>CAWTZC010001006.1:0-14820 GCA_963919715.1 Microtus obscurus | reverse complement strand
GGGTGATGTCCCCAGTTAGTTCCTGGGGCAGCTGTGGATAGGAACCCTGAAATGACTTATCCTATAGCCATACTGATGAATATATTACATATCACCATAGAAATCCCACCTGGCGACGGATGGAGATAGAGACAGAGACCCACACTGGAGCACTGGACTGAGCTCCCAAAGTCCCAATGAGGAGCAGAAGGAGGGGAAATATGAGCAAAGAAGTCAGGACCACAAGTGCGCCACCCGGAGACAGTGGGGCTGAGTCTTTGGGAGCTCACCAAGGCCAGCTGGACTCTGACTGAAAAAGCTAAGGATAAATCCGAACTCTCTGAATTTGGCGGACAATGAGGGCTGCCAAGAAGCCAAGGACCATGGCACCGGTTTTGATCCTACTTCATGTTCTGGCTTTGTGGGAGCCTATCCAGTTTGGACGTTCACCCTTCCTAGACCAGGATCGAGGGGGAGGACTTTGGACTTTCCACAGGAACCCTGACTGCTCTCTCAGGGCTGGAGAGGGAGGGGGAGGAGTGGGGGGAAGGGAGGAGGGGAGGGAGGAGTGGGAGGGAATGGGAGGCGGGGAGGAGGCAGAAATTTTTTTTTCCAATAAAAAAAAATGTCTAAATATATAAAAAAATTCAAGTAGAGGAATACTATCCCCAAAGGGGAACATATTTCTCAAAGTCCCCTGCCTGCTGAAAATTTTAAATCCTTCATAACAATTTAAATTATATTTCATAGCTATTATAGAGGAAGTGTTCTTTTCGCAAAAAAAAAAAAAAAAAAAAAAAAAAAAAAAAAAAGAAGTGTGTCTCTTTAATGCAGAATATGGTAATGGGCTCCAGTCCCTTCCCTTTGTCCTCACTGTCACTGAGAGAACAAAATGTCAGAGAAGGATTTTGACTCCATCATGGTCTAATTCACCAATAGCCATTTCTAAAATCCCTGGAGATAAACAAAACCTCTTCCCCTTGCTATTTTACCATCTTCAGTTTTTAAAATAATTTTATTTTAGATTATATATCTGTGTGTGTCTTTGTGGAGTATGTTCACATGAGTGCAGATGCCCATGGAAGCCAGAAGAAGGTGTTAGATTCCCCTGTAGCTACAAGTACAGATGGCTGTGAGCCAGTGAGTGGGAAAGAAGTGAAGTCTCCTGGGAGAGCAGCCAGTGCTCTAACCACTGAGTCATCTCTCAGCTCCAGAACATTTTCTTTCTTTCTTCCTTTTTTTTTTTTTTTGAGTAAGGGTTTCTTTGTAACTTTGGTTCCTGTCCTGGAACTAGCTCTTGTAGACCATGCTGGCCTCGAACTCGAGATCCACTTGTCTCTGCCTCCCTAGTGCTGGGATTAAAGGAGTATGCCACTATTGCCCGACTCCCAGAACATTTATACATATTAAGTCTGTGCTCTTCCCCTACTACTCCAAATAATTTCCATCAACAAGAATTTAATTAGGATAGCATTTATACAAGTCAGGAGATGCCTTTAGTATTTCGATATCTGGTTTTACTCAATAACTTTGAGATGGCAACAACGTGTTGAGAATGACACAACTAGTCTTGTACTTATTTCTGCTTCCTTGTTTTTCCATTACCATCTGAAGAGGCTGTGTGTGTGTGTGTGTGTGTGTGTGTGTGTGTGTGTGTGTTTATCAGTGTTTGCTTGCATGTGTGTCCGTGTACCATGTGCATGCATGGTGCCCATGGAGGCCATAGACTTCAGATCCTGCTGGTGACCACAAACATTGTACAGTGAGAGACGAGTTGGAGAAAATCATCAGGGCTATACCCAAATCACAAGACTTTGGAAACCTGCATTTTGAATAGCCTTTGTCATTCTGTAAACCTTGTGAAGCCATGGTGTCCTCTCTTTTCATGCAGGATTCACTCCCATAATACCTCAGCAGTGTATTAATTGTTGGGCATAACTCTCAGATGCACTTTTTACTGGACTAGTTTTTCCTTGGCCATATAATCTTGATATGAAGAATATAAACTGAGCCTTGAATTCTGAAAAGGCCTTGGAGAAAGAAAATGCTTCTCACTCAGACATCAGCGGGAACAAGTCGCCACTTGGGAAGCTGGAAAAGCCAGGGCCTTTGATCTACGCTACCTGCACTACCAGAGTTTCCTTGATCCAGCCATCTTAGATGTTATCTCTCGGGCTAGAGATTCCATTCCTAATTCAGCTAACAAGACTCCTGATACAAGCTCTAACTGACCACACAAATGTAGTCAGCAATCAAACCTCTTTTTCTTATTTTTTGTGAATTCCCACTGATACAAAGCCCCACACTAAACCTCCAGGTATCTACAGGGGAGTTTCACAGCCATGCCCTTCTCAGGCAGTAATAAGACAACCAGCGCCTACTTTGCCCATCCTGTTAGCCCTAAGAGATGCACGCTGATATTACTGTTATTTACCAGAGAGTTGTTAACTATGGCCCCTGTGTGGGTCTAAAACTGGAAACCTTGTGGGATGGGAAGAACAGGAGGAATATCAAAAGGGGACATCAAGAGCATAGAAAGAATAATGGGACATTATAAGAAGACTTATGTCGGATATCTTTAGCCAGTTTTCGCCTTGTTATAGTGGCTCTTCCGAGTCCTGAGAGGCTTAATGGGCATTAACTCCCCAACATAAACCTCGATAAGATCCCCTGGAACTGAAGTTATGGATATTTATGAGCTACCACGTGCATGCTGGGAAACAGACCTGGGTCTTCTGCAAGCACAGCCAATGGTCTTAACTGCTAAGGTGGTACTCTCTAACCCAAATGTGTGTTGTGTGTTTAGAGACGGTTGCTATGAGGGCTGGGACTGGTTGCTCGGTCACATCTCTTTCTTCCTCCTGGTCCACATTAAGCATCACTCTTTGTGTGCATGAGAGTGAGTCAGATTCAAAGAGAGATTCAAAGGTGTTTTTGTTCATACGAACAGGAAAACTGTACTTGCCCGGTCTTCCCCACTGATGCATTAAGTCACTACTCAAATTAGGTGGTTTATGTGCTGTCTTTTTTCTTGTATCCTGAGATCATTCATGAAGCAAATCCCTCGGGGAGGGGGCAGGCCAGGGCTAATTTCCTTGGAGTGTTAGAAATGTTTCGGCCTTGAAGGGAGAGGCTCTCCAGTTTCAAGGACTTGCAAGTCAGACCTTCCCTCTGTTCAGAAACCTTGAATTGTATAGAACCTGGGATCTGCTGGGAAAATGGTGCTTACCATGTAAGCATGAGGGATGTGAGTTCCAGTCCACCCCGAGAGCCCAAGATGGATGCCTGGGTTGCTGGGGCTTCCTTGAGCTAGACCTATTCTCACCTGCTTAAACAAATGTGTGCAACCATAGCACTTTCTACCTCTAGAAGGAAACACTAAACTCATCAACACATAGAAGGTGGGGGCAGGAAGCCAGAAATTCAGGGTCATCTCTGCAGATATAGTGAGTTGGTGTTCAGTTTGGGTGAGACCTGAGGTTGTAGGGGCCCTTTGGAGTCTGTGCCTCCCTCCCAGAGCTGTTCTCTTTTCCAAAATTTCAAACAAAATCCTAACTACCTCATTTTTTTGTGTTGTCATTGCTGTGGTTGTTATTCTTATTTGTGCATGTGTGTGCACGTGCACAGCTTGTACAGGTCGGGAGACCACACTTGGAAGTCCACTCTTTCTCCCATGTAACCACAGCGACCCAACATCAGGCAAGTGCACTTACCGGTCAGAATCGTGTTGCTGGCCCCAACCACTAAATTTCCTCTGTTCCTTGAAAACTGACAGACACCTCCCTCACTGCCTCTTCATCCTGTCCATCCCAAATCCCCATATATCCTCTCAATAGGACTGACTCCAGTACTCGGTGATCAAAGGCTTAGCGATAACACCCACTGTTGTTAGAGTTTGTTTCTGAGCCCACGTGGCCCCGAGTCCTTTGTCCAGTCTCAGTTTGAAATAGCACATCCTCACCTGCTGTGGTGAAGGAGCAGCCCTGACCTTTTTCCTTTTCAAATAAGCCATGTTTTTTCTTTTTGGGACAAAGTTCCACGAACTGAGGCTGGCCTTCACCACTACACAGTCAAGGGGTTTGACTCCACCTCCTCCCTTGCACCTCCCAAGTTCCAATCAAAAGGTTTGCCATTGCACCTGGCTTATGCAGTGCTGTGAAGTGATGTACCAGGGCTGCTTGCCTTTCCTAGGAGACACAGGGTGTTCCTTTGCTAAACAAGAGAGCCTTAGCACACCCTAGAAGTCCCTTACTTTGTCACCCTATGTTATGTGACACTAAGACTAGAAGACATAAGCAAACTTTGTTTTAGTTTTTATTTCATTTATTTATTTGCGTGTTTGTGTACAAGTAGGCACAAATGTGTGCCTAGCACACAGGTACAGCTCAGAGGACAACACTTAGAAGTTGTCCTCCTCCTACCAAATGGGTCCCGGGGATCAAACATCAGATCAACAATTCCCAGGCATCTTCTACCTCTCTTCCTCCATCACTTTATGCTGGTCACAGGGCCTCCCTTACTTGACCACTTTCTCCCTGTTGGCGGCCGCTCTACCTTCAGGTATTGGGAAGGGCTGAGGGGTTAGGGGCAAACCCAACAAGACTGCATCACGGAGTTAATCCTGCCAGCCCCTAACTGCCCTGTTCACTGGAAAACCGATAAATAGAATGAGAGGCCAGAGAAAGCGAGAAACAGTCACACCTGCATCTGACTGGGAGTTCTTTAAAGTTACCCTCTGCTCCTGCGTATGGTTACTGACTGTGCCCACATGGATGAAGGCAGTTACATTAACTCCCACTAGGTAATGTATTGGCCCAGGTGTTTATGTTGTACGTGGGACAGGTGTTTATGGTCAGCTCATTTTGGTTTCGATGTGTGTTGGGGAATGGAGGCGATCCTTAGACGATGGAGATAGATTTTTTTTTTTTAACATTAAAAAGGAAAATCTTAATTAATCTTCCAAAAAGGGCTTAAGAATCGAGGAAATCCTAGTTTTCCAAGAAGGTAAGAGAATTGGCAACAGTGGAATTTTCCCATGAGCACTCTCTTCTTCCTGGCCTCTCACCTAGTCAGGTCCCAGGTGTACACTCATGTCAGTCACACAGCGCACTTCGCGTTTTTCTTGCTCTCCAAGTCCTTTGTCGCTTTTTCTCACGGCTCTACTGTTTGTTGCTAGGCAGTGATTGTAAAGCAGCAACAGTCTGTGGCTGCTTAAGGCCTGTTGACTTTCCATATTGGACTGACAAGCCGACCTTGGGGTCTCTCGCCAGGGCTAGGTTACCCACTCCTTGCATCTCCTTCTGATGGAGACTAACACAACCATTTCTCGTGGAGCAGAAATTTCCCTCACTTCATCCTCGGGAAAACCCTATGTTATAGGAGACCAGCGGAGCTATCTGGAAGGCGTAGCAGGAGACTCTAATACTCCTATAAAGGCCTGCAAAACAAATGAAAGTTGTGTGTGTGTGTGTGTGTGTGTGTGTGTGTGTGTGTGTGTAGTATGTAAATTCAAAATACATTACATATATGCATAAAATGATTCAAGAATTTAACCTTTTTATAAAAGGAAATGAAACAGATATGCGCCAAAGCAAGACTACAAGTGAAAAAGTAGATGCGGTGGAAAGGGGGTTAAAGCCGTGGGTGGCGGTGGACTTAGGGCTGATGTCTGCGTGGCCCCGTGTCACCAACCAGATAAGTGACACGAAGAGCGCTGTCCACAGGCTTGCAAGACTTCCGGACTTGACTAATCCAAACCCAGGTGTTTGTCTAGAATGGATGTGACCCAGGGGTGGGGGGGTAAGAAACAGAGTCCTTGCCAGGGCTGTTAGTGTCCCGTGCCCCTCTGCTTTGGAGGTCAGTGAGGGTGCTGTTTTTACAAAAAAGCACTAGAGACTAAAATAGCCAGGAGGAAATGGGGTGCATTTGGAGGAAGAAGTAATCTGCTTCAGAAGATGAGGGGCTATGTAATCCATGTAAACTTATGAAGCTGCCACCCCCCCCCCCAAACATGCCTGAGATTCATTCCTTAAAGAAGAAACCAAAAAGAAAATGGTTTCTGGAGCATATTAGGAATCCCATTGGCGTGTGGTATCCCAAACACCCAGGTTATTTTAAATAGAAAAGGACAGTAGATGAAGAAAGGACCAACTGTCTCCGTCCAAAATAGCACAGTTGTTTATGCCAAGTGACCAGATGGGCAACCTGCAAAACTGCAAGCATGCATTTATTTGCTTATTTATTTATTCAGGATCTAGCTTACACACACCTAATACACACATGCCTCTCCATTCCCTAGGCTGTCTCTTCATTAGGGCAATAGCTTCCTTTGCTTGGTGAGGCTTTTGAATCCCATGAAGTCCCATTTGCTATTCTACCTGAGTGACAGGAGGGGATGCTCAGAATGTTATGGCCTCTGCCTATAAGTGAAGCTTTTTTACACAATGTTTTCCTCTAGCAGCTTCCCTAGTTTGGAGTCTTGCAGGAAAGATCTTTGATCCTTTCTGAGATTAAAGTAAGTTTGGGTCAGTCGATCTGTTTGGTTATCTACACTTCGGCATTAAGGCTGTACATTCTGCTGCCTACTTTTCCTCCATCTTCACCTTCTGCATACAACAACCCTGCAGGCAAAGGAGCTGCTTGTAGCATTTAGGAGCCATGTGATTGAGTCTTCATAACCCCTCGGAACTATAGAGGGCACATAGGATTTAGTCAGCATTGTGGCTCTGTAAATTTCCCCAGGTTGACAGCTTACTAAAAACTCTGATGTAAAGTATGAGCAAAGAGCTGGCTGAATCAATTTGTCTTAATAAATATTTGTAGTATGGGTAGAAAAACAAATATATTCTTATGTAATTGGGAAGATTATGAGTGAAGAAGACCTTGAGCCATGCACCCCAGGACTTCATATGGAGGGAACCCATGATATATACATGTAACCGCAAACCTTATACTTGGCCGATTGTCACCGTGCCTGTTTCTTAAGTGTATTAGGAAAGTGCAGATGAGGACTGTGTTGGCTAGTGCCATGTCAGCTTGACTCAAGCTAGGGTAATTTTAGAACAGAATTTACCTTAATTGAGGAAAATGTCAGGCTAGGTGCATTTTCTTGATTGATGATTGGTGTGGGAGAGCCTATCTCACTGTGTGGTGATGCCACCTGGGATGGTGGTGCTAGGTTCTATAAAAATAAGGCAGAATAAGCCATAGGGAACAAGCCATAAGCAGCACTTTCGTCCGCAGCCTCTGTTTTAGTTCCTGCCTCCAGGTTCCTACCCTGCATGAGTACCTGCCCTACTTCCTTCGATTATAACTGATATGAAGTTAAGCAAAATAAATCCTTTCCTCCCCAGGTTGCTTTTGGCAATGGTGTTTCAACACAGTATCAGAGAATCCAACTAAGGAAAGTGGGCTGGAGTCAGCCTTCAGGGCCTCCTTAAGCGTCACTGAAGACATCAGATCACACAGTGATATTCCATATGTGGCAGCTTGAGTCTGAATTGAAGACACAATGAGAGGCAGTCTTGATATGCTCACTTGAGTGGCAGGGATCTCTAAGCCAGGGTGCCGAGGGCTGAGGAACCTGCCTAGAGAAGACAGTGGTCAACTAGCCAGGCAAGTGGGTGCTTTCAAGGGGGCTGAGGAGGGGAAGAGAGCTCTCTGGAGAGATTGCAGGTGTTCATGGTATTTCTTCAGCAGCCATTCCCAATCTCTTTAGCAGACTGATCCAGGAATGGCTTGGGCCATGCTGTCTGATGAAGTACAGAAGCTTGCTGATGGTTCCCTGCTTGTTTTCACTTTCCCTTCTAAGATTGGATTCCGGTCTCCTTCTACACTGTGTACACCACTCATAATCCTGTAATATCCATTGGGGCCAGAGGAAAGGGGTGAGTAATGCTGGCTGCAAATAGCAGAGATGTGCATCACTTCCACATGGAGGCAGAGCTGGTGTCAAAACTTGATTGCTACCTTACAGTCTCAATTCTGGGGGCCCTGGATTTAGAGCCCCAGGAATAAAGGAGCCTGGCCCTCCTCTGGGGCTTCTTGGACTTAGTCTGGGCCAAAGGTAGTTGATTAGAAAGGTCAGGGCCACCTCTGCTGCCCAAGGTGATCGGCAAACCTCATCCATCCATCCATCCATCCAACCATCCATCCATCCATCCTTCAGCAAATAATCCTTAATAGATCTAACCAATGAGCAGGGAGGAATGGAGAAAGGAAGGGAGAGAGAAAAAGGTGAGGAGGAGGGAGAGGCCGTTGGGATTCTCTAATGCACAATGGCACCTAAAAAAAGTAGATGTATGTGCAGACAGGAAAAAAGAACCTGTAAGACTTCTCAGGCAGAACAGGAGAGATTTAAGCAAGCTGTTCAGATGCAGGGTTCAATGGTCTTGAAGCTCTGTAGGGGCTGCCATCAGCACTCCAGGAGCAGCTGCAACGGCCCACGTGGGCTCTGTGTAGACTTGCTGTCTGCATTGTTGCATTCTTCAAGAATATCAGTGATTAGCATCTCACAGACAGTGCACCAGGCAGCAGGCACAATGTGTGTGAAGCCTGAGAGCACTCTCTTTGACCTTCAGAAATTTTGACGAGAAGGTGCTATTAGAGAGGCAGGTGTGAGCTCCACCCTTATAGCTTTGTTGGGTCTAACAAGAAAGACTGTGTTGGACTAACTGGCCCTCATATTATTGACAACCATTTGTTTAACTCTCGCTTTCCCTGGGTAGATATGAAAAAGTCTATTTGATCCAAATTGCACACCAACAACAGACCAAAAGCAAGGCTTTCACTGAAGTACCACTTTTGGGCCAATGGGTGGCAGGTTCCTTACAGATGCCTGGGCAACCCCACGATTACATCGCCACAAACTCTCACCCCATCCTGGATAGTGACCTCATGGAAGATACATCATGGAGTTCTTTTTTTAATTCACCTTCTACTTCCTGTACACTCTAGCATGTCACTTAGGGGTGGCGGGCAGACGGAAATAATGGCTACCTCCCCAGCATTGCTTCTGGGAGAGCAGCCTCAGCTCCATTGTATTCATCAGAACAGAAGCTTGTCTTTGGTCATTTTCTACTTACATACAAAGATTCACAGATACCCCTCCTCCTTTAAACACTCTCTATGTCTCTATCTTTCCACTATGAGGCGAAGAATGATCTTAACCTTCAGATCCTCTTAACTCCACCTGTCATGTTACAGGCCTGTGCTACCACACCCTTTTATGGCTAATAGGGAAAGAATTTTGGGATCTGTGCATGCTAGGCAAGCACTCAACTAACTAACCCACACTCTTTGTTCTCACAGTTACGTCTTCCCAGACTGTTGACCCTGTTAGCAAAGGACAGAGCAGGGAAGGCACACAGAGTGACATCTGTGCTGAGGTCAGGTTCCTCATTACCACATGTGCCGCTAATTCTGTTACCATTGCTCCGAAGGATACCTCTCCCACAGCGAGTGCGTGGGCACAGGTGTGCAGAAGAGGACTTCTAAACTGTTTTCTATAAATTCCAAGACCACAGTCTGTGTTGGGGTCTTAAGCACACCCTGCTGTGGTCTGCTATAGCTGTTAGTCTGAAGTTTCTCCACGCTATCTTCTGGAACATCAGTGCCCACCCTCGACACAAGCCCTCATATACATGTGTCTAACAGAACCTTCCAAATTAGTGGTTCTTGACCTGAGTATAAGCAGCTGCAGTCCTTTCTTGACCTCTCCCACTGGCCTCAGAGCCCAGCTGCATTTGTCAGATACACATGGCCATAGCGGGCCTGCCAGGCTTCTTGCTTGCCTGGCCCTGATGGTTCACTGGTCACGGGGTGTTGTGCTGACTTAACTCTCCACGTCATTTATTTCCCCTAGCTGGGAAAGCCCTACTGCCTTTCCTTTTTCTTTGCTGGAGGTTTTAGTTTCACTTCTGTTGTTGTAATCAAATACTAAACTAAAGCAATGTGCAGGAGGGAAGGGGCTTATTTCAGCTCAGAGTACCAGGTTCAAGTCCTCCATGGTGGGGAATCTGTCAGCATGACCTTGAAGTACTGTTCAGACCTATAGTCAAGAGCAGAGAGAAATGGTCTCCACTCTTTATTCAGAATCCCCTGCCTAAGGAATGGTGGTACTCACTTTTAGGTTTGGACTTCCCACCTCCAGTTAACATCCCTCATTGACACTCCCATAGGGTCAAACTGTTTCAGGATAAGACCCAGAGAAACCACACTCTCCACCACAGTATTAATTCAAAGTCTGTATTAACCAAAGCAACTACCTGGAAAGAAACATTTCTCACAGAGCAGTCCTGAATGCATTTTACGGGAGTTTTTAAAGGCAAAAAACAGAAAAGCTACATTCTGGCTGGCAGTTGTAGGAGGAAATAAAGCAACCAAGCAGTTTAAACTACACACTTAGATGGGGCATTTGAACCCCAAATTTCTAGAATGGGGTTAGCAAACTGCGGCTTAAACTGCGGCCCTAAAATATCAACCAGGGGTGATACTGTGATAACCACAACTATAAGAGCACAGTCTAGAGATGGAAGTGTTCCCTAACATGACAGTTCTATACCAACACTGCTTACTTTGGTGCCTTTTTTAATCATCAGGATAACACTCTGAATTGATCACTGTTATTTTCCCATTTTATAATAGATAACAGAAGCCAAAAAGAGGGAAATAGGTGTGACCAAGGTCACAAGGTAGGAGGAGTGTTTGCATTTGGGAATTTAAAAGCAGGCACAGGATCAGGGACCCCATTTTAACTTTACACCTGTGGAAGAATCAGTGGCTATGAAAGGCTGACCTGGGTTCATCTATAATTTTAACATTCAAAGAAAGGAGACTATACATATTCAGGAAGATATAACATTTCTGTGCAGACTTTCCAGGACTGAAATATCCTCTCTTCAGCATCTCGGCTGTGAAAGGACTCTGGATTCTGCTATCAACCTGGGTGCTTTCCATAACCCTCATCATGTAAAAGCACAGATGTGTTCTGGAAGTCTGCAATGCCCTATGGGGATGGGAGGGGATTTAGTGAGTATCTTTCTGAGAGCCTTGCCCCAGAGGACACAGGATGCCTGGGTGAACTCAGGCCTTGTTTCATGCATGCTGTCTGGCCCAACTACTAATACCTCCGTCATTACTTCCAGGGGATAATTTGATTCTGAAGATAAGTTTTCTGGCCCTCTGCTATGGAGGCCATAATCTTCTTATTCAAATCCAAGCCACTGCGTGGGAGGGGATGGGGAGGGAGCGAGTGAGAAGCAGAGAGCTGTGGAGGCGGGGTTGGTCTGGTCAGAGGATGGTCCTTACATAAAGAAGTGGCTTGGTGGCTGGGGATGCAGCTCGGATTATAGAGTGTAAACTCTAGCACCACATCAACCAGGCAGAGTGACACCGGCCGGGACTAGGAGAGGTACAGATGGGAGGATTATAATTTTAAGGTCAATGTCAGCTATCTAGTGAGCTTGGGGCCTGCATAAACCTGTGTTAAAAAAAAAAGTTACCTGGAAATTCACAGGCCTTGCCACTACCTTCTCTGTCAAAGCCAACGGCCTTGCCCACCCATAGATTTGCAATGAGTGTGCTGTGAGGCCCCTGGGTTTCCTGCTCTTCCAACTGTTTCTTTTATGTGCTGTACCTTGCAGAGTCAGAATTTGCAGGGGCCATCCACTAAGAATAAACCAGCCATCCAAAACAATCCTCTAAGCATTCACCTTAAGCCCACCAAAAGCCTGCCAGTGGGATGAAGGTATGTGGCCTCTCTTGCAGGTACTCTCTGCTTCCAGAACACAGTTGCTAGAGCCAGGTGCCACGGCTCACTGTCTCAGCGCTGTACCTCACAGTTCTCTAACAATCCCCACCATGTCTCAGCTCTGAAAGAAGACGCTCTCGTTGTCTCACAGCTGATCAGCCACCATCTAAGCCTGACCTCTACTGAGTGGAGGATGTGGGGGAGATGGGACACAAGGCAAGATCTTTAGTCACAGCGTCTCCCAGGCACTGTGCTCCCTTGCTCTCAGAGTCCTCCAAGGAGAGCCTGGAGCTGGGGCAAATCGGTACCAGGGAAAACCTTTAGCTAAGTCAGGGTAACTTCACCTCCTCAGAGCAGTGAGGTCTTGTGGTCCCCAGCCAGCAGTGTCAGCTGGCTGTGGGCCGTGGGGCCCAGTGGACAGTGCTTGCAGAGATCCAGGGGCTGCGGGTCCTCTCACCTGCCCCTCCCTCAGATGCGCAGCCCAGGGCAACCAGTGGACAGTGTGTCTGCTCTGTCTGCTCCTGCCGTTCCTGGCAGCCTTGTGCCTCAGGCTCAGCAGACCTCTGCCTCTTCTGACTTCCTCCTTACTCCCACCTCTCCCTATACAGCATTCCACATGAAAATGAGGAATGGAACAGGCATCTCCTGATCTGCTCTTGAGAGGTGAGTTGTCACGTGTTTTCTCTATATAGGGCTTTTCCAATGGCCCATTGTGAGCCAGATGTTTACCTTGGCAATGTCTCTGCCATTGCTTGGGTACTTCTTTCATTTATTCATTCGCTCATTCGCTTACCCATGCATTTGTTTGAGCCTGCATCTTGCCAGGTACCTCCGAGTGGCCTTAAACTCAGCATCTTTCTGCTTCTGCCTCCTAAGGGCTGAGATTATAGGTCTGCATCACTGTGCCCAGGCAGAGAGCGTAGGATTTTCTTGAATCTTAGCATTGTTTGGGGAGCCCACTTAAGTATTCTCTGCGCATTTATAGATCACATCCCATGAGTTTAATGCTAGCAAAAGAAGCCCTGACATTTTCTTCCAACCATAATTTCACCCCACTTCCACTGAATGCCAAACATTGTGGGTTAGGGGATTATTGGTTCAGAGTATGGAGACAAGATATGTTGTCATCTGATGTCACGTGTATAGCAAAAAAAAAAAAAAAAAAAAAGTTCAAAGCAGGGCCTTCCTTCCCACCTGGATCCTTCCTCACAGGACAGTGAGGATTCCACACTCCAGCACATCTGCAGCCATCTTGTTCTGACCAAACCAGGGCTGAATGTCCAGGGTGATTTTCTGACAGAAGAGCAGTATCTTGAGGAAGGGTCTCCCTTTTCTGATTGCTGTCTCCCCTTCCAGGCTGCCCTTCCCTTCAGAGTCAGATCCTCCCACCACTTCCAACCTCTTCTCCTTGCCCACTCCCTGCCACTTTTCCCCATCCCAACAGCAGCCAAACAAGATGGGCTGAGAAATATTTGATGTGCTGAGGTACAGGTCAGGATGCAGAACACAGCTTGTCTTTTCCTGTCTCGGCCTCTTGATAGGGCCACAAACCTCCCCAAAGAACAGAATCCCATTCAATTCAGCGATGCCCCCAGACTTCACTCTGCAGATCTGCTGTCAGGAGACCTCAGTGGCTTCTGCGGCAGTGCCTCCCACATCCAGTGCCAAACCTATACAAAAGCGAGGCTCTTCGGTTGTTTGTTCTATTTGATGATGTCAGAGCGACTAATAGCCACAGTCTTTTCTTCCACCTCAGCACTAACCAGCAAGTGACAGAGGCTGCCATTTTCCATAGCTTAGGTGCCTACTAAATGCCTCTCTGCCCACCTAACATTGATGTGGAGTCCCACACTGTCAAGTTGATTGCAGCTACCAATCTCTGGGGATCCAATCTTAGACAGTCAGCTCCATGCCAGCTCTCAACCGTATCCTGCCCCCAGTTTGCAGGATCATGCAGTCTTCCTTCCATAGCTGTATCTCCCAGCTCTTCTTTGGCCCAGAATGTGCCTTAGGGAGTCACAGAAGGCAAACCCTGTCTGTGGAGGCTGTCATACTTGCTCAAATGACCCCCCTCACTTGGGAGAGGGAGGCGTCAATTATGAGCAATTGTTCAGTCCCAACTCTCATCCACGCACAGCAGTGCAGGGCAGCAGAGAGGAGCCATCTTGCACTAGGTCTTGGCCTATTATCTGATCAAACACATCACCCAAATCCTCCTGTCTTCAGGGAGAGGGTAGACAATGGATTTCATATCGTCCAGATGGTTCAGATGATATGGGGTAGAACCAGAGGGCTGGAGAGATGCTCAGCGGTGGGAACACCACATGAGCTACCATTGACGAAGATAATTCCACGACACCCGGACAGCCCTCCCACATGAGTAAGGAAGATGACAAAGACCTGAAGAATATGGTGTTTTAGAAAAAAATCAAAGAAATTGAGGATTTGGGGCAGGGTTGTTTTGTGTGCTAACACATTTGGGGCCACTTGGAAAACAACTTTATTGGTTCTTTATTCAGCATCCAGGTAACCACTTCATGATTTCTTTTCTCACTTTCAGGATATGTCTTCAAGGAGATCAGCCAGAAACTTTAAATAAATAACTCTTCACTCTGTATTTAACTGTACAAAACTAATAAAGAGAGCTTTATGTTGAAACATTTCTTCTTGATGTCTTCCCATCAATATGCTGGTTTAACGTGTGTGTGTGTGTGTGTGTGTGTGTGTGTGTGTGTGTGTGTGTGTGTAGGTTCCCTAGAGGTCAGATGTTAGCAGATCCCCTACTGGAATTTCAACACTGTGAGCTGCCCAATCTGGAGTGCTCGAGATTCAACTCTGGTACTCTGGAAAAGCAGCACGCATCTGTGACCATAGACCCATCTATTAAACATGAGAAAGCTTAGTGGTGGATGCCAGATAAAAGAGAAGTGACTCGGATGAGTTCCCTCCATGTTATAGGCAGAGCAGAAATCAGAAAAGGGAAGGAGTTGTCTGAATGCTAATTTGTTCCAGGAAGCTGGGAGCTTATCAAGGGTTGATTTGAATTGCATCTCTCTGAAAGTCTCCCCTGAAATTCCTAACTCCTCACTCAT
>CAWTZC010001005.1:0-19991 GCA_963919715.1 Microtus obscurus | reverse complement strand
TTCCTTTACTACTCCAAATAATTTCCATCAATGCTGAATTTAATTAGGATAGCATTTACAAGTCAGGAGATGCCTTTAGTATTTCGAGCATTTCGTTTTACTCAACAACTTTGAGATTTTATGCAACAACCAAGTTGAGAATGACACAACCAGTCTTGTACTTATTTCTGCTTCCTCGTTTTTCCATTACCATCTGAAGAGGCTGTGTGTGTGTGTGTGTGATCAGTGTTTGCTTGCATGTGTGTCTGTGCACCATGTGCATGCATGGTGCCCATGGAGGCCATAGAATACTTCAGATCCTGCTGTTGACCACAAACATTGTACAGTGAGAGACGAGCTGGAGAAAATCACTAGGCTATACCCAAATCACAAGACTTTGGAAACCTGCATTTTGAATAGCCTTTGTCATTCTGTAAACCTTTGGTCATGGTGTCCTCTTTTCATAGTGGGATTCACCCCATACCCTCAGCAGTAATGAATTGTTGGGCATAACTCTCAGATGCACTTTTTACTGAACGGCTTTTCCTTTGGCCATATAATCTTGATATGAAGAATATAAACTGTAAGTTTTTTTGAATTCTGGAAAGGCTCCGAGAAAGAAAAATGCTTCTCACCCAGACATCAGCGGAACAAAGCTGCCACTTGGGAAGCTGTAAAGCTGTGCTCCTGATCTCACGCCACCTGCACTACCAGAGTTTCCCTTTTGATCCAGCCATCTTAGATGTTATCTCTCGGGCTAGAGATTCCATTCCCTTTAATTCAGCTAGCAAGACTCCTGATAAGCTCCAATTGACCACACAAATGTAGTCAGCACTAAACCTTTTCTTATTTTTAGAATTCTGCACTGATACAAAGCCCTACACTAAAACCCCCCCCAGGTATCTACAGGAAGTTTCACAGCCATGCCTTCCTCAGGCAGTACAGACAACCAGCGCCTACTTACCCATCCTGTTAGCCCTAAGAGATGCACGCTGATATTACTGTTACTTTACCAGAGAGTTGTTAACTATGTCTGTGTGTCTATAAACTGAAACCTTGGGGGATGTGAAGAAGCAGGAGGAACATCATGCGATCAAGAGCAGGAAAGAACAGTTGGACATTATAAGAAGACTACAATGGATATCTTTAGTCAGTTTTCGCCTGTTATAGTGGCTCCTCTCCGAGTCCTGAGAGGCTTACGGGCATTAACTCCCCCAACATAAACCTGATAAGATCCCCCTGGAACTGGAGTTATGGATATTTATGAGCCAAATACGGCATGCTGGGAAACAGACCTGGGTCCTCTGCAAGCACAGCCAATGGTCTTAACTGCTAAGGTGGTACCTCTAACCCAAATGTGTGTTGTGTGTTTAGAGACGGTTGCTATGAGGGCTGGGACTGGTTGCTCTGGTCACATCTCTTTCCTCCTGGCCCACATTAAGGCATCACTTTGTGTGCATGAGAGTGAGTCAGATCTTAAAGAGATTCAAAGGTGTTTTTGTTCATACGAACAGGAAACTGTACTTGCCCGGGTCTTCCACTGATGCATTAAGTCACTACTCAAATTAGGTGGTTTATGTGCTGTCTTTTTCTTGTATCCTGAGATCATTCATGAAGCAAATCGAGTGCAGGCCAGGCTAATTTCCTGGAGGCAGAATGTCTTGGCCTTGAAGGAGAGGCCTTTCCAGTTTCTAAGGACCTGAAAGTCAGGACCTCCCTCTGTTCAGAAACCTTGAAATTGTAGAACCTTGGGATCTGCTGGGGAAATGGCGCTTTACCATGTGAGCATGAGGATGGGAGTTCCAGTCCACCCCGAGAGCCCAAGATGATGCCTGGGGTGTTGGGGCTTCCTTTGAGCTAGACCTATTTTCACCTGTCTAAACAAATGTGTGCAACCATAGCACTTTCTACCTCTAGAAGGAAACACTAAACTCATCAACACATAGAAGGTGGGTGCCCGCCAGAAATTCAGGGTCATCTTCTGGGTGGATATAGTGAGTTGGTGGTCTGCTTGGGTGAGACCTGAGGGGCTGGTGGGGGCTCTTTCGAGTCTGTGCCTCCCCTCCCAGAGCTGTTCTCTCTCTTCCAAAATTCCCCCAAACAAAAATCCTAACTACCTCATTTTTTGTGTTGTCATTGCTGTGGTTGTTATTCTTATTTGTGTATGTGTGTGCACGTGCACAGCTTGTACAGGTCGGGAGACCACACTCTGGAAGTCCACTCTTCCCATGTAACCAGCGACCCAACATCAGGCAAGTGCGCCATCAGAATCGTGTTGCTGGCCCCAACCACTAAATTTCTGTTCCTTGAAACTATAGACACCTCCTCACCGCTTCTTCATCCCACCATCCCAAATCCCCATATCCTTTCAATAGGACTGACTCCAGTACTCGGTGATCAAAGGCTTAGCGTATAACACCCACTGCGGTTTGAGTTTGTTTCTGCTCTCCACGTGGCCCCGAGTCCCTTCTCCAGTCTCAGTTTGAAACACCACATCCTCACCTGCTGTGGTGAAGCGATACCCCGACCTTTTTCCTTTTCAGAATAAGCTATGCTTTTTCTTTTTGGGACAAAGTTCCACGAACTGAGGCTGGCCTCTACCCACTACACAGTCAAGGGGTTTGGACTCCACCCTCCTCCTTGCAACTCCCAAGTTCTGGAATTAAAAGTGTTTGCCATTGCACCTGGCTTATGCAGTGCTGTGAAGTGATGTACCTAGGCTGCTTGCCTTTCCTAGAGACAATAAGTGTTCCTTTGCTACACCAGAGAGCCTTAGCACACCCTAGAAGTCCTTACTTTGTCACCCTATGTTATGTGACACTAAGACTAGAAGACATGAGCAAACTTTGTTTTAGTTTTTATTGCATTTATTTACTCATGGTTTGTGTACAACAGTCACACATGTGTGCCTAGCACACTGTAGCACAGCTCAGAGGACAACACTTAGAAGCTGTCCTCCTTCTACCAAATGGGTCCCGGGGATCAAACATCAGATCAACACCACAGGCATCTTCTACCTTCTCCTCCATCACTTTATGCTGGTCACAGTGGCCTCCCTTACTTGACCACTTTCTCCTGCTGGCGGCCGCTTCACCTTCAGGTATTGGGAAGGGCTGAGGGGTTAGGGGTAGTTCTGCAACAAGATTGCATCACGGGAGCAATCCCGCCAGCCCCTAACTGCCCTGTTCACTGGAAACCGATAGTAGAATGAGAGGCCAGAGAAAGCGAGAAACAGTCACACTCGTACCTGACTGGGGGTTCTTGTGCTACCCTCTGCTCCTGCTGCGGTTACTGACTGTGCCTACATGGGTGAAGGCAGTTGGGCATTAACTCCCACTAGGTGGCAGTATTTGCCTAGGTGTTTATGTTGTTCGTGGGCAGGGTGTTTATTGTCAGCTCATTTTGGTTTCGATGTGTGTTGGGGAAATGGAGTGTATCCTTAGACGATGGAGATAGATTTTTTTTTTACATTAAAAGGAAATTTTAATTAATCTTCCAAAAAGGGCTTAAAAATCGAGGAAATCCTAGTTTTCCAAGTTAGCGGAAAGAGAATTGGCAACAGTGGAATTTTCCCATGAGCACTCTCTTCTTCCTGGCCTCTCTCCTAGTCAGGTCCCAGGTGTACACTTGTGTCAGTCACAGCGCATCTCGCGTTTTTCTTGCTCTCCAAGTCCTCTTATCAGTTTTTTCTCACGGCTTCACTGTTTGTTGCTAGGTTGTGATTGTAAAAGCAGCAACAGTCTGGAAGCGTTTCAGGCCCATGGACTTTCCATAGTGGACTGACAAGCCGAGCTAGTGGGGTCTCCCTCGCCAGGGCTAGGGTAACCACTCCTTGCATCTCCTTCTGATGAGACCAACACCACCACGTGAGCGCAAAAATTTCTCACTCATCCCCGGAAAACACTATGTTATAGGAGACCAGCGGAGCTATCTGGAAATGCGAAGCAGGAGACTCTAATACTCCTATAAAGGCCTGGCAAAATAAATGAAAGTTGTGTGTGTGTGTGTGTGTGTGTGTGTGTGTGTGTAAAAGTATAACTAAAATACATTACATATATGCAATAAAATGAGATTCAAGAATTTAACCTTTATAAAAGAAAATGAAACAGATATGCGCCAAAATAAAGACTACAAGTGAAAAAGAGATGTTATGTGAAAGAAAGCCGTGGGTGGCGGTGGACTTAGGGCTGATGTCTGCGGGGCCCCCTTGTCACCAACCAGATAAGTGACACTTAAGAGCACTGTTCACAGGCTTGCAAGACTTCCGATTCTGACTAATCCAAACCCAGGTGTTTGTCGAATGGATGTGACCCAGGGTAAAAAAAAAAGAAACAGAGTCCTTGGTCAGGGCTGTTAGTGTCCTGTGCCCCTCTGCTTTTGGAGGTCAGTGAGGGTGCTGGTTTCCACAAAAAAAAAAAAAAAAAAAAAAAAAAGCACTAGGGAGACTAAAATAGCCGAAGGAAATGGGGTGCATTTGAGGAAGAAGTAATCTGGTTCAGAAGATGAGGGTCTATGGAATTCATGTGTAAACTTATGAAGCCCTCCCCCAACATGCCTGAGATTCATTCTCAAAGAAGAAACCAAAAAGAAAATGGTTTCCTGAGTAGTGTTAGAATCCCAATGGTGGTGGCATCCCAAACACCCAGGTTATTTTAAATAGAAAAGGACAGTAGATGAAGAAAGGACTAACTGTCTCCGCCTCCAAAATAGCAGTGCTGTGTTGTTGGAAGCTGGCGACCAGATGGTCAATTTGCAAAACTGCAAGGCTTTACTTATTTGCTTATTTATTTATTCAGGATCTAGTTTGGTGACTTAGGCTGGCCAGATTTATCGTGGGTCCTCTGGCCTCAGACCCGGTGCTCATGTCCTTCCTCCGTCTCCCAAATGCCGAGATTACAGTTGTGTGCTACCTGTGCCCTGTGAGCATCTGCTGGCTGTGCAGCTCCCTTCGGTGGGCTCTTTCTTTTGTAATTCGTGCATGGGGTTGTCCACTGAAGATTGGTCCATTGCTGCCCAACGAGGTTGAAACAGAAAAAAAGAAGAAACTGTTTAAGAAGCTGAATTATGAAATGATTTTCAGTGAATCAAAAAGCAAAGGAAAAATTTTAAGTCGACATAATCTAAAAAAATTAGTGGCTATTTTGTAAGGTAAAGTTGTTTTCACCAGAAATGGAGGACTCATTTGCTGCCTAGGGTGAGGCGTTGGAGCTGGACATGGTGGTGTCTGCCTTGCAGATGCCTGCCCTATGTCCCTTAGCACATTTTTAAATGAACACAAATGAGGAAGTATGGGCAATTTAAGCAACATCTCAAGTTGGAAAAACCATAGAATGAAGAAAGAATGAGCAGAGTTGAGAATAGATGCTTCGGTATGGGAAAGGAGCTGGGGTAGCAGCTGACCAGACTGGTAGAGAGGAAGCAAGCACCTCCTACACCCACAAGTGCAGTTGCAAAGGCTTCCAGAGGGTCCTAGGTATCCTGTGGGCTCAAAGCAGAGGGCCCTAGGTATCCCGTGGGCTCAGACAGAGGGCCCTAGGTATCTTGTGGGCTCAAAGCAGAGGGTCCTAGGTATCCCATGGACTCAGAGCAGAGGGTCCTAGGTATTCCGTGGACTCAGAGCAGAAATCGTAGATATCCCGTGGGCTCAGAGCAGAGGTCCCAGGTATCCCAGACTCAGAGAAATCGAGTTATCCTGCAGGCTCAGAGCAGAGATCCTAGGTATCCCGTGGACTCAGAGCAGAGGTCCCAAGTATCCCGTGATTCAAAGTAGAGGGTCCTGTACTCGGGTCTAGGAATAGAGGGCCCTAGGGTATCTCCGTGTGACTCAGAGCAGAGATCCCCAGGTATCCCGTGGACTCAGAGCAGAGGGCCCTAGGTATCCCGTGGACTCAGAGCAGAGGGCCCTGGGTATCCGTGGACTAGAAGCAACAAATGCTGGAGGCACACAGAACTGGAAACCACAAGCCAGCTCTCTAATGCTGCTCTCTTACTGCCTCTGATGTGACTGGTTCGGTGAGACATATAGAGTCCATCTAAGGTGCTGCCCTGACAACGGGGGTGACAGGTGCACTCAGAACATCACCTGAAAACCTCAAATACCTCTCAGGACTCCGATTTCATGATAACAAATAAGCTGCTATTAACTTCTGTGGGTCAGGCATGGTATAATATGTGAGTTTAAATGTAACTGACCCCCATAATCTCATAGGGAGTCACAGTATTAGGAGGTGTGGCTTTGTTAGAGTGTGTATGGCCTTGTTGGAGGAAGTGTGTCACTGTGGGGGTGGGCTTAGAGGTTTCCTATACCCAGAATACTGCCTAGTGTCTCAGTTGACTTCCTGTTGCCTGCAAGATGTAGGACTCCTCAGCTATTTCTCCAGTACCACATCTGCCTGCCTGCTACAATGCTCCCCACCACAGTGACGATGGACTGAACCACTGAAACTGTAAGTGAGCCACCCCAATTAAATGTTTTCCTTGTAGAATTGCTGTGTTCATGGAAGTTTCTTCACAGCAATAGAAACCCTAGCTAAGACATGGATCATGGAAGCACCATCCCAGAACTCAGGAAGTGGAGAGTGAATCAAAATCTGGAAAATAACTCGGGCTATTTAGTGAGTACCAGACAAGGCAGGACTGCAGGGCAAGATTCTGTCTCAAAATGAAATTAATTCACACATACCACACACACACAGCTACACACACATATGGTGGGGGATATTTGTTCGCAACCGACACTCTAGGACTTTACAACTTGAATCAGAGGGTGTAACCAGCAACTGGCTGACTGAAATTAGCCATAGATATGTTGGAGGACCAAGAGAGTCAGATGAGATGTACAGAAAGAGATGAGAAGGGGACTTGGGAGAGATTGTGGGCTTTTTCATCTGGGAAACGAGGGAGAGAGGGGCAAACTGATCATTCCTCCAAGGTTCTTTGGATTTATCAGGTTTTTGTCTCAACTTCTGACTCCCAAGTTTTTATCAATACTAGAACAATTAAGGCAAATGAATTTCAGGCACACACACTCCTATACTACAACACACCTATAGCTACCTAGGGGTAGCCCTCAGCAGTGCAGAAAACTGAAAAGGAATCTACAGTGTTGGTGCAGACTAGACAGGTTAGGGAAAAAGACAACCATACCTTTGATGGTTTCCTTTATTCTCCATTCTTCTGTATCTTTTCCATGTTCTTTTCGCTGTCGGTTGAAGAAAAAAGAAATTCAAGGTGAAATTTTTAAGGCCTAGGTCTAGTTTTCTGATGAATTGAAATGGATCCCAAACAGCCACACAAAGGTGCATTCACTGATTGCTACACAAAGTATTCCTGCATACCAACGTTCCTAATCTTAATTTACATGTCTTACCGAAGGGGAGTATCACATGCCTCCATGACTCTAGTCCTTTATTATGTATTATGCACACACAACAATACAAGAGCCTCAGGTGTGCCTTGTAGGGCCCAAAATTATACAGGCCCATATTTCTATAATGTATGTGGCCAGAATTTCAGGCACAATTTACACCTGCCACTCAGAAGGTGGTCACCTAGCTCTTCCCAGACAAACTGCCACCATCCTAAACAAAGGTACAGGATATGCTAATGTCGCTCTGCTCCTCTTTGTAATTTGGGAGATCGCCTGGGAAAGAGGTATCAATTCAGTCTATGTGACAGGAGTAGCCAGGTTGCAGACATGACCTAAGACCTGTGACCATGAAATGAATGCTAATGAACTTCCCCTTCATTAGGGAAGTTTACCTTTGATATAAAAGCTTATTGGACAATAAATGTTTCAGATATTGCTGTGTGAATTGTGCCTCAATTATTCCCACACTCCACACTGGTCCGAAAGATAATTTATGTTGGGGCTGTACCTCAACAGTGCCTAAGGTGTCTTGTGACCAAGGTCATAAAACGCCTGCAATGCTCCTTCAGCAAAGCAATCATTGTTTTCTACAAGGAGTCTTCAAAGTCAAGATACTACTAAAAAACAGCTGTTCATTTTAATATGTACCCCATACAGTGATTCTGCTAAATTCCTACAGAGTACATGAAAATAAACGTATTGTTCATCTCCCCACATGCTCAAACACAAAGTCACTCCAATAATCCGTATACATTTATATCTAAGTAACTTGTTGCACATTAACAGAACATGAGCAAGCAGAAAGTATTTTTTTCATAACCAGCTCTTTTGTTGGCAGTCTGCATGCGTTGGTTACAAAGAAAGAATTCATTCTTTACTATTTATCTTGAAAGTTAATCTTATAAGGAATCTTAAAAGAATCACAAACTGAACTTTTATACATAAAATAATTAGCTATACTTAGATCTTTAGGATGTATACCCATTCATTAATTTATTTTTATCTCAGGAGATTGAGGGTAGGGATAGGAACAAGGAATTAATCATCACCTTAATCATCAATCAACTCCTAGTAAGAAAATATGTCAGCTAGTAACACTTGGTCTGCCTTTTTTTTAAATTTTTACCTCAGCTATGTGTTGTAGGAGGCTGCTTGCTTGTTCCTGGCTCCAGACCCAAAATAACCAGACAGAAACTGTATTAATTAAATCACTGCTTGGCCTATTAGCTCTGGCTTCTTATTGGCCATTTGGCATCCTAAAACTAGCTCATCTCCATTAATCTGTGTATCGCCACATGGCTGTGGCTCACCAGGCGAAGTTCCATCTCCAGTGTCTGTCTCCAGTGGGGCTACATGTGCCTCTCCGACTTCCTGCCTTTCTTCTCTCTATATATCTCTTTCAGCCTGGCTATATTATGTTAAGCCATTGGCCGAAAGCAGCTTCTTTATTCATTAACCAATAAAAAGAAACACATGTATAGGGAAGGACCTCCCACACCAGCTATGTGTCTGTGAACTTTAAATTGTTTTCTGGGGTTTTTCATCTTACATGATCAAAACATTCGATCTAACCTGAAGTTATTTTAAAGTTTTGTTTCAGCTAATTGTACACCCTAAACCTGTGACTACATCTTTCAGCATTAAGATTAAAGGAATTTGAGCCAGCCTGGCCCTGGGGACTCAACTGTTTTTCTTAATCATTAACTTGAGCTATAGTCTATAAGCTCCTTAGATGAAACTCATAGTCCCTGGCTATGGTACTTGTATTTATTTTTATTCATCAAAAATATTCAAAATTATTTAAACTAACATTATTATCAATTAGACAGTACAGCTTAGAAGTACTCATCTTCATAATAATCCACAGATAAAAATGCCTAATAGAGTGGGATATTTCCAAGAGATATGCATTAATTACATTACAGGCAGTGGGTGATCTCCACACATCCATTCACACCTGCTGTGATACTAGAGAAAGGTAGCAGCAACAAACATGCAAAGGCAAAGCAGAAGCAAAGCATTCCAGGGTCTGTGGTCTCGGGTCTTGACTAACCAGTTTCTCCTGGTGGGCTAAACCTTTGAACTTCAATTGCCACCTGCTGCTCCTCTAATACAAGCACCAACACATCATGTCAGCACATGCACACACACACCTACGCGTACACACACACCTACACACATGCACACACACACCCACGTAACACACACATGCCTTTCAATTCCCTAGGCTGTCTCTTCATTAGGCCAATAGCCCTCGGCTTGGTGAGGCTTTTGAATCCCATGAAGTCCCATTTGCTATTCTACCCTGAGCGACAGGAGGGATGTTCAGAATGTTATGGCCTCTGCCTATAAATGTAAGCTTTTTTTACACAATGTTTTCCTCTAGCAGCTTCCTAGTTTGGAGTCTTGCAGGAAGATCTTTGATCCTTCTGAGATGAAAGTAAGTTTGGGTCAGTCGATCTGTTTGGTTGATCCTACACTTTTCGCATTAAGGCTGTACATTCTAATGGCCCTACTTTTCCTCCATCTTCACCTGCTGCATGACAACAACTCCCAGGCAAAGGAGCTGCTTGTGGTGTTTAGGAGCCATGTGATTGGTCTTCAAGAACCCCTTGAACTATAGAGGGCACATAGGATTGAGTCAGCATTGTAGCTCTGTAAATTTCCCCAGGATGACAGCTTACTAAAAACTCTGGATAGTAAAAAAAAGTATGAGCAAAGAGCTGGCTGAACTAATTTAATGCTTAATAAATATTTGTAGTATGTGGGTAGAAAAACAAATATATTCTTAAGTGTAATTGGGAAGATTATGGTGAAGAAGACTGAGCCATGCACCCCAGGACTACATAAGGAGGAACCCATGATATATACATGTAACCGCAAACCTTGACTTGGCCGATTGTCACCGTGCCTGTTTCTTAAGTGTATTAGGAAAGTGCAGAGAGGATAAAGAATGGAGACTGTGTTGGCTAGTGCCATGTCAGCTTGACACAAGCTAGGATAATTTTAGAACAGGGTACCTTAATTGAGAAAATGCCAGGGCTAGGCATTTTCTTGATTGATGATTGGTGTGGGAGAGCCTATTCCTACCAAAGTGAATGCCACCCTGGGATGGTGGTGCTGGGTTCTATAAGAAATAAGGCAGAACAAGCCATAGGGAACAAGCCAGTAAGCAGCACTCGGCCCATGGCCTCTGTTTTAGTTCCTGCCCAGGTTCCTGCCCCAGCGAGTACCTGCCCTGACTTCCTTCGATTATGAACTGGGATATAGAAGTAAAAACAAAAATAAATCCTTTCCTCCCAGGTTGCTTTTGGCAATGGTGTTTCAACACAGTATCAGAGAATCCAACTAAGGAAAGTGGCTCACTCCTCAGGGCCTCCTGGCTGGCCACTGAAGACATCAGATCACACAGTGATATTCCATATGTGGCAGCTTGAGTCTGGGAATATGGAAGACACAATGAGAGGCAGTCTTGATATGCTCACTTGAGTGGCAGGGGAGTCTCCTAAGCCAGGTGCCGAGGGCTGAGGGAGACCTGCCTAGAGAAGACAGTGGTCAACTAGCCAGGCAAGTGGGTGCTTTCCAAGGGGGTTGGAGGAGGGGGAAGGAAGCTTTCAGATATCAGGTAATTAAGACATTTTTCCAGCAGCCATTCCCAATCTCTTTTAGCAGACTGATCCAGGAATGGTTTGGTCCATGCTGTCTGATGAAGTACAGAAGCTTATTGATGGTTCCCTGCTTGTTTTCACTTTCCCTTCTAAGGTGGATTCCGGTCTCTTTCAATAAACTGTGTGACACCACCAGTAGATCCTGGTAAGTATCCATTGGGGCCAGAGGAAAGGGGTGTGGGGTGCGCCTGCAAATAGCAGAGAGATGTGCATCACTTCCACATGGAGGCAGAGCTGGTGTCAAAACTTGATTGCCACCTTACAGTCTCAATTCTGGGGGCCCTCAGATTTAGAGCCCCAGGAATAAAGGAGCCTGGCCCTCCCCTCTGGGGCTTCTTGGACTTAGTCTGGGCCAAAGGTAGTTGAATAGAAAGGTCAGGGGGCACCCTCTGCTGCCCAAGGTGATCGGGAAACCTCATCCATCCATCCATCCAACTATCCATCCATCCATCCTTCAGCAAATAATCATGTCGATCTAACCAATGAGCAGGGGAGGGATGGAGAAAGTGAAGGGAGAGAAAGGAGGAGGAGGGAGGGAGACGCTGGGACTCTCTAATGCACAATGGCACTCTAAAAAAAGTGAATGTATGTGCAGACAGGAAGAAAGGGCAAGACTTCTCAGGCAGAACAGGAGAGATTTAAGCAAGCTGTTCAGATGCAGGTGTGGTTCAATGGTCTTAAGCTCTGTAGGGGCTGCCATCAGCACTCCGAGCAGTTGCAACGGCATCGTGGCTCTGGTGTAGACTTTGTTGTCTGCATTGTTGCATTCTTCAAGAATGTCAGTGATTAGCATCTCACAGACAGGCCAGGCAGCGGGCACAATGTGAAAAAGCCTGAGAGCACTCTCTTTTGGACCTTTCAGAATTTGTAGAGAACAGTATATTAGGCAGGCAGGTGAAAGCTCCACCCTCATAGTTTGTTGGTCCAACAAGAAAGACTGTGTTGGACTAACTGGCTTCTATTGACAACCATTTGTTTAACTCGCGTTTTCCCTGGGTAGATATGAAAAAGTCTATTTGATCCAAATTGCACACCAACAACAGACCAAAGCAAGGCTTTCACTGAAGTACCACTTTTGGGCCAATGGGTGGCAGGTTCCCTATAGATGCCTGGGCGAACCCCACAGAGTTACATCGCCACAAACTCTCACCCCATCCTGGATAGTGACCCCATGGAAGATACATCATGGAGTTCTTTTTAATTCACCTTCTACTTCCTGTACACTCCAGCATGTCACTTAGGGGTGAAGTACAGAAGGAAATAATGGCTACCTCCCAGCATTGCTTCTGGGAGAACCATCTGGAAATTCACTAAATTCATCAGAAACAGAAGCCTGCCTCTTGGTCATTTTCTACTTGGACATACAAAGATTCACAGATACCAAGCCCCTTCCTCCTTTAGAGACACTCTCATATAGTCTGGGCTATCCTTTAACTCACTATGAGGCGAAGAATGATCTTAACCTTCAGATCCTCCTAACTCCACCTGTCATGTTACAGGCCTGTGCGCTCACACCCTTTATGGCCAATAGGTTAGAATTTTGGATCTGTGCATGCTAGGCAAGCACTCAACTAACTAACTCCACACCTCTTTGTTCTCACAGCACACCCTTCCCAAGACTGTTGACCCTGTTAGCAAAGGACAGAGTAGGGAAGGCACACAGAGTGGAGCATCTGTGTTGGGGTCAGTTCCTCATTACCACATGTGCCGCTAATTCTGTTACCATTGCTCCAAGGAGATGACCCTCCACAGAGAGTGAGGGCACAGGTGTGCAGAAGAGGACTTCTAAACTGTTTTTTCTATAAATTCCAGAGACCACAGTCTGTGTTGGGGTCTTAGGTCACACCCTGCTGTAGTCTGCTATAGCTGTTAGTCTGGGTTTCTCACGCTTATCTTCTGGAACATCAGTGCCCACCCTTGACACAAGCCCTCATATGCATGTGTCTAACCAGAACCTTCCAAATTAGTGGTTCTTGACCTGGGGCCAAACGCTGCAGTCCTTTCTTGACCTCTCCCACTGGCCTCAGAGCCCAGCTGCATTTGTCAGATACACATGTGCACTAGAAGGCCTGCCAGGCTTCTTGCTGCCTGGCCCTGATGGTTCACTGGTCACAGGGTGTTGTGCTGACTTAACTCACGATCATTTATTTCCCTTAGCTGGGAAAGCCCTGACTGCCTTTCCTTTTCTTTTTGCTGGAGGTTTTAGTTTCACTTCTGTTGTTGTAATCAAATACTGAAACTGAAAGCAATGTGGAGGGAAGGGGCTTATTTCAGCTCAGAGTACCAGGTTCAAGTCCTCCATGGTGGGGAAGTCACTGCCAGCATGACCTGAAGTAGCTGTTCAGACCTATAGTCAAGAGCAGAGAGAAAGCGAATCTCCACTCTTAATAACTAAGAATCCCCTGCCTAAGGAATGGTGGTACTCACTTAGGTTGGGACTTCCCACCTCAGTTAACATCCCTCATTGACACTCCCATAGGGTCAAACTGTTTCAGGATGAGACCCAAAAACCACACTCTCCACCACAGTATTAATTCAGAGTCTGTATTAAGCTGCAAGCAGCTGCCTGGAAAGAAACATTTCTCACAGAGCAGTCCTGAATGTATTTTACAGGGAGTTTTTAAAGGCAAAGAACAGAAAAGCTACATTCTGGCTGGGCAAGTTGTAGTGATGAAAACAAAGCAACCAAGCAGTTTAACCACACACTTGATATTTAGTACTTGGAACCCACAAATCAAGAATGGGGTTAGGCAAACCGCGGCTTAAGAACTGGGCGGGGCCTAAAATATCAACCAGGAGACAGACTGTGATGAACCACAACTATAAGAGCACAGTCTAGAGATGGAAGTGTTCCCAACATGGACGATTCTACTTTGGATAATGCTTACTTTGGTGCCTTTTTTAATCATCAGGATAACACTCTGAATTGATCACTGTTATTTTCCCATTTTATAATAGAGGTAACAGAAGCCAAAAAAGGGGAAATAGGTGTGACCAAGGTCACAAGGTAGGGAGGCTTGCATTTGGGGTAGAAGCAGGCACTGGATCCCAGGGACCCCATTTTAACTTTACACCTGTAAAGAATCAGTGGCTATGAAGGCTGAGCCTGGGACCCAGGCAGTCCCAAGTAGTAGGTGGTGATGTGTTCAAGAAAGAGGGACCCCAATGAGCAGAGGGAAGTAGTCGTGTCCGGGAGGGTGACAGGAGGGAAAGAATTGGAAGAGCAACCACAGGAAAAGGAGGAGCCCTGGGGCCACTCCAGGACTCAGCCTTTCCTGCTAACTACTTACTGCTTCCAGCATCTCGGCCAGGGAAAGGACTTCTGGTTCTGCTATCAACCTGGGTGCTTTCCTGTATGAACCCTCATCATGTAAAAGCACAGATGTGTTCTTGAAGTCTGCAATGCCCTATGGGGATGGGAGGGGATTCAGTAGTATCTTTCTGAGAGCCTTGCCTAAGAGGACACAGGATGTCAGTGAACTTCAGGCCTTGTTTCATGCATGCTGTCCTGGCCTAACTACTAATACCTCCGCTATTACTTCTTGTGGATAATTTGACTGAAGATAAGCTTGGCCCTGCTATGGAGGCCATGAATCTTTATTCCAAGATCCAAGCCACTGAAGTAGGAGGGGATGGGGAGGAGAGCGAGTGAGAAGCAGAGAGCGTGGAGGCGGGGGTGGTCTGGTCAGAGGATGGTCCTTACATAAAGTGGCTTGGTGGCTGGGGATGCAGCTCAGTTATAGAGTGTAAACCTAGCACCACATCAACCAGGCAGAGTGACAATGTGGGCCAGGACTAGGAGGTATTGATGGGAGGATTAGAATTTAAAGGTCAATGTCAGCTATCTAGTGAGCTTGGGGCCTGCATGAGAACCTGTGTTAAAAAAAAAGCTACCTGGGAAGATATCGCCAGGCCTTGCCACTGACCTTCTCTGTCAGCCAACGGCCTTGCTTACCCATAGATTTGCAATGAGTATGTGAGGCCCTTGGGTTTCCTGCTTCTTCCAACTGTTTCTTTTATGTGCTGTGACCTGCAGAGTCAGAATTTTGCAGGGGCCATCCACTAAGAATAAACCAGCCATCCAAAACCTGTCCTCTAAGCATGCGCAAGCCCACCAAAAGCCTGCCAGTGGGACGATGTTATGTGGCTTCTTCTTGCAGGTAATTTAAGCCTCCAGAACAGTTGCTAGAGCCAGGTGCCCCTGCCCACTGTCCAGCGCTGTACCTCACAGTCTTCTAACAATCCCCACCAGTGTCTCAGCTCTGAAAGAAGATGCTCTCATTGTCTCACAGCTGATCAAATACCATCTAAGCCTGACCTCTACTGAGTGGAGGATGTGGGGGAGATGGGACACAAGGCAAGATCTTTAGTCACAGCGTCCTCCCAGGCACTGTGCTCCTTGCTCTCAGAGTCCTCCAAGGAGAGCCTGAGCTGGGGCAAATGGGTACCAGGGAAACCTTAGCTGTCAGGGTAACTTCACCCCCTCAGGGCAGTGAGGTGTGTGGTCCCAGCCAGCAGCGTCAGCTGGTTGTGGGGCTGTAAAAACAGTGGACAGGGTGATAGCAGAGATCCAGGGCCTGTGGGTCCTCACCTGCCCCTCCTCGGAAGCTCATGCAGCCCAGTGGTAGCCAGTGGACTGTAAGGCTCACCTGTCTGCTCCTGCTGCTCCTGTCAGCCTTGTGCCTCAGGCTCAGCAGGACCTCTGCCTCTTTTGACTGCTCCTTATTCCCACCTCTCCTATACAGCATTCCATATGAAAATGAGGAATGGAACAGGCATCTCCTGATCTGCTCTTGAGAGAGGTGAGTTGTCACGTGTTTTCTCTCTATATAGGGCTTTTCCTACCGGCCCACTGTGGAGGCAGTATTTACCTTGGCAATGTCTCTGCCATTGCTTGAGTGACTTTTATTTATTCTTTTTTCGCCCAATATTCGCTACCTCCACAGCTTCTGTTTTGGGCCTACATCTTGCCAGGTACCCCCAAGTGGCCTTAAACTCAGCATCTTTCTGCTTCTGGCCTCCTAAGGGCTGAGATTACAGGTCTGGGTATCACTGTGCTCAGGCCAGAGAGCTGGGATTTTCTGGATTCAGTACTGTTTAAAGCCATCACATTTTCTGGTGCATTTCTTAGATCACATCCACGAGTTTGAATGCTAGCAAAAGAAGCTCCTGAGCATTTACTTCCAACCATATCACCCCATTTCCACTGAATGCCAGAACATTGTGGGTTAGGAGATTATTGTCTAGAGTATGGAGACAAGATATAGTTGTCATCTGATGTTTTAAGGGCAAAAAAAAAAAAAAAAAGTTCATAGCAGGGCCTTCCTTCCCACCTGGATCCCTCCTCACAGGACAGTGAGGATTTACACCCAGCACATCTGCAGCCATCTTGTTCTGACCAAACCAGGGCCGAATGTCAGGGTGATTTTCTGACAGAAGAGCAGCATCTTGAGGAAGGTCCTTTTCTAAACGCTGTCCCCCCTTCCAGGCTGCCTTCCCTTCAGAGTCAGGCCCTCCCACCACTTCAACCCTCTTTTCTTTGCCCACTCCCTGCCACTTTCCCCATCCCAACAGCAGCCAAACAAGATGGGCTGAGAAATATTTGGTGTGCTGAGGTACGTAATACAGATGCACAGAACACAGCTTGTTTTTTCCTGTCTCTGCTGCGTATAGGGCCACAAACTCCCTAAAGGACAGAACCCATTCAATTCAGCGATGTCCCCAGACTTCACTCTGCAGATCTGCTGTCCAGGAGACCCCCAGTGGCTTCTGCAGCCAGTGCCAAACCATACAAAAGCGAGAGGCTCTTCGGTTGTTGTTCCTATTTGATGATGTCAGAGTGACTACAAAAACACAGTCTTTTCTTCCACCTCAGCACTAACCAACAAGTGACAGAGGCTGCCATCTTCCACAGCTCAGGTGCCTACTAAATGCCTCTCTGCTCTACCTAATATTGATGTGGGAGTCCCTACCACTGTCAAGTTCATTGCAGCTACCAATCTCTGGGGATCCAATCTTAGACAGTCAGGCTCCATGCCAGTGCTTCCCAGCCGCATCTCTGCCCCCAGTTTGCAGGATCATGTTGTCTTCCTCCCATAGCTGTATCTCCCAGCTCTTCTTTGGCCCAGAATGTGCTCTTAGGAAGTCACAGAGGGCAGAACCCTGTCTGTGGAGGCTGTCATGACTTGCTCAAATGGACTCCCCTCACTTGGGAGAGAGAGAGAGGACGTCAATCAGGATAAATTGTTCAGTCCAAACTCTCATCCCACACTTACACAGCAGTGCAGGGCAGCAGAGAGGAGCCATCTTGCACTAGGTCTTGGCCTATTATCTGACTTCTAAACACATCACCCAAAACCTCCTGTCTTCAGGGAGAGAGGTAGACAATGGATTTCAGTAGTCAGACATCCAAAATCATTCATTTGATATGGAAAAGAACCAGAGGGCTTGGAGAGATAGCTCCGCGGTTAAGAGCACATGAGTCACCATTGACTAAGATAATGATTCACGACTGCCAGGACAGCCCTCCACATGAGTAAGGGAGATGACAAAGACCTAGTATGGTGTTTTTGTAAAAAAATCAAAGAAATTGAGGATTTGGGGCAGGGTTGTTTTGTAAAGCAAACACATTTGGGGCCACTTGGGAAACAACTTTATTGGTTCTTTATTCAACATCAGGTAACCATTTCATGATTTCTTTTCTCACTTTCAGGACATGTCTTCAAGAGAATCAACAGAAGACTTTAAATAAAAAACTCCTTCACCCGACGAATTGCACAAAATTAATAAAGAGAGCTTTATGTTGGAAACATTTCTTCTTGATGTCTTCCCACCAACAATGCTACTAAGCATGTGTGTGTAGGTTCCAGAGGTTAGATGTTAGCAGATCCCCTGACTGGAATTTCCAGACAGCTGTGAGCTGCCCAATCTGGTGCTCGAGGTTCAGACCCTAGTACCTCTGGAAAAGCAGCAAGCGCTCTGTGACCACTGAACCATCTATTAAGCTTATGAGAAGGCTGCAGGTGGATGCCAGATAAAAGAGAAGTGACTTTGATGGGAGTTCTCCATGTTACAAGCAGAGCAGAAATCAGCATTGGGAAGGAGTTGTCTGAATGCTAATTTGTCTCCAGGCTTAGCTTATAAGGGTTGATTTGAAATTGCATCTTTCTGAAAGTCTCCCCTGAAGTCCTGACCTTCACCACACCCTACTAACTTAGAAACAAGATTACTACAGATACAAATGCCTAAAATGAGGTCACAATGAAGTGGGGTGCTGTGGGATAGTGCTTCTGGTAAGACTGTAAAGATTTGTTACTCAGATTGTTTAATAAGACACTGAATGGCCAGTAGCCATGAAGGAAGATAGGTAGGCATCAGACTGGGAGAATTGGGAAGAGGAAAGCAGAGACACAGTCACAAGCAAGATGCTGAGGAAGAAAGAGATGAGAATGCCACAACTGAGAAAAATTACCAAGCCACATGCCTTCTGGAAACAAAGATAAGAATTATGGGTTAAGTTAAAAGAGTTTAGTTAGTAATAACTCCTGAACAATAGGTCAAAGAGTTTATAATTAATACAAACCTCTGCATGTCATTGGACTGAACAGTCAGTTGGGTCATATGGGACAGAAACTTCTGTCTACAGTGGAGAGGGTGCCCATAAGCAAGATAATGAAAACCTGGGAGACAAAAATTGGGGCCCATCCTCAAAAGATCAGAAAAGAAAGCAGTCAGCCACTGGCTCTACCTTGACCTCAGTCTGAAATGGAAGAGCTTCTGCCTCCCAGGAGTCTCAGAATGAGACTGAACCTGAGAGCTGTTTCCTCCATTTTATAATTTTCTATGGCTGAGATTAAAGACATGCACCACTGTGATTAAAGGTGTGTGAACCACTGCCTGGTTTGTAAGGCTGTTTTACTTTCTGATCTTCAGGTAAGTTTTATTTATTAAAATAAAAATGAAATGCCACTACAGGTGCTCCTAATTCAGAATGACTGTTGTCATTCTCTAATGGGGAATTTGGAAACAGAGACATACCCAGCTAGGTCTGCAAGTGATGACTGAAGTCACCCAACTCAGTGAGAAGAAGGAGGCCAGGAGAGCAACCTGGAACAGGTACCTCCTAAGAGGGACCTGGTCCCTGGCTCACACTGGGCATTGGGGGCAGGCTTCTGCTCCAGATCCGTGGGCCCATTGAGGCTCATTGTTTAAGGATGTGTATGGGAACAAATGGCAGCTACAACAAATGAACCCAGCTCCCAAACACCATAGCTGCCAAAACGTGCCATTTCTGCCTGCACAGGGTCTTCAGCACCAGTGAGCGGCCCAGAGAATACGATAAAGGACTGCCCTTTTCACATTAGAAGTGACACTGCCACTGGTGCCTTGCATTATTTCACACACACCATGTAGCACATGTTTGCCCCAACTCTCAACAAAATTTCATCCTTCATGGAGTGGTCTTCTCCCCACCCCCAGTATTCGAGCCCTCCTTTCACAGCGCAAAAACAATCACAGACATGTCCGATGAATGACTGAGTTTTAAGAAAGTTTATTTATGGACACTGAAATTTGAATTTATATATTTCACATGCCATAACATATTGCTTATTTTGATATTTCCTAAAACAGAGGCTCAACTACATAACCAAAGCTAATCCTGAACTTCTTGTTGACGTGGGACTCTCCTCTGTATGCCAGATCACCCGCTGTTGGCGAACTGCTTTGGGCCTATTGCAGAGCTATAGGGGAACAGAGCCAGGTAGGGAAAATCAATTGAATGCTGGAAAAGAGGAAAGAAGAAGAGTCAGCTTAAGTCACGAAGTCTCTGCTGGGAGCCAAAAAAGGAATCCCTTCCGGCATACAGTCACGTAGCAATACACAGATGAATAGAAATGGGAGTTAAATTAATATGTAAGAACTAATAATAAGGTAGAGCTAATGAGTCAAGCAGTGATTTAATTAGTACAGTTTCT
>CAWTZC010001003.1:0-44286 GCA_963919715.1 Microtus obscurus | reverse complement strand
CAAATTGGGAAGGCAACCGGGAGGGTAGTAGCTCCTTTGTCTAGGTGGCCTGGCCTGCCCTGCGGCAGCAAGCTCGGCCTGTTCGTAGACACCAAGCAGCAGGGAGACCAGATCCGGGTACCAGGAGAGACATCACTCGGGTGAGTGAGTTTCTGACCGCAGCGGCAGCCCGGGACAGAGAACTCAGACGTTCCTCACCCCTCCTGCACTTCCTGGGCAGTCTGCAGGGGCTATACTGCCCGATACTTCCTCTCTATTCCTATCCCACCCAGCTAGCATCCACGGCCTTCCCCCACCCCTTCTGACCCCCCTCCCCTCTTTGAACCACACAACAGCTCCCAGCTCAGCCTGTTTGGGCGCTGGGACAGGGTCCGAATTGTGAGGGCAACCGGGAGGGTAGTAGCTCCTTTGTCTAGGTGGCCTGCCTGCCCTGCGGCAGCAAGCTCGGCCTTTGTTCGTGAGACACCCAAGCAGCAGGGAGATCAGAACCGGCTGCCAGGAGAGACATCACTGGGGGAGTTCAGGCTCAGCAGGACGGTCCCTGCTTCCACACTGAAGAGATACACCCAGAGACACAGTCACATCAAAGACTGGACCAAGAGACCAGGCCTCTCTTGGCTTCATTTGAAAGAGGATATGGGAAGGCGCCAATGTAAGAATTCCTCCAACAACCTGAAAGGCAACATGACATCACCAGAACCCAGGGATCCCGAAATAAGAAGAATTGTACACCCTACTCCAGAAGAAGTAGAAGAAATCGACTCAAAAGTGAATTTTTTGAAAATAATAGAAGACCTTAAACAGGAGGTGAAAATCTGCCATAAACAATTAGAGATTACAAACAAAAAGGTAGAGGAAATGAATAAATCGCTCAAAGATACCCAAGAAAACCAAGAGAAACAAGAAAATGCAACCAAACAGGTAAGGGAAATGGTTCAAGACATGAAGAATGAAATGGAAGTAATGAAGAAAACACAAACCGAGGGAAGGTTGGAGACAGAAAATCTGGTAAACGAACAGGAACACAGAGACAAGTACTAAAAACAGACTACAAGAGTTAGAAGAAAGAATGTCAGACACTGAAGATACCATAGAGAAAATTAACACACTGATCAAAGAAAACAATAAAACCAACAAATTCTCATCACAAAACATTCAGGAAATATGGGACACAATAAAAAGACCAAACCTAAGAATAATTGGGATAGAAGAAGGAGAAGAAGTACAGCTCAGTGGTTCAGAAAATATATTTAATAAAATTATAGAAGAAAACTTGCCCAGCCTAAAGAAAGATATTCCTTTGAAGGTTCAAGAAGCATACAGAACACCAAATAGACTGGACCAAAAAAAAAAAAATCTCCTCGCCATGTAATAATCAGAACACAAAACATAAAGAATAAAGAAAGAATATTAAGAGCTGCAAAGGAAAAAGGTCAAGTTACTTATAAAGGTAAACCTATCAGACTTACACCTGACTACTCTATGGAAACCATGAAAGCCAGAAGGTCCTGGATAGACGTACTGCAGAAGCTAAGAGAACATGGATGCAAGCCGAGACTACTATACCCAGCCAAGCTTTCGTTCACTATAAATGGAGAAAACAAAATTTTCCAGGATAAAAACAAATTTAAACAACACGTAGCCACAAATCCAGCCTTACAGAAAGTAATAGAAGGAAAATCACAAACCAAGGAGACCAACAATGTCCACAATAACTCAAACTTCTAGACACCCTTTTACCAGCGCAACTAAAAGAAAGCAAACACACAAACTCTATGGCTAAAAAAGTGACCGGAGTTAGCAACCACTGGTCATTAATATCCCTTAATGTCAATGGACTCAACTCACCTATAAAAAGGCACAGGCTACCCCATAGGGAACCTGAAATGACTCTATCCTATAGCCATACTGATGAATATATTGCATATCACCATAGAAACTTCATCTGGCGATGGATGGAGATAGAGACAGAGACCCACACTGGAGCACTGGACTGAGCTCCCAAAGTCCCAATGAGGAACAGAAGGAGGGAGAATATGAGCAAAGAAGTCAGGACCACAAGGGGTGCACCCACCCGCGGAGACAGTGGGGCTGAGTCTTTGGGAGCTCACCAAGGCCAGCTGGACTCTGACTGAAAAGCATGGGATAAAACCGGACTCTCTGAATTTGGCGGACAATGAGGGCTGCTGAGAAGCCAAGGACCATGGCACCGGGTTTTGATCCTACTTCATGTTCTGGCTTTGTGGGAGCCTATCCAGTTTGGACGTTCACCTTCCTAGACCAGGATCGAGGGGGAGGACTTTGGACTTTCCACAGGGAACCCTGACTACTGCTCTTCAGGCTGGAGAGGGAGGGGGAGGAGTGGGGGGAGGGGAGGAGGGGAGGGAGGAGTGGGAGGGAAATGGGAGGCGGGAAGGAGGCAGAAATTTTTTTTTCCAATAAAAAAAAATGAAAAAAAAAATAAATTTGATGGAGGAAGGTCAAAAAAAAAAAAAATTATTTAATCTCTCCAAACAACAACTTATTCATCTTTGAGATGCATACTAGCACACATAGTAACTATGTGTTTTCATCAACAGTGGATTAAACAGACTTTGAAAATTAAAAAAAAAAAAAAAAAAAAAAAAAAGGCACAGGCTAAGAGATTGGATACGCAAACAGGATCCAACATTCTGCTGTTTACAGGAAACACACCTCAACCACAAAGACAGGCACCTACTCAGAGTAAAGGGATGGGAAAAGGTTTATCAAGCAAATGGACCTAAGAAACAAGCAGGAGTGGCCATACTAATTTCTAACAAAGTTGACTTCAAACTTAAATCAATCAGAAGAGATGGAGAGGGATATTTTATACTCATAACAGGAACAATTGATCAGGATGAGGTCTCAATCCTGAATATCTATGCCCCTAACATAAAAGCACCCACATATGTAAAAGAAACCTTACTAAAACTCAAAGCCTCCATCAAACAGCACAAACTAATAGTGGGAGATCTCAACACGCCTCTTTCACCAATGGACAGGTCAATCAGACAAAAACCTAACAGAGAAATAAGAGAATTAATGGAGGTATTGAATCAAATGGACTTAACAGACATCTATAGAACATTCCACCCAAATAGGAAAGAATATACCTTCTCTGCAGCTCATGGAACCTTCTCAAAAATTGACCACATCCTCGGTAACAAAGCAAACTTCCACAGTTACAAAAAAATATCCATAACCAACTGTGTCTTATCAGATCACCACGGACTAAAGTTAGAATTCAACAACAAAGCTACCCCCAGAAAGCCTGCAAACTCATGGAAACTGAATAGTCAACTATTGACCCACACCTGGATTAAAGAAGAAATAAAGAAAGAAAATAAAGTCTTCCTTGAATTCAATGAAAATAAAGAATCAACATACTCAAACTTATGGGACACTTTGAAAGCAGTCCTAAGGGGAAAGTTCATAGCCCTTAGTGCCCACTTAAAGAAAACAGAGAAAGCATACATTGGAGACTTAACAGCCCACCTGAAAGCTCTAGAAAAAAAAAGAAGCAGACTCACCTAGGAGGAGTAGAAGACTGGAAATAATCAAACTGAGGGCTGAAATCAACAAAATAGAAACACAGAAAACAATCCAAAGAATCAATGAAACAAAAAGCTGGTTCCCTGGAGAAAATCAACAAAATTGATAAACCCCTATCCAAACTAATCAAACGGCAGAGAGAGAATTTGCAAATTAATAAGATCAGAAATGAAATGGGGGATATAACCACAGACATAGAGGAAAGTCAGAGAATCATTAGATCTTACTACAAAAGCCTGTATGCCACAAAACTGGAAAATGTAAAAGAAATGGACACTTTTTTAGATAAATACCATATACCAAAGTTAAATCAGGACCAGGTGAGCAATCTAAATAGACCTGTCAGTCGCGAAGAATTAGAAGCTGTTATCAAAAACCTCCCTACCAAAAAAAGCCCAGGACCAGACGGTTTCAATGCGGAATTCTACCAGAATTTCCAAGAAGACCTAATACCTATACTCCTTAAGGTATTTCACAATATAGAAACAGAAGAGTCATTGCCAAATTCCTTTTATGAAGCTACCGTCACTCTGATACCAAAACCACACAAAGACTCAACCAAGAAAGAGAATTACAGGCCAATCTCACTCATGAACATCGATGCAAAAATCCTCAACAAAATACTGGCAAACCGTATCCAAGAACACATTAGAAAAATTATCCATTTTGATCAAGTAGGCTTCATCCCAGAGATGCAAGGCTGGTTCAACATATGAAAATCTATCAATGTAATCCATCATATAAATAAACTGAAAGAAAAAAACATTAGATCATTTCATTAGATGCTGAAAAAGCTTTTGACAAAATTCAACATCCCTTCAGGATAAAAGTCTTGGAGAGATTAGGGATACAAGGGTCATACCTAAATATAATAAAAGCTATTTACAGCAAACCGACAGCTAACATCAAACTAAATGGAGAGAAAATCAAAGCCATCCCACTTAAATCAGGAACACGACAAGGATGTCCACTCTCTCCATACCTCTTCAATATAGTACTTGAACTTCTAGCAATAGCAATAAGACAACATAAGGGGATCAAGGGGATTCGAATTGGAAAGGAAGAAGTTAAACTTTCGTTATTTGCAGATGATATGATAGTGTACATAAACGACCCCAAAAACTCCACCAAAGAACTCCTACAGCTGATAAACACCTTTAGTAATGTGGCAGGATACAAGATCAACTCCAAAAAATTAGTCGCCCTCCTATACACAAAGGATATGGAAGCAGAGAGGGAAATCAGAGAAGCATCACCTTTCACGATAGCCACAAACAGCATAAAATATCTCGGGGTAACTCTAACCAAAGAAGTGAAGGATCTATTTGACAAGAACTTTAAGGCATTGAAGAAAGAAATTGAAGAGGATACCAGAAAATGGAAGGATCTCCCTTGCTCGTGGATTGGGAGGATCAACATAGTAAAAATGGCAATCCTACCAAAGGCAATTTATAGATTCAATGCAATCCCCATCAAGATCCCATTAAAATTCTTCACGGATCTTGAAAGGACAATAATCAACTTTATATGGAATAACAAAAAACCCAGGATAACCAAAACAATCTTGTACAATAAAGGTACTTCTGGAGGCATTACCATCCCTGACTTTAAACTCTACTATAGAGCCACAGTAATGAAAGCAGTGTGGTATTGGCATAAAAATAGAGAAGTTGACCAATGGAATCGTGTAGAAGACCTGGATCTTAACCGACAAACCTATGAACACCCTCATTTTTGATAAAGGTGCTAAAAGTATACAATGGAAGAAAGAAAGCATCTTCAACAAATGGTGCTGGCACAACTGGATGTCAACCTGTAGAAGAATGAAAATTGACCCATACCTATCACCATGCACAAAACTCAAGTCCAAATGGATCAAAGACCTCAATATCTATCTGAACACACTGAACCTGATAGAAGAGAAAGTGGGATGTACCCTACAACAGATTGGCACAGGCGATCGCTTCCTAGGTATAACCCCAGCAGCACAGTCATTAACGGCAACATTGAATAAATGGGACTTACTGAAACTGAGAAGCTTCTGTAAAAGCAAAAGACACTGTCACTAAGACAAAAAGGCAACCCACTGACTGGGAGAAGATCTTCACTAACCCCGCAACAGACAAAGGTCTGATCTCCAAAATATATAAAGAAGTCAAGAAACTAGACTTTAAAATGCTAATTAACCCAATTAAAAAAATGGGGCACTGATCTGAAGAGAGAATTCTCAACAGAAGAAGTTCAAATGGCCAAAAGGCACTTAAGGTCATGCTCAGCCTCCTTAGCGATCAGGGAAATGCAAATCAAAACAACATTGAGATATCATCTTACACCTGTCAGAATGGCTAAAATCAAAAACACTAATGATAGCCTTTGCTGGAGAGGCTGTGGAGAAAGGGGTACCCTCATCCATTGCTGGTGGGAATGCAAACTTGTGCAACCACTTTGGAAAGCAGGGTGGCGGTTTCTCAGGAAATTTGGGATCAACCTACCCATGGACCCAGCAATGCCACTCTTGGGAATATACCCACGAGATGCCCGATCATATGACAAGGACATTTGTTCAACTATGTTCATAGCAGCATTATTTGTAATAGCCAGAACCTGGAAACAACCTAGATGCCCTTCAATGGAAGAATGGATGAAGAAAGTGTGGAATATATACACATTAGAATACTACTCAGCGTTAAAAAACAATGACTTCGCGAATTTTGCATGCAAATGGATGGAAATAGAAAACACTATCCTGAGTGATGTAACTCAGACCCAAAAGGATGAACATGGGATGTACTCACTCATAATTGGTTTCTAGAGATAAATAAAGGTCAGTGAGTCTATAATATGATATCCTAAAGAAACTAAATAAGAAGGTGAACCCAAAGAAAAACATATAGCTATCCTCCTGGATATGGGAAGTAGACTAGACTGCCGGACAAATAAATGGGTTCTTGGCGGTGTGGTGGGAGGGGGGGTAAGGGGAGAAGGGGAGAGAAATGTGAGAAGGGGAGGGTGGGGGGAACTTGGGGAAACGGGATGATTGGGATAAAGGAATGTTTGTTAGGGGAGCAGTGAAGCACACATCTTAATTAAGGGAGCCATCTTAGGGTTGGCAAGAGACTTGGATCTAGAGGGGCTCCCAGGTGCCCAGGGCGATGCCCCCAGTTAGTTCCTGGGGCAGCTAAGGATAGGGAACCTGAAATGACCCTACCCTATAGCCATACTGATGAATATCTTGCATATCACCATAGAAACTTCATCTGGCGATGGATGGAGATAGAGACAGAGACCCACACTGGAGCACCAAACTGAGCTCCCAATGTCCCAATGAGGAGCAGAAGGAGAGAGAATATGAGCAAAGAAGTTAGGACCACAAGGGGTGCGCCCACCCGTGGAGACAGTGGGGGCTGATTCTTGGGGAGCTCACCAAGGCCAGCTGGACTGTGACTGAAAAAGCATGGGATAAAACCGGAATCTCTAAATTTGGTGGACAATGAGGGCTGCTGAGAAGCCAAGGACCATGGCACCGGGTTTTGATCCTGCTTCATGTTCTGGCTTTGTGGGAGCGTACCCAGTTTGGATGTTCACCTTCCTAGACCAGGATTGAGGGGGAGGACTTTGGACTTTCCACAGGGCACGGAACCCTGACTGCTCTTCAGGCTGGAGAGGGAGGGGGAGGAGTCGGGGGAGGGAAGGAGGAGAGGGAGGAGTGGGAGGGAAATGGGAGGCGGGGAGGAGGCAGAAATTTTTTTTTCCAATAAAAAAAAAAATGTACAAAAAAAAGAATTACAGATCAATTTTCCTTATAAACATAGGTACAAAAATTATCTAAAAGAAAAAAGAAAACATATGTACTAGCAAACTGAATCAAAGAACACATCAAAAATGTCATGCATTCATTCACCATGATTAATGCTCAACATACATAAATCTGTAAATAATAATCCACCATATAAACAAACAGAAATTCAAAAATTACATAATCATCTCATTAGATCCAGCAAAAAAAGACCTCTGACAAAATCTAACACCCCTTCATAATAATAATAATAATAATAATAATAATAATAATAAAACATTAGGGATATGAAGACATACTGCACAGTATCGACATAATAAAAAGGCAGCTGGCAATTAAATTCTATCATCGATCTCGATTTAAACAGAGAGAAACTCAAAGCAATTTCACTAACCTCCATACGTATTCAAGACAGTACTTGAAATCTTAACTAGAGCAATAAGACAACTGAAGGAGATTAAGAGGACACAAATTCCAAAGGAAGAAGTCAAAGAATACCTCTTTTCTGTAGCATTTTATGAGCACTGAGGAGAGTAAATACAGGTGTACCATTTAGGACTGAATGCTCCAAGGCCTCATATTATCTGCAGAATATCTGTGGGTCTCTATAATTATTCTCATCTGTTACAGGAGGAAGATTCTCTGATGATGGGTGAGCAGTCACTGATCTAAGAGTAAAAAAGAATGTCACTAGGAGCCATTTCATTGCAATTCTGTTTGTTTTCCTTTTTGCTTTCAGAACAGCAGATTCTTGGTCATTCAAGCAGTGTCAGATATGGGTTCCATCTTGTGAATGAGCCTTAAGTCAAATCAGATATTGATTGGTTACTCCCACAAGTTTTGTGCCCTCTTTACACTAGCATATTTGCAGGAAGAACCTTACTGTCAATCCAAAGGTTTGTGGTTATGTTGCTCTTTTAGTTTATCTTTTGGCAGCAAGCAGAATACCTTGCTGCACCAAAAACACTGGAACATACAGAGAAAGGTTCTATGTGAGCACCAACTTGACTTCCCCATGTTCAGTAATTTGTGAATTTGTTCACTTCAGCAATGAGGACTTTGTGTCTATTTGTGAACAGCAATTTATAGTATTGCAACAGTCTGGGTTTTTTAGAAGCTCCCATGGGACACCTTTGGAAAAAAAAAAAAAAAAAAAAAAAAAAAACCTCAATAAGGTGTAACCCAAAGTCAGGACTGGAAGTTACATTGGGTGACAAGAGATGGCCAGCTGGGGTTTTTTCTTCAACATTATTTAATGATTTAAGATAGAGCACTTTTATATATGTGTATGTTTTAGGAAGCTTCTATTCCTCAAATGTGCTTAACTTTAGCTGTCTCTCAAGGATAAATCATCCAGTCACAAAGACGCTTGTTCAACCACGTTCGTTGCTGCTCTATTCATAATAGCCAGAAGCTAGAAACAACCTAGATGTCCTTTAACAGGTGAAGGAATGAAGAAAATATGATACATTCAAACAATTACTCAGTCATTAAAAGTATGAAATTTGCAGATACCAAGGGAGAAACAAAGACATAACGAACTACAGTCCAAGGAACCAGAAATATTAGGTATAGAGAAAGGTACTAATGCTGACAGCTAGATCTCCTTAGGAAAGGAAACTAGAATAAATAGTAACAGATAGATGGAGGGGAAAGGGATGGAACAGGATAATCAAGTGGAGAGAGGGAAGATACACAGAGACAAGGGAGGAATATGGGGAGAGACAGCTAAAATTAAGGGCTATTTTTTGTGTTTGTATATATTTTTCTTCTCCTTTTACCCAGTAAGTCCTTTGCATATTTACTGTGGCTTCCAGTTTAGTGTTTGTATGGAATTCCTGAGTGTGGAAGTGAACAAGTGCATCTGTTTATTGTGCCTTCTCTTGGGCTCATTTCCTTCTCTTTATTTATTTTGTTCTATTCTAATGTGTTAGCTTTTGGTTTACTGTATCATCTATTATTTTATTTTATCATTACCGGTTAGAAACCTGTTCATTTCTAATGACAGACAAACAGAGGTAGTCCAGATGGGAGGGGAGGTTGGTGGTTATTGGGAGTAGCCGAATGAGGGGAACTATAGTCAAGATATAATAGAGGGATGACCTTCAAAATATATAAAGAACTAAAGAAACTAGTCATAAAATACCAAAAAGTCCAATTAAAAAAACAAGGTACAGATCTAAACAGAGAATTCTCAAAAGAAGCATATCAAAGGGCTGAAAGACATTTAAGGAATTGCTCAACATCATTAGTCATCAGAGAAATGCAAATCAAAATGAATCTGAGAAACCATTTTACATCTGTCAGAATGGCTAAAATCAAAAACCATGATGACGACTTATGTAGGAAACAAATCTATTTTCAATAAAAGAGAAAATTAGGAAAAATGTAATCTAGACCAAATGCTCATTTTCTTCTATGGAAGAACCAACCCCATTATCATTGGCATGACTATTTCTGCAATTGAAACCCGTATAAAATTTTGAAGCAAATAGGTGTGATGAGAAAGAAGGCAAAAAAGGATAATAAGGGAATTAATTCAGCAATATTCTATGACATGAATGTGTTTCATTATGGAACAAAATCCCCAAACAAGAACTGGCCAGAGGCTAGAAGCTCACTCAACTTTAACCCAAAATATATTAAGTTAAAAAATATTCAAATTGACATAATTTGGTAATGTGATTTTGTGCTGCTTTGTTAGGAGTGTGTCATTTAGTTTTTATTTACACACAAATACAAACCTAAAAATAACAGTGAAACCAAACTAACAAATTGAATATTTATATGAAAGTCAATGGCTGAAATACGTGTGGTCTTGTCTCCTTTAGGCTCCTTGGGGACATCAGTCATGTACAAAGGTAACACTCAGACACACACATAATTAATAATAAAATAAAATCTTTTAATAAAAATTATAAAATTTGAGTCCTTAGTTATCAGAAATTGATTACTGTCCTGTGTGTTTTATGTCTTTCTTACAAAGCCTTCTGCATACTCCTATAATTTCCCATTTTTTAAAAAAATGATAATTAAAATTGAGTTACAGGACATAGGACTTCCCATATTAAGGATTTTGAGGTATTTTTATGTGAATCTTGAACAAAAGGAGTGAACGAGTAATGAAAGTTGCTTTTATTACTAAATGTTGTTTAATAATTTGTTTAACAAACATCAAATCAACACCAAAAATACATTACAGCCAGTGTAAATGTTGAAATATTCTGAGGGAGAGAGAGAGAGTAAGAAAGGGAGGGAGGGAGAGAGGGGAGAAAGAGAAAGTTTATGGGTGTGTGCTTTATTACACCCACCCAGACACTTGGTGATAAGTTTGTCAGTCAAGCTCTCTACTATATGCCATGAGGTAAGAAATAACCCCCCAACACACACACAAACACATGCACACACAATTTGACATTGCATATGCGTGTGCATGTGTACTGGTTTTTTAAGACAAGGTTTCTTTATGTAGCCTTGGCTGTCCTGAAATGAGCGCTATAAGCCATGCTGGCCTCAAACTCAGATTCTCAAATGCTTGGATTTAAGATTAAAGACATGTGCCACAACTGCCTGGCATATATATCAAACTGTTATATATAGGTAAGGAAATGTGAAAGAATATATATATATATATATATATATATATATATATATGTATGTATATATGTATACATATATATATATATGTATAGGTATAGATATACCCTCACTCTCTCCCCTCTAATGTATTAATATGTATTACAGATTCCCTTAATCCCCAGCCCAAATTTTATATCCCCTTCTTTATTAGTCTTTGTAACTCACAAAATCTAATTACAGCTACACATTTATTTGTGCATGATTATAGGGCCATACACTGGAGCATGAGCAACCTACCAGAGACCACACTTTTGAAGAACGTTGAGTTTTCATAAGTCAACAGCCATCAACTGCCAGGTTCTTAGGTAGAGATGCAGATTCCATAATGCCCTAACTTATCCATCCTGGAAAGCTAACTGACATAATATTATTCAGGCAACCACAGAACCTGTGCATTCACAACTATTTTTTTAAATTAATTAATTAATTTATTTATTTAAGATTTCTGTCTTTTCCCCACCGCAGCCTCCCATTTCCCTCCCCCTCCCCCAGTCAAGTCCCCTTCCCTCTTCAGCCCAAAGAGCTATCAGGATTCCCTGCCCTGTGGGAAGTCCATGGACCACCCACCTCCATCCAGGTCTAGTAAGGTGAGCATCCAAACTGCCTAGGCTCCCACAAAGCCAATACGTGCAGTAGGATCAAAAACCCATTGCCATTGTTCTTGAGATCTCAGTAGTCCTCATTGTCTCTATGTTTTTCCCCAAGATGGTTTTATCCCAGGCTTTTTCAAACCCAGGTCAGCTGGCCTTGGTGAGTTCCCGGGTAGAAAATCCCCATTGTCTCGGTGTGTGGGTGCACCCCTCGCGTTCCTGAGTTCCTTGCTCGTGCTCTCTCTCCTTCTTCTCCTGATTTGGACCTTGAGATTACTGTCTGGTACTCCAATGTGGGTCTCTATCTCTGTCTCCTTTCATCGCTTGATGAAGGTTAATATTCAGGAGGATGCCTATATGTTTTTCTTTGGGTTCTCCTTCTTATTTAGCTTCTCTAAGAACCCGAATTATAGGCTCAATGTCCTCTATTTATGACTAGAAACCAAATATGAGTGAGTACATCCCATGTTCCTCTTTTTGGGTCTGGCTTACCTCACTCAGGATAGTGTTCTCTATTTCCATTCATTTGCCTGCAAACTTCAAGAAGTCCTTGTTTTTTATTGCTGAGTAGTACTCTAATATGTATATATTCCATACTTTCTTCATCCATTCTTCAATTGAAGGGCATCTAGGTTGTTTCCATGTTCTGGCTATTACAAACAGTGCTGCTATGAACATAGTAGATCATACACTTTTGTTGTATGATAAGGCCTCTCTTGGGTATATTCCCAAGAGTGGTATTGCTGGATCCAGGGGTAGGTTGATCCCGAATTTCCTGAGAAACCCCCACACTGCTTTCCAAAGTGGTTGCACAAGTTTGCATTCCCACCAGCAATGGATGAGTGTACCCCTTTTGCCACACCCTCTCCAGCAAAGGCTATCATTGGTGTTTTATATTTTCGCCATTCTGACAGGTGTAAGATGGTATCTTAAAGTTGTCTTGATTTGCATTTCCCTGATCACTAAGGAAGTTGAGCATGACCTTAGGTGTCTTTTGGCCATTTGAACTTCCTCTGTTGAGAGATCTCTGTTCAGCTCAGTGCCCCATTTTATAAATGGGTTGATTAGCCTTTTACGGTCTAGTTTCTTGAGTTCTTTATATATTTTGGAGATCAGACCTTTGTCAGTTGCGGGGTTGGTGAAGATCTTCTCCCAGTCAGTGGGTTGCCTTTCTGTCTTAGCGACAGTGTCCTTTGCTTTACAGAAGCTTCTCAGTCTCAGTAGGTCCCATTTATTCAATGAGGCCCTTACTGTCTGTGCTGCTGGGGTTATACGTAGGAAGTGGTCTCCTGTGCCCACTTGTTGTAGAGTACTTCCCACTTTCTCCTCTATCAGGTTCAGCGTGTTCAGACTTATATTGAGGTCTTTAATCCACTTGGACTTGAGTTTTGTGCATGGTGATAGATATGGATCTATTTTCATTCTTCTACAGGTTGACATCCAGTTTTGCCAGCACAATTTGTTGAAGATGCTCTCTTTTTTCCATTGTATACTTTTAGCTCCTTTATCAAAAATCAGGTGTTCATAGGTTTGTGGGTTAAAGTCAGGGTCTTCTATTCGATTCCATTGGTCGACTTCTCTGCTTTATGTCAATACCAAGTTGTTTTCAATACTGTAGCTCTGTAATAGAGTTTGAAGTCAGGGATGGTAATGCCTCCAGAAGTTCCTTTATTGTATAAGATTGTTTTGGTTATCCTGGGTTTTTTGTTTTTCCATATAAAGTTGATTATTTTCTTCTCCAGATCTGTAAAGAATTTTGATGGTATTTTGATGGGGATTGCATTGAATCTATAAATTGCTTTTGGTAGAATTGCCATTTTTACTATGTTGATCCTCCCACTCCAAGAGCAAGGGAGATCCTTCCATTTTCTGGTGTCATCTTCAATTTCTTTCATCAAAGCCTTAAAGTTCTTGTCAAATAGATCTTTCACTTCCTTGGTTAGAGTTACCCCTAGATATTTTATGCTATTTGTGGCTATCGTGAAAGTTGATGCTTCTCTGATTTCCCTCTCTGCTTCCTTATCCTTAGTGTATAGGAAGGCCACTGACTTTTTGGAGTTGATCTTGTATCCTGCCACATTAGTAAAGGCGTTTATCAGCTGTAGGAGTTCTTTGGTAGAGTTTTTGGGGTTGCTTATGTATACTATCATATCATCTGCAAATAACGAAAGCTTAACTTCTTCCTTTCCAATACGAATCCCCTTGATCCTCTTATGTTGTCTAATTGCTATTGCTAGAAGTTCAAGCACTATATTGAAGAGGTATGGAGAGAGTGGACATCCTTGTCTTGTTCCTGATTTTAGTGGGATACCTAAATATAATAAAAGCTATTTACAGCAAGCCGACAGCTAACATTAAATTGAACGGAGAAAAACTCAAAGCCATCTCACAACTAATTTTTAACTCAAGGAAAATAACACAATAACAATATAACAGTGTTGATATGTTTAAAGTAATAGTTCCATAATAATAAGTATTTCATAATGAATGTTCTTTTATTTTGAGCTATTAAGGATAGACCTTGAGACCAATATAAAATGAAGGTGCTATCAGCAATCCCACTATTTGAAACACTGAAAGAACTTTGATTCATGAAGACCAAGAATAAGACTATTGTGGTAAATTGCATTCACCTTAAAGAAGGGAAAACCCAAACTCTGGATCACAGAAGAAAGCAAATAAAATAAATAGGAGGGAAGAGATGGGAAAGTAAGGATGTAGGGAAGGGTTAATATGGAGGAAGAGGAAAACCTGGGGGACTCTGGGAGACACACTTACTGAGTTTTCTATGAAACAGGAGAACTAATTTTACTATTGAATTCCAGTTTACAGTGTAGGGTTCTCTGATCTCAGAAGAGTAGCTACTTTAATGATTTGCCTAGCTAGTGGTTTGAACCTTATCATTATTTTTGATTTGTCTGTTAGAGGCTGAGAATTGTGGGTGAAGCAATAAAGCAAGCCCCTTACTGTTCAGTCTGAAATTAGTAATAACCCTTTTCCTTGCTCTAGGCACTACACTCCAAACTCTGGTAATGTTCTGAGCATTGGATGGGGAGGTAATACATAACGGAAGCCAGACCATCATCTATTTGCCTGAACTCACACTGTGCGTTTACACCCCAGTACATAACAAGTTCTCTGATCCTGCAAATACCCAGCAACTACTTAAAGTTTGCTTCCTTGTACAAAGCCTTTGTAATACATCTTCCCAAGATTTTGATTGTTTCTTAGGAAGTAAAGTACAAGAAAATCTTTATAACCAAAAGAAATTCTCTATAGATGACTTTAATTGGTGTAAGGAGATCTTTATTTTCATTTTTCCCCTAATAGATATATTCCTTTCAAGATTTATTTTCTGATATTTTTATCTCTATATGAGTGCATTTTGACTGGTTATGAGAACATGAACGCACCCATGAGGGGTAGAATAGGGCTTTGGGTCATCTAAAGCTGGAGTTACAGGCAGCTGACAACAGGCAATGGGGATGATAGGAAAAATAGCAGTGAGAGCTGAGCTGTCGTTCTAGTCACAATATATTCCTCTGCTTAAAAACAAGTAACTTTATTTTACTGATTTTGTTGAGCTATACATTTTTTTTTCTGCTTCCCTGCATTCTTCTCCCATCCCCTTCTACCTCCTCCCATGGTCTCCATGTTCCAAATTTACTCAGGAGATCATGTCTTTTTCTACTTCCTATGTATTTTAGATATATTAATGTCTCTTTTAGGCTCATCATTGTTGACTAGGTTCTCTGGGATTGTGAATTGTAGTATGGTTTTCTTTGCTTTATGTCTAAAGTCCACTTATGAGTAACTATATATGATATTTGTTTTTCTGGGACTGAGTTACCTTACTCAGTATGATGTTTTGTAGATTCATCCTTTGCTTGCAAATTTTAAGATGTTGTAGAAAGAGCTGTGGGCCACTACCCTGCCACCCAGCTCCCGGCTCCCTGGCTCGCTTATGCCCCGAAATAATTACATGGAAACTGTATTCTTTTAAACACTGCCTGGCCCATTATATCTAGCCTCTTCTAGCTAACTCTCACATCTTGACTAACCCATTTCGAATAATCTGTGTAGCACCATGAGGTGGTGGCTTACCAGGAAAGATTCAGCATGTCTGACCTGGTGACTTGCTCCATTGCGTCTGACCAGAGAGGAGAGGTATTGTGTCTGACCCAGAGAGGAGAGGCATGGTGATTGCCTCACTTCCTCCCAGCATTCTGTTCTGTCTACTCCACCTACCTAAAGGCTGGCCTATCAAATGGGCCAAGGCAGTTTCTTTATTAACCGATGAAAGTAACTCCTCCATCAAGATGTCATTATTATTTTTTCTGCTGTGAAATATTCCATTGTGTAAATGTACCGCATTTTCCTTATTCGTTCTTTGGTCGAGGGGCATCTAGGTTGTTTCCATTTTTATCCTTCCAGATGCAAAACTTGTTAGATTTTTAAGTGATTCATTTAATGCTCCTGTCCCTCATTCTCATAATTGATATTACTTTGATTTGCTTTCTCCCAGAGTGGCATTCTAACTGAGAGTCTGCTTTTGATTTTTCATTTTTTTCTCTCTCTCAGTTATTTTTCTGAAAATAAGCATTTTTCTTTGATCTATGTTCTATTCTTTTAACATTTTTTACAATATGTCTGTTATATTTCTGTGTAATTATGAAATTAAAGTGGGCAGTGAATTATTTCCTGTTTCTCCTGGGCTCTATCGTTCATCACTTTTATTTCTGATGTATTTCCAACCATGCATATAAAACCAATGAATTAGCTTTGTAAATTTGTAATACAGTCAAATTATACAATTATATTTCTGAAAGTTATATTTATCTAATTCCTGGGAATATTATTGCTTTATTCCGTGTTCTGTAGATTTCATACACAATTGGTAGAGATCTGCTCTATATTGAAAAGAATGGGTGATGTGTGGTCTGGAGACTTGTGCCTGGCAGGACCTCGACAGTGAGTTAGCCACTAATTTTCTCTACCTGAAAGATGACATTTCTATCAGCACCCATCTTCTATGAGATGAAGGTGACCTGTAAGCTGAGAACCAGCACACACTTGATTTTATTGTTCAATTATTAGACCATGACACAGCCAGGCAGGGGGCTCTGGCTTGGTTTCACTCAACTAACATAAAAAGAGGGAAGAGAAGAAAAGAAGTGTCCTATCGCTGTTTGTGTCTGTCACCTGAAGGTAAGCTATAAAAATGAAAGATGCTTAGGGCCAGCTGGCACGTGTGCTGTATTGAGTTAATGTTTCATTTCTTTAAGAGAATTTAAAAAAATATACATACGCATTCACACTCACACACCTGGGCTCCACTTAACAAATTCTATTATGCCAATTTCAACCTTGGCAAAAATTTCCAAGTAGAACTGCCATCAAAAGGTCACTTCCACTCATTTCTTTAGAGCCATTAAAGAATAAGTACCCATTACTTATCTTGCCTTGACGATTAGAAAGGTCGAAAGTTGTAAAAAGACTTCTTTTTAACTTAAATATGTGACTAATGTTCCTGAAAAATTATACTTCTACGCTCCTCCAATTTTTCTTTCACCAAAGAAAATAAACTACAAAATCACACATCTTACTTCTTTGCAATTTTGTGCCTTTTAGGTAATAGATTAGCTACCAGTAGTTTTGAATAATAGTGCTAAGCAAAAAGGAAACCAGTAAGTTTCTTTTTAAACAATTATATTATAGATAAAATGATATATATATATATAGTAAAAATTTTAAAATATAAACAATTCTATACTTATTTAAATAGAAATATTTAAAATCTCTACTTTAAATTGTCATGGATTTGTTCAAAACTGAATAAAGTAGGACTATTCATATTTTAGTTATGTCTAAAGGTCAGAAAATATCAAAGACCAAAGTTCTACAGTGTGAGGGAGTCATACACTACAGGGGGTTTGTTCCATAAAAGGCAAGATTTCTAGGAAAGTCTAAGATTCTTCTCTCTCTCTCTCTCTCTCTCTCTCTCTCTCTCTCTCTCTCTCTCTCTCTCTCTCTCTCCACTGTGTGGTACTTGGAGCTCAGACTCATTTATTCTGATTTGATGGACAGCACCTTTACCTGCTGAGCCATGTCACTTGACATGAGAAGCCCATGTCACATGAGATTTGCCTGTTTTGTTGAGAGAATACCAGCAAATACATAACAATTCTGTGAGGCATTCTGGGAGAAAGGTACCAGTTATCTAGAATGTACTTACCAAAGGAATTGTGTTCATAACTAATATTCTAATGATAAAATAGCAATGATGATTAAAGACATCCATGATAATAGAGTCATTTAGCAGCAAAGATGCTCGGCCCAGCCATTAAAAAATCTCTTTACAGGTGTTACTGAAATCAAAATTTTAAAAGCAAAGGCTTTATATTACCTGGGTTCCTTAAAAATGGTACTTTCCAAATGACAAAAATAAACCCATAAGAACAGAAGGGTACTTTATCCTCCTGGTTGCTTCCTCATTAATGTCCTCTCTACTATCAAGGTCAATAAAAAAATTATTTTAGGCTTCGGAAGATAATAGTAGAGAAAATATAAATTTCCCTTTCTCCGTCTGTGAATAATATTTGCTGAGGACACGCAGCTCCTTGGAGGGCACAGAATAAATTATCCTACTGGAAAAAAATGTTCCTTAATATAAGAACGAGTAAACAAAAGTATTCCATAGGAAAACTAGAGTGTGCTGACATCCTGTTATGTCTAAGAATAAGCAACAAATGTCCTTTGCTTACAGCAAAGTAAGCTTAAAATCTTGCAGGTTCATATCTTGTAGGCATGCATTCATCACAAACATCTCTCTACCTTATATCTTAGTGTATTCAGTTACTTATTTATTTATCATGTATATGTGCGGTGCTCCTATGTGTATGCATATGCACCATTAGTATGCTGCGCCCATGCAGGCCAGAAGAGAAAAACAGATTAGCTGGAGTTACACAGTTGTAAGTCATCATGTAGGTGCTGGACACTGAGCTGCGTCCACTCCTAGTGCAGCCAGGCCTCTTAAGGACTGAATCATCTCTCCAGCTCCTCCTCTTCATATTTTGAATAAAATATGAAAAATTATTTTATCACCATTAATATTTTATTATCTTTCATTCCATTCTATTTTCATAATAGAGTGGAGGGCATACAGAATATCATGTTGTATGTCTTGGTCTTTCCCACTTAATACAGAAGAGATATAAACTATTTATGATGACCGTGTGTTGCTTTACTATTCCATAATAAATAGATATTTGAGCCCAAGTTTTTCTGAATTCTAGGCTATTTTCTGGCAATGGGATCTGTAGAATGGAACTGTTTGAAAAATTATTTTATTTACAACAAAATCTTTTATTTATTTAAAAAACTTCATTTACTAGATGTTTTGACTCTTTCTTAATGGAATTTTGTTAATTTAATAAACCAAGAGAAAACAATTTTGCTTTAGTTATACAAGAGAACAATTTGTGGGAGAGAATGAGGGAAAAAAATAGGGAAGTCAAAAAGATACTTGATAGCATACAAAGAATGTCAGATATTTTTAGAAATAGAAACACAAAATGCACCATGGTATTTTTGTTTGCTTTTAAATTTCATACTTTAAATGTACTCAATCTAAAAAAAAAACATAAAGTTAAACTCAAACTGTAGATAAACTGAAGGTCACTTCCCTCCCCAAAATCATAAAATATTTTAGCTTGTCGTTTTACATTTTTTAAAGAAAACTAGTGCACACAAATCAGAATCATGTTACAAACATTGCTATAAGATGTAGACTTATAATGTTCAGAATAAGGTCTAAATATTTATTTGTTTTCTATCTAAATAATGATTATTAATGGATGAACAATATTCTATTAGATTTGTTTTATATTATTAAAATATATTTTCAATATTTTAAAACAAAATTTTTCTTTATATATAAAAAAAACAAGCTGTCTTTTTCCATTTTACATACCAAACCCTTTTCCAACTCGCTCCCTTCTTCCCTTTCCCTCCAACTACTCCCCCATCTGATACTCAGAGAGGGTAAGGCACATTGCTTTGGGAAAGGCCAAGAACCTCCCTACTACATCTGGGTTGAGTAAGGAATTGACACAAGCAGAATAGGTTCCAAAAATGCCAGTACAAACAGTAGGGATAAATCCAGCTGCCATTGTCAGTGGCCCTGTTGTCTGCTCCAGCCATACAATTGTCACCCACATTCAGAGAGATGAGTTTGGAACTATGTGGTTTCCTTCCCTGTCCTGCTGGAGTTGGTAAGCTCTCATTAGCTCAGTTAAACTGTTTCTGTTGGTGTAGCCTTCATGAGATTAACTTCTTTGCTTATATTCTCACTCCTCCCTCTCTTCAACTGGATATTGGGAGCTCAGTTCAGTGCTACGATGCAGGTCTCTGCCTCTGTTTCCATCAGTCGCCAGATATATGTTATATGGTGATATGTAAGATATTCATCAGTCTTACTGTAGGGCAAGGCCAGTTTGGGCACCCTCTTCTATATTGTTTAGGGTCTTAGCTGTGGACATCCTGTGGATTCCTGGAAATTTCTCTAGTGCCAGGTTTCTTGGTAGCCCCATAATGGCTCCCTCCATCAAATTACATCTTTCTTTGCTCTCATCTCTGCCCTTGCCCTTCCTCTATCTTGACTATCCCATTCCCCCAAGTTCTCCTCCTCCCTCTCTTTCTTTCCTCACCTTCTCCTTCTGCCCTCCTAACCCCCCCATTCCAATGCTCCCAGTTTGTCAAGCTATCTTGTCTACTTCCCCTTTCCAAGTGGGCCTATGTATGTTTTTCTTAGGGTACATCTTGTTACTTAGCTTCTCTAGGATAATGAACTATAGGTCCAATATCCTTTGCTTTACAGCTAGTTTAAATGTTCAACATCCTTAGCCATCAGGGAAATGGAAATCAAATCAACTCTGAGATACCATCATACACCAATGTGAATGGCTAACATCAAAAACACCAATGATAGCTTATGCTGGAGATGAGGTGAAGTCAGGGGAACACTCATCCATTGATTGTGGTAATGAAAACTTGCACAACCACTTTGGAAATCAGTATGGCTGTTTCTCAGAAAATAGAGAATCAACCTACTTCAAGACCCAGCTTATACCCTGTAAGACAAGAGCCTGCTGTTTTTCCTGACTGCCCAGAACCGAAAAAAACACACAGAAATTGTATTAACTAAATCACTGCTTGGCTAATTAGCTCTAACTTTTTATTGGCTAACTCTTACATCTTAATTTAACTAATTTTTACTAATTTGTGTATCACCATGAGCTTGTGGCCTACAAGCAAATTTCCAGTAGGTCTATCTCTGGCAGGAGATCCATGGTGTCACTTGACTCAGCCCTTCTTTCTCCCAGCATTCAGTTCTGTCTTCCCTGCCTACCTAAGTTCTGCCCTATCAACAGGCCGAGGCAGTTTCTTTATTCTTTAACCAATAAAAGAAACACATAGTCAGAAAGACGTACCACACCAATACCCAAAAGAAACTCAATCATACTACAAGGACATACGCTCAGCTATGTTCATAGCAGCATTATTTTAATAGCCAGACCATGGAAACAACCTAGATGCCCCTCAACCAAAATAGATAAATAAAATGTGGTACATTTACACATAAGAGTACTACTCAGTGGTAAAAAACAAGGACATCTTAAATTTGCATGCAAATGGATAGAACTAGAAAAAAAAAATCCTGAGTCAGGTAACCCAGTCCAAGAAAGATGAACACGGTATGTATTCAAGCATATTTTTCTTATAAATTTCATATTTTGCTTACTATATCCTTAGTTATAAATGCCACTTATGTGACATTTGAATTAAGAGTAAAGGAGTGTTTTCAAATTCTGAATATCTCTTAACACTCCTACACCAAGTTCTTGGTCATATATAATTGGTGAAGTTTTAATGGCATGCTATTTATATTTTTACCAGACCAGTTTTCTTATGAAAGATCTCATTAATTATTTTAAAAAAATAATTGGAATTCGTTAGTGTAGAGTAATTGTTAGCATAATTAGTATCACCATGACTCGTGCTGAGCACAGGGAATTTGTTCACTCTGGATGTACCCGGCCTCTGTTTATAAGTAGTCATTGTATTTACAGTTAAATAGTTTAATTCCATTTTCCAGTTCCCATTTTCTATATTTCCAAAGAGGTTACAGACAATGATCTGGTGTTATCCTTAAATGGGGTCTAGGGATCTGAACTCAGGTCCTCAGGATAAACAGAAAGAGTTTACCACTCAGCCACATCCCCAGCACTGATGCTCTTTATTTATAGAAACTGAAGACTTCAACATTGCCGAACTTATACTCCTTAATTCTAAGTTTTCATAGTTATTTGATTTTCACAGATTTTAGCTTTCAATAGATAATTTACTTCACAAGTGGAATAGGTTGCATCAGCTAATTACAAGTTGCTCTACATTTAGCTACATTACTCTGATATTTTATATACTTTCTGTGTTCATTACCAGGAAAGGAAAGGAAGCCAAATATTATTTTTCTTTTATCTGAATTGAGATTAGTTCACTCAGAGGGCAAAGCTATTCCAGAGCCTAGAAACACTCTTGAGATACCATTATTTTAATAATAGTAGTGAGTTTCTTTCTCTAATGGGTAATTACCATCTGACTTTCACTTGTCTATTTCATGAAATCATGAAAATCCATATTTCAACTGAAAATTGGAATCATTCTAAATTGACCAAGGGAAATTTAACCTACTTTTCAATTTCAACAATAACATATTGGAAGGCTTTGCTATTTTCATATTATTCTAGAGAGGAGGGCTGGAACTGAAAGGAGCATTTGTAGTTGATCAGCTAGTTAATGGCATATATATTCTTTTTGCATTCAGATCAGAATGAATAAGACATTTTCCATCTTGAAAATATACCACTGCTTCTTCTGATGTGCCCTGAAGTCAAATAAGGGGGGGGGGAGGTAATCAGATTAAAGAGTTATACATGCTTGAAAGCATTATGCATTATCAGGGAAATAATTATACATTTAATTTTACAAATAACTCTCTATACTCTTATTTAGGAGTCAATATTTAGCAAACATATAATTTCTATTTGTTCATGCAACTTCATAAGTAGCTAGCAAGGAAAGTCAAGGAATTCTATATATTTGGGGGACATAAAGAACACAAAGCTTCATTTAAAGTCTAAATAATGTTGACCATAGGCTCATTGCTTTTCTTCTTCTTGGCTGTATGTAATAGCTCGACAAACTGTTCCAATTCTGAAGCTCTAATGTCTTCCTTCTAAGATTTAGCACAGCACAGAGAGCCCGCAATAAGCAAGTGGACTGGTAATAACAGCTCCAAAAACTTTATAGAATGTCTAAATATTCCAGGCATTGTCTTAAGAACATTATATGATCTCATTCATTTATTTTGAAAATAACCTTAAGCGATCTGTCGTAGCACCAATGAATTTTTACAGAGAAAGTAAGAAGCTAACAGTTATGTATTTAATAGAGGCATTCCCAGGCAACTACACTTGGTATTGCACAATTATCAATGGATTCAGATGACTTTTATCAAATGAAGACATGAGATGAAGGAACTCTTTAGATTATTAATAACTTCTTTACTGTTTTATTTTATTGCACTTATGTCTATGTATTCATGCATTTGATATTTAATAAATCATTGGTAAATGCTTTCATATAACTAGTTGAACAGAATAAAGCAAATAGACTAATCTTTTAGACTATAGTCTAAATGAGGGATGTCACTTTATGCACCTTCTTTCTATTACCAGCAGGTGATTGAACTTTGAATTTGAGTATATCAGTTGATAAGGCATGCATATAGCACATTCAAGGCTCCTGTTTGATTTCTAACACTAAACAAGAATAAATATAAATATAAAAAATAGGATAATATTGGGAATTTGGGAAGCTCTGCACAAAAGCATCCCTGAACACATTTGGCAGTTTCCTTCTCTACAGCAGGGGTAAATATTCACATAATAAATGTTAAAGTTGTGACTTTACATGGTTTCTTTTTTTGAGATCACTTGATTCAAGAAATATTAATTCTCTTGATTTCTATTTTATTTCTATTTTTTAAAAAATGACAGGTTGTCTTCTCTGAGCCAAAGTAAATAGTAGTAGAACTGCCATTCTCTCTCTCTCTCTCTCTCTCTCTCTCTCTCTCTCTCTCTCTCTCTCTCTCTCTCTCTCTCTCTCTCCCTCTGTCTGTCATATGTTTCCATTTCTCTCTGTCTCTCTCATTTTTAAATTATCATTCTTCAACCATTGTTTTTATTTTGCTTTTTGAGACAAGGTATCATTATGTCATTCAGGTTGGCCTGAAATTTACTATGTATCTCAAACTGCCTTTAAATTTGTGACAATTCTTCCTCAGCCTTCCAAGTACTGGGATTATAAGGGTAAATCCCCACTTCTGGCTCCCTGTTCTGTCTCTTTTTGTTCAGTGCAACCCATGGATGTGTCAGTATCCATGAACGAGGCAGCTCAGACAGATGCCAGCTGCTATGCAGGTCTGTCAATCTGGTGGAGGATTTGCTCTAAGAAACAAATACATGAGGTGTGTGCTGCACACATGTATGTTTAGCTGATAAATCAACCCAGTCTGTTGTCATTTAAACAACATTTGCATACGTCCACACCATCAATCATTCAGGAACTCACCACATATCCAGTTTCTGCTATCAATCACGTTTGTTGATATTGCTGTCATTCTATCTGATACCACTGCTGACAAGCTAATCTTTTTGATAGTGCTGGCTTGGTAATAACTGTGAATAAATTCCCAGTTTAAGAAACCTTGGTTGATCTCTATGAATTTAACTAGTACTAAATATTGAAAATTGTTAGGAAATTCACATTTCTTTTTACCTTTCTGAGCCCCCCCAAATTGTTTGAAATATATAGACATTAAAATGATTTGTGCTGACTGAAAAGATGGTCTAGTGATTAAAAGAACCAGAAAGGGTTCCCAAGTCGCATGTCAGGTAGCTTACAATGGCTTGTCCCTCCTGCTCCACAGGATCAAGTGGCCTCCACAGGTACTCACACTGCCATGCACCCACCCCTGCACAAGCATACACATGATTAAAAATTACATATCTCCTCAAAAATAAGAAAATATAAAATTGTTGCTATGTTGGAGGTTCTGGGAACAGAAAGCAATTAGTACTACTCAAAGTAGGTGTATACTCACATCTTGACTTAAAATGAAAAATGTATAGATTTATGTCCTGTGAGAGAGTCATCAAAACAGCAAATGGTCTTTCATAATAATGTTTGCCATTTGGATTTACTAGTATTGCTTTGGTTGGTTATAAAGCATGTTCTCGCCTTGTCAGGAAGGTTACCCAGGACCTATGTTTATAACCCAGGCCAGTTATGATTTCTGTGTTATCCTGCCTCAGCTTCCTGATTGCTGGCATTGAAGGAGTGCGTTTGCAGGCCAGAACTACTTATAACAGCCTGACAGATACAGTGTGTCATTGACTTTTTTTTTTTATGAAACGATTGCTTCATGTTTATCTATTCTGCATCCTCTTTTCTCTATTTTGACACCAGCCCCTGCTTTTAGAGAACACTGTACTGTAGATTGCAATTTAGCAAACATCGGAAAGATATTTGTGCACCTGCTCACTGGCCATTTAGCTCTTTGTGGATTTTTCCATTTTTATGGACAGAGGAATATTAAATGATATCTGTCATAGCCACACATTGGGGTCTAGTCTCAAAGGGGTTTGCATGTTTCAAGGTAGAGTCCAGTGAATTAGAAAAGTTCAGTTGGAGCAACAGAGATACAAAAGAAATACAGAGATATAGGATAGAATTGGGAGGACCAATGCTGAATACTTAATATGTCCATGTTTGTTTTCCATGTGCTTATATAGTTCATACCAATAAGAGGGGAGGAGGCAAAAAAAACTGCTCTAACATGACACAAAAGCCAAAGAGAACAATTACTTGCTTCAATACTTGAACTATCAAGCAACTATATTCTCTAGTTAAATATTCTGTTATTTAGGCAGGACATTTAATGACCGCACCTTAGACCAAGCATTCTGTAGGCAGATGCTTCATTGGTCAAACCTCATGTCATATCTTCGAAGGAGCAGGAGGAGGCTTGAATTCTCTGACCTTTGGTCAAGGAGGAGAGGACAGCTCCTGCACTCCCTGGTCAGTCTGCGGGGGCTGTACTCCTTGATACCTCTTCTCCATTCCGGTCCCACCCACCTTGCATCCAAGGCCCTCCCCCACTACCTCTGACCCCCCTCCCCTCTTTGAACCACACAACAGCTCCCAGCTCAGCCTGTTTGGGCGCTGGGACAGGGTCCGAATTGGGAGGGCATTCGGGAGGGTGGTGGCTCCTTTGTCTAGGTGGCCGGCCTGCACCAAGCGGGGCCGGCCCTTTGTTCGCGGGACACCCAGGCAGAGGGGAGATCGGATCCGGGTGCCAGGAGGGCCATCGCTGGGGTGAGTGAGTTTCTAGCTGCGGCGGCAGCCCGGGACAGGGAGCTCAGACGTTCCCCCCACCCCTCCTGCACTTCCTGGTCAGTCTGCGGGGGGCTGTACTCCTTGATACCTCTTCTCCATTCCTGTCCCACACAGCTTGCACCCAAGGCCCTCCCCCACTACCTCTGACCCCCCCTCCCCTCTTTGAACCACACAACAGCTCCCAGCTCAGCCTGTTTGGGCGCGGGGACAGGGTCCGAATTGGGAGGACATTCGGGAGGTTGGTGGCTCCTTTGTCTAGGTGACCGGCCTGCACCAAGCGGGGCCGGCCCCTTTGTTCGCAGGACGCCCAGGCAGCGGGGGAGATCAGATCTGGGTGCCAGGAGGGCCATCGCTGGGGACGGTCCCTGCTTCTACACTGAAGAGATACACCCAGAGACACAGGCACAGCAAAGACAGGACCAAGACACCAGGCCTCTCTTGGCTTCATTTGAAAGAGGAGATGGGAAGGCGCCAATGCAAGAATTCCTCCAACAACCTGAAAGGCAACATGACATCACCAGAACCCAGGGATCCCGAAATAAGAAGAATTGTACACCCTACTCCAGAAGAAGTAGAAGAAATCGACCCAAAAGTGAATTTTTTGAAAATAATAGAAGACATTAAACAGGAGGTGGAAAAACTGCCATAAACAATTAGAGATTACAAACAAAAAGGTAGAGGAAATGAATAAATCGCTCAAAGATACCCAAGAAAACCAAGAGAAACAAGAAAATGCAATCAAACAGGTAAGGTAAATGGTTCAAGACCTGAAGAATGAAATGGAAGTAATGAAGAAAACACAAACCGAGGGAAGGTTGGAGATGGAAAATCTGGGTAAACGAACAGGAACTACAGAGACAAGTACTACCAACAGATTACAAGAGTTAGAAGAAAGAATGTCAGACACTGAAGATACCATAGAGAAAATTAACACACTGATCAAAGAAAACAGCAAAACCAACAAATTCTCATCACAAAACATTCAGGAAATATGGGACACAATAAAAAGACCAAACCTAAGAATAATTGGGATACAAGAAGGAGAAGAAGTACAGCTCAATGGTTCAGAAAATATATTTAATAAAATTATAGAAGAAAACTTTCCCAGCCTAAAGAAAGATATTCCTTTGAAGGTTCAAGAAGCATACAGAACACCGAATAGACTGGACCAGAAAAAAACATCTCCCTCGCCACATAATAATCAGAACACAAAACATCCAGAATAAAGAAAGAATATTAAGAGCTGCAAAGGAAAAAGGTCAAGTCACTTATAAAGGTAAACCTATCAGACTTACTCCTGACTACTCTATGGAGACCATGAAAGCCAGAAGGTCCTGGATAGATGTACTGCAGAAGCTAAGAGAACATGGATGCAAGCCCAGACTACTATACCCAGCCAAGCTTTCATTCACTATAAATGGAGAAAACAAAATTTTCCAGGATAAAAACAAATTTAAACAATACGTAGCCACAAATCCAGCCTTATAGAAAGTAATAGAAGGAAAATCACAAACCAAGGAGACCAACAATGACCACAATAACTCAAACTTCTAGACACCCTTTACCAGCGCAACTAAAAGAAAGCAAACACACAAACCCTATGACTAAAAAAGTGACCAGAGTTAGCAACCACTGGTCATTAATATCCCTTAATGTCAATGGACTCAACTCACCTATAAAAAGACACAGGCTAAGAGATTGGATACGCAAACAGGATCCAACATTCTGCTGTTTACAAGAAACACACCTCAACCTCAAAGATAGGCACCTACTTAGAGTAAAGGGATGGGAAAAGGTTTATCAAGCAAATGGACCTAAGAAACAAGCAGGTGTGGCCATACTAATTTCTAACAAAGTTGACTTCAAACTTAAATCAATCAGAAGAGATGGAGAGGGATATTTTATACTCATAAAAGGAACAATTGATCAGGATGAGGTCTCAATCCTGAATATCTATGCCCCCTAATATAAAAGCACCCACATATGTAAAAGAAACATTACTAAAACTCAAAGACGCCATCAAACTGCACACACTAATAGTAGGAGATCTCAACACTCCTCTTTCACCAATGGACAGGTCAATCAGACAGAAACCTAACAGAGAAATAAGAGAATTAATGGAGGTATTGAATCAAATGGACTTAACAGACATCTATAGAACATTCCACCCAAATAGGAAAGAATATACCTTCTTCTCTGCAGCTCATGGAACCTTCTCGAAAATTGACCACATCCTCGGTAACAAAGCAAACTTCCACAGTTACAAAATAATATCCATAACCACCTGTGTCTTATCAGATCACCACGAACTAAAGTTAGAATTCCACAACAATGCTACCCCCAGAAAGCCTGCAAACTCATGGAAACTGAATAGTCAACTATTGACCCACACCTGGATTAAAGAAGAAATAAAGAAAGAAAATAAAGTCTTCCTTGAATTCAATGAAAATAAAGAATCAACATACTCAAACTTATGGGACACTTTGAAAGCAGTCCTAAGGGGAAAGTTCATAGCCCTTAGTGCCCACTTAAAGAAAACAGAGAAAGCATACATTGGAGACTTAACAGCCCACCTGAAAGCTCTAGAAAAAAAGAAGCAGACTCACCTAGGAGGAGTAGAAGACTGGAAATAATCAAACTGAGGGCTGAAATCAACAAAATAGAAACACAGAAAACAATCCAAAGAATCAATGAAACAAAAAGCCGGTTCCTGGAGAAAATCAACAAAATTGATAAACCCCTATCCAAACTAATCAATCAGCAGAGAGAGAATATGCAAATTAATAAGATCAGAAATGAAAAGGGGGACATAACCACAGACATAGAGGAAATTCAGAGAATCATTAGATCTTACTACAAAAGCCTGTATGCCACAAAACTGGAAAATGTAAAAGAAATGGACACTTTTTTAGATAATTACCATATACCAAAGTTAAATCAGGACCAGGTGAGCAATCTAAATATACCTGTCAGTCGCGAAGAATTAGAAGCTGTTATCAAAAAACCTCCCTACCAAAAAAAGCCCAGGACCAGACGGTTTCAATGCGGAATTCTACCAGAATTTCCAAGAAGACCTAATACCTATACTCCTTAAGGTATTTCACAATATAGAAACAGAAGAGTCATTGCCAAATTCCTTTTATGAAGCTACCATCACTCTGATACCAAAACCACACAAAGACTCAACCAAGAAAGAGAATTACAGGCCAATCTCACTCATGAACATCGACGCAAAAATCCTCAACAAAATACTGGCGAACCGTATCCAAGAATACATTAGAAACATTATCCATTATGATCAAGTAGGCTTCATACCAGAGATGCAAGGCTGGTTCAACATACGAAAATCTATCAATGTAATCCATCGTATAAATAAACTGAAAGAAAAAAAATATGATCATTTCCTTAGATGCTGAAAAAGCTTTTGACAAAATTCAACATCCCTTTATGATAAAAGTCTTGGAGAGATTAGGGATACAAGGGTCATACTTAAATATAATAAAAGCTATTTACAGCAAACCGACAGCTAACATCAAATTAAACAGAGAGAAACTCAAAGCCATCCCACTTAAATCAGGAACACGACAAGGCTGTCCACTCTCTCCATACCTCTTCAATATAGTGCTTGAAGTTTTAGCAATAGCAATAAGACAACATAAGGGGATCAAGGGGATTCGAATTGGAAAGGAAGAAGTTAAACTTTCGTTATTTGCAGATGATATGATAGTCTACATAAGCGACCCCAAAAACTCCACCAAAGAACTCCTACAGCTGATAAACGCCTTTAGTAATGTGGCCGGATACAAGATCAACTCCAAAAAATCAGTCGCCCTCCTATACACAAAGGATATGGAAGCAGAGAGGGAAATCAGAGAAGCATCAACTTTCACGATAGCCACAAACAGCATAAAATATCTCGGGGTAACTCTAACCAAAGAAGTGAAGGATCTATTTGACAACAACTTTAAGGCATTGAAGAAAGAAATTGAAGAGGATACCAGAAAATGGAAGGATCTCCCTTGCTCGTGGATTGGGAGGATCAACATAGTAAAAATGGCAATCCTACCAAAGGCAATTTATAGATTCAATGCAATCCCCATCAAGATCCCATTAAAATTCTTCACTGATCTTGAAAGGACAATAATCAACTTTATATGGAATGACAAAAGGCCCCGGATAGCCAAAGCAATCTTATACAATAGGGGTACTTCTGGAGGCATTACCATCCCTGACTTTAAACTCTATTACAGAGCTACAGTAATGAAAACAGTGTGGTATTGGCATAAAAATAGAGAAGTTGACCAATGGAATCGTGTAGAAGACCCGGATCTTAACCCACAAACCTATGAACACCTCATTTTCGATAAAGGTGCTAAAAAGTATACAATGGAAGAAAGAAAGCATCTTCAACAAATGGTGCTGGCACAACTGGATGTCAACCTGTAGAAGAATGAAAATAGACCCATACCTATCACCATGCACAAAACTCAAGTCCAAATGGATCAAAGACCTCAATATCAATCTGAACACACTGAACCTGATAGAAGAGAAAGTGGGAAGTACACTACAACAGATGGGCACAGGCGATCGCTTCTTAGGTATAACCCCAGCAGCACAGTCATTAAGGGCAACATTGAATAAATGGGACCTACTGAAACTGAGAAGCTTCTGTAAAGCAAAAGACACTGTCACTAAGACAAAAAGGGAACCCACTGACTGGGAGAAGATCTTCACCAACCCCGCAACAGACAAAGGTCTGATCTCCAAAATATATAAAGAACTCAAGAAACTAGACCTTAAAATGCTAATTAACCCAATTAAAAAATGGGGCACTGATCTGAAGAGAGAATTCTCAACAGAAGAAGTTCAAATGGCCAAAAGGCACTTAAGGTCATGCTCAGCCTCCTTAGCGATCAGGGAAATGCAAATCAAAACAACATTGAGATATCACCTTACACCTGTCAGAATGGCTAAAATCAAAAACACTAATGATAGCCTTTGCTGGAGAGGCTGTGGAGAAAGTGGTACCCTCATCCATTGCTGGTGGGAATGCAAACTTGTGCAACCACTTTGGAAAGCAGTGTGGCCCTTTCTCAGGAAATTTCTGATCAACCTACCCATGGACCCAGCAATGCCACTCTTGGGAATATACCCACGAGGTGCCCGATCATATGACAAGGACATTTGTTCAACTATGTTCATAGCAGCATTATTTGTAATAGCCGGAACCTGGAAACAACCTAGATGCCCTTCAATGGAAGAATGGATGAAGAAAGTATGGAATATATATACATTAGAATACTACTCAGCGGTAAAAAACAATGACTTCGCGAATTTTGCATGCAAATGGATGGAAATAGAAAACACTATCCTGAGTGAGGTAACTCAGACCCAAAAGGATGAACATGGGATGTACTCACTCATAATTGGTTTCTAGAGATAAATAAAGGTCAGTGAGTCTATAATTTGATATCCTAAAGAAACTAAATAAGAAGGTGAACTGAAAGAAAAACATATAGCTATCCTCCTGGTTATGGGAAGTAGACCAGATTGCCGGGCAAAAATTTGGGATCTTGGGGGTGTGGTGGGAGGGGGGGTGAGGGGAGAAGGGGAGAGAAATGTGAGAAGGGGAGGATGGGGGGAACCTGGGGAAACGGGATGTTTGGGATAAAGGAAGGTTGGTTAGGGGGAGCAGAGAAGCACACATCTTAATTAAGGGAGCCATCTTAGAATAGGAAAAAAAATATAAAATAAAAAAAACAGTTTCCAATAGAGAAAGCTTAAAGCTGCCTAACAGGTACTCAAACAGGTAAAATATAAATCAACAGGTAAAGTATACAATAATCAACAAATACAGTATATTAATTATAATGCAGCTATGGCAAGTGTGCATATTAAATATAAAACTTATTCTACAACATTTTTATAAAAAAATGCTGTTTATGGCAAAATCTTCTCAAGTTTTGCCAATTAAGATATTAAACTCTTAATTTAAACCAGTAGCCTGTCTGGTACAAAAGGGCAGGATAAAAGCTAAAAAATGGCTTGATCCCCAGATGATTATTGCTACAATTCACACAACTGTATTTTGCTAATGTTATAGCAAAAAAAATCCCTTAAAGGATTTTATGCTAAATTTTACAAATGGCTCTTCCAATGGAGGAACTGCATATATGGCTAATAATAATAAAAAAAAAATTATGGAGCATAATAAGGCTCCTTGTAAGCAGCTTATGAAACTTGCAAGTAGATCCAGATGCAAATGGATCTGACATGATAACACCAAGCTGACCTTTGCTAGGGCAAGGTGGAAAAGCCCTTGCAATGCATTATGAAAAAACCCGACCTATATATATTTGGGGTCGAGGATATGTTTATGCTTTTTTTCACAGAAAGAAAATAAAAGCTGGGCCTGATGTCGAGGCTGCGCTGCGGACACAGAGGAGTTCCTGAGGCGATTGCAGAGAGGTCCTTAGTCTGGCTTTTCCTGCCCCCAAGGAGAGGAGTCCCTGATAACAGAACCTGCTGCTCAACTCTACAGGGTGTCAATTCTGCCTCCTGAGTCCAGGGAGACCCGGCTGAGATAATGCCAGGATGTGCTTCAGATAGCTGAATCCAGCTCACCTCACCCAGGAATCCCACCGGCCCTGAAGCACAAGTGCTAAACTGCTTCTGCAGCTTGAACTCTGGTCTGCTTTGGAGCTGAGATGCAGTCTGGACATCAGACTTTTTAATCTTTGGGACACAGAACTCATTTTAATTAAAATACTAACCTCTTCACTTAAGAAGGGGAAAGATTGGGGTTCCTGAGACTGTTGCTCAGAGTCTGGAAATGGTGGTATTTGACAACAATGTATGTCATTGTACTTTTACTGAAATTGATCTAATGATATTTGTAACTGCTTATAGATGTTGGGAAAGGTTTGACACATGCTGTAAAGTGTTTGGGTTTAATGCATATGTTAAGAATTTTAGATTTTGATCCCTTTTTCACCTCCCTAATTGATGGCAGGCAAGCACACGTAACTTTTTGTGGAGTAGGCATTTAGGAAGGAGGACATACCATGGGCCAGACTAAAAGGTGAATACTGGGTTTGGAAGGTGCCCCTTTCTTCTTGTCTGGAGATGGAGTTATTGGTGCCAAAATTATATCATATCTTTTGTTTAAGGAGCACCTCACAGATTTTTCATTAATGATAGATACAGGGGCCCAATGACGGGAGTTAGTGTGGATCCTCACCTAAATTTCAAACCATACAGAGGCCGTACAGGCCGGCTCAACATGGCATGGTTTTTAGGTACGAGGGCGCTCTCCACATAGCCTAAGACAGGGTGCCCTGTGATCTGCTTACTTTAATCCTACTAGATACCTTTTATTTGAGAAGCTCCAAGAAACTAATGTTACTCATAAGGCACCCCTCTGTTCCCAGGAGAGGTAAATTGCTTCACCAGTCGAGAGGAGGGTCTCTCCTTGTCCCAGTCCCTTCTCCTTTAGATCTGACACCATGGTTGACTCTGTCTTGGTGCCCTCCACCTATAACTACTTGCCTTTATATAAGAAAGGAGGAATATGTTGGGAGCCGTTTCCCCCCCTAAAGATTGTTACAGAAACCATCACCTTGGGGAGCCTGCAGGGAACCCCAAACCCATAATTATGTTAAGAATAGTCCTATTGGCAAAACCTGCCCCACACCCAATTAGCTATTCGCTAATTGCTAACGAACCTAATCTGATAGCGGAACTGCCTTAAATTCCAGCTATCCAGGGAACTAGGTGTGACAACTCCTGACTTCTTGGCCTACCTGACCGGATGTAGGTTACGTGACTGGGACCACGCGGCCAGATTCCATGCTCCTGTGCCCTGCTCCCCAAGCCCTCATTCAGGGGGTATATAAGTTGTTACCCTGTCCCTAATAAACGGAGGCTTTGACAAAAAAAAAAATAGATATAGGCTAAATCAATATGTAAGAATTAGCCAATAAGAAGTTAGATCTAATGAACCAAATAGTGATTTAATTAAAAAAAAAAAAAGAATACTACTCAGCGGTAAAAAACAATGACTTTGCGAAATTTGCATGCAAATGGATGGAAATAGAAAACACTATCCTGAGTGAGGTAACTCAGACCCAAAATGATGAACATGGGATGTACTCACTCATATTTGGTTTCTAGAAATAAATGAAGGTCAGTGAGTCTATAATTTGATATCCTAAATAATCTAAATAGGAAGGTGAATCCAAAGAAAAACATATAGCTATCCTCCTGGTTATGGGAAGTAGACTAGATTGCCGAGCAAAAAACGGGGATCTTGGGGGTGAGGTGGGAGGGGGGTAAGGGGAGAAGAGGAGAAAAAAGTGAGAAGGGGAGGGTGGGGGGAACTTGGGGAAACAGGATGATTGGGATAAAGGAAGGTTGGTTAGGGGAACAGAGAAGCACACATCTTAATTAAGGGCGCCATCTTAGGGTTGGCAAGAGACTTGGATCTAGAGGGGCTCCCAGGTGCCCAGGGCGATGTCCCCAGTTAGTTCCTGGGGCAGCTGAGGATAGGGAACCTGAAATGACCCTATCCTATAGCCATACTGATGAATATCTTGCATATCACCATAGAAATGTCATCTGGCGATGGATGGAGATAGAGACAGAGACCCACACTGGAACACTGGACTGAGCTCCCAATGTCCCAATGAGGAGCAGAAGGAAAGAGAATATGAGCAAAGAAGTCAGGACCACAAGGGGTGCGCCCACCTGTGAAGACAGTGGGGCTGATTCTTTGGGAGCTCACCAAGGCCAGCTGGACTGTGAATGAAAAAGCATGGGATAAAACCGGAATCTCTAAATCTGGCAGACAATAAGGGCTGCTGAGAAGCCAAGGACCATGGCACCGGGTTTTGATCCTGCTTCATGTTCTGGCTCTGTGGGAGCCTACCCAGTTTGGATGTTCACCTTCCTAGACCAGGATGAGGGGGGAGGACTTTGGACTTTCCACAGGGCAGGGAACCCTGACTGCTCTTCAGGCTGGAGAGGGAGGGGGGAGGAGTGGGGGAGGGGAGGAGGAGAGGGAGGAGTGGGAGGGAAATGGGAGGCAGGGAGGAGGCTGAAATTTCTTTTTTCTCCAATAAAAAAAAAAAAAGGAGGAGAGGACACACATGGTTCTATGGTTCATTTTAACATCCAAAACACAAAGTAACCATACCCTAGAACACATCTCGTTTGTAGCCACTTCTTAAGTCAGACTTTTTGTCAATATCTTTGAATGAGCAAAAGTAGGCTTTTCACTCTGATCTTCAGTCAAGGTGAAGCAGACCCACTTCTGTGGGACCCCGCAGATATTGTAGTAGGAAGGAAAAGTTAGAACACACAATGCACATATGTGCACTCACAGACCCAAAGCATGTTGTTCATCCATTTAAGTGTTTCATAAGCCAGACAAGGCAGATTCCTTCACATAATATCCGCCTTTGCTATTGCTATATTTTAAAGTAACATTTTAAAAGATTTATTTTTGCTTTTTATTGTGTGTATCCGTACATGTGTGTATATTTGCACATGCATGCAAGTGTTCCTGAAGACCATCACATCCCTGAGTACTGCAATTCTAGGGTTTTGTTAGCTGCCAAGCATGAATTCTGGGAATCAGATTCATTCCTTGGTTCTTTTAGGATCAGCAAATGTTCTGAAACGCTGAACCATCTCTCCAATACTATATTTTAATGCCATTTCTTTGACTGATGGATGAGTGAATCTGCTGGTGTTTATGGGTTTTAACTTATAAAATCTTAGAAATGCTATTATTTTTTCATAGAACACTTCAGTCTATTCTTACACATTCATTTCTAATGACTTAAAAACTTCATATGATATAAAATGGGAGCATGTCTGGTGTATTGATGGAGTCATTATATGAGAGTCTCTCAGATCCATTTCTTATTCATTTCCCAGAGCTCTCAGTAATCCCAATGATGACTTATTCAAGTTTTAGAGACATTTAAAGTGCCCTTTCCCTATAGTGCTTTTTCTGAATCTACCTATTAATTTCGTGATAAAGCAAAGTCCCTTATACTTAGTGACTTGTCTACAAATATCAACTTAATAAATTAATTCCTGTCTAAAAGTATTAAAATTCTTAACCACAGACAAGAAATGACATTAGTTGTTCAAGTTTTTTTGAGCATTAACCTTTCAAATCTTAATAACAATTCAAAATTTCATGTGTACTTCCCAGTGGAGAAATTTAGCATATCAAAGAAAATTTCAACGATTTTTATAGCATTTCTATACATATATAGTTTACAAATATGTAAAGAAAATATGTTTAGTATTTCATATTTATGCAAATTTTATGTGTATTTTATATTTAATTTCTAATTTAAAAATCTCAGTGGATATCAATTTGACTGACTATAATTGCAATATACTTGTAGCATTGACACTCTATAGTCATTTAAGATTGTGTTAAGCCCCATGTAATAACATGGGGAAAGCATGATATTTAGATAAAAGAAATTTGATTTTAAGTAGACATTGATGACTCATCTCTGAGAAAACTCTCAATGCACATAAAGCTTTTCACATTATATTTAAGAATGGACACATTTTGGAATTAGAAAATAAGGTTTAATTTAATTTAAATATGTTTTTATTGGAGTAAATATTATTTTAAAAGGCAAAATTATATAAGTATTACTTTATTTACTATTTCTTGGAAAACTTGTGTTAACACTGAAAAAAATAAAGTAAAGTAAAAAAATCATGACAAAGCATGTAAAATAAGGAATATTTTATTTTTCAGCATGTATTTCTAGTGTCAGATAGTCTTTGATTTTAGACTTTTATTGGAAAATAAATTCAATATTTAGAATGTCTTGTTCAGATTGAATATAGCTCAGTGGAAGAATGCCTATGTAGTACATCTGAACACCTAACACTCAAGAAAAGCAAGAAAGAAAAGAGAAAATGTCTGGCTTCTCTGTGTATATTCTCCATGAGAAGGTGTGGAACATTCCTCCTCCTCGCATACCAGTAGCTTCCTGCACTTCATCAAAGTTTTGAAGCTGCCAAGACTTTTAAGATTTTGGAAGGTGTTCTGTGTAGAAACAATCCTGATTAATTCGTGCTCTACTTTAAATGTCTCTCTACCAAGCAGTTTTGCATGATAATAGTGTATTTATTTCTTCACATTTCAAACTCCCCAGCTTTTTTGTCCTCTTCACACCAAAAGTCATAATTATTTCCATAGCAACCATGCTTATTGTCAGAGGTAGAGAATTTTGACTTCTGCTGGATATCTTTTTAAGGAGCATTGGAACATTTAAAAAACAAAAGGTGCTATTTTATGAAAACTGACAAAAAAGGGAGAAAAAACAAGTTGGCTTTTGCTATAGTTTGGAAAAGTGTCTCTAAAAGACATTAGTATCATATGATTTGTCCCTATCAGTGTGCTTTTGGGTGATGCTAGAATCCTTAAAAGGTGTGGTCCAGTGAGAGGGCTTAATGTCCAAAGAGGTACAATCTTGAAGGGGTTGTGGGCCCCAAACTTTTCTGCTTTGATCCATTTTTGATGCACAGTTCTTTTCCTTACATAATACCAGGCCCAAAACAATGAGTCTAACTAACAGCTCTCAAACTAGTCTTTTCTCAGTTTGAATTGATTGTCCCAGATAATAATAATAGTAAGAGAAAGCTGAGTTTCCTTCACCAACTTACCTAGAACACTTACTGATATATTAAAAATAAAAACTCAATACATTTTAATAACCTTAGCATTTTATATATATATATATATATATATATATATATATATATATATATATATATATATAGTTATAATTCACTCTCTTTTATTTTAGTTGTAATGTTCTTTTTAGTTTAGTTGTTAATTTCGTTACCTTGAAATTTCATACATATGTAAATATATTTTGTTCATACACACCCACATTCTTTCCCCTTCGCTCTTGCCAGATCATATGCATGCTCTACTTCCTAATTTCACTTCACTTTTGTTAAGTCACTGAGGCTAGTTGTTGCTGTCATCCACTAGACCATGTCCCTGAAGTAAAGCAAGTCTCTTTCTTGTAACATTGTTCAACTGCTAATTACCCCTTGGCTTGTGAGCCCCTCCCTCATTAATGCTGGCTTTTTTTTTACTAGATTAATTTTGTGCAATCCTTGTACAGGTAACCACAGTTGCTGTGAGTTTGTGTGAACAACATCCCTGTCATGTCTAGAAGATACTATTTCCTGGTAGTCTTGCCCAATGTTTCTTATAGCAACTTTCCTTTCATTCCTCCTCTGCCATTCTCTCTGAGTGGGATAATGCAGATATCCTATTTAGGGCTAGAGGATTTTTTACTGCCCACACTCATGTAATCTGGAAACTTCAGTGGAAAATGATTTTCAATTCTGTATTCTTCAGTTTCCAGCCGAGTGCTAGAATTACAGATGTGAATCACCATTCACAGTTTCCAAACTACTAATTTCTTCCAGGAGTAAAGCACTTTTAAGTACATAAATTACAGAACAAACATATTTATGTTCTAATTAAGAAATCTCTTGGCATCACGTTTTTCTGACCTCTAATTATTCAAAGAAAAGTAGAGTCGAAAAGATCAATTCAATTTAAAACCAAACTTTTTTTCCACAGATGAACACTTTCGCTTTTTCTCGACACTTTCCAAATTTCTATCAACATCTCAAATAACACAATGCAATAATATGCAAAATCACCTATAAAATGTGTATCTATATCTTGGTCGCTATGGAGATCAATCAATGCTTAAGAAGGATCACAGCTTTTTCAGAAGTATGTAGTTTAGTTCTTAGAACCTACAACCACCTCTAACTCCAGCTAAAAAGGACTAAACACCTTCTTCTTGCTTCTGCAGGTGCAGCACTCTACTCAGGACACACCTCCATGCAGAATTAAAAACTAAAAATAAAATATATATTAACGAAAGCATTTTATGAAACTGTTTCCACATTGGAACATTGAATTTGTGATAACCTAAATTTGTTTTCCAGAGTTGTAGGCAATAATATTTTGGTTCCAGAATAGATAGACTATATCTATCTCTATTGAAGGGAGAGCAATATTTTTGCATGGAAATAATTTATAGATTTTACAAGGGAGTTTATCATGAGTAGCTTCATTTTATCTTAAGTTAGATGTTAGACACCAAAAAGTATATAAAATTTTCTTATATTTTTTAAAAAAATTAAATTATGTTCCAAAAGGTTTTGATGAATTGCCTTATATTAATACACTAACACAGGGCATCACCCAAGTTCAAGAACACAGGCAGTTTAGTTTCTCCTTTCTCCATCCTGAGGATTTATTCATCCCTGACAGCTTACTGTGATGGTAGAAATAAACTAGGTCCTTGTAAGAATGATAAAGAGATACAACATTCAAACTCATAGAAGGAGATCATAAAATCTGAAAGACTAACTAAGTCAGTAAAATGTGGAGCATTGTCCTTTGGGCCTCAGCTTTTAGCAGTGATATTCACACCAAAGTTTATACCATGGCAACAAGAGTTGACATTCTTACAGTCTCGTCTTAAAATCAGGAGATACATTTTTACTGACCTCATCACTTGAAAATGCAAGAAAAATAGTTAAAAATGTGGTAATGGAGTTGTTAATTAATGACTTTGATTATGAAGAACACAGCAGTGTTTTCGATGAGAAAAAATAAAAGAAAATTCAAACTATGCAGAAACTATTCTTGAAATGACTAATGTCCTATTTTTACCACTTGACTAATGTAGATTGCTTTGTGCTGGGCATCAAGCTATGTTGAGATCTCATGACTAAGAAAGAAAGAAGAAGAATATTACAATAAGGCAGTGTTATCACTAATGTTTGGATAGAACCCAAACTAAACCCAGCAAAAAGTCTTATCTATTTTAAGACTTTTTTCATTCTAATAATTTGAATTATATTTAATGATTTTCTTATTCATTCCAAATTCATATTAACAAAACCCCACTTTTTGCACATAATGTGATTATTGCTATATTTTTCCCAAGAATTTGATGATTCAAAGTATAACTAAATTTTTTTTAAAATTTACCTTTAATAGATATACTAAAGTGTATGCTTAAATATGATTAAGGGAATCCAACTTCTTCATGATTTATCTTTTCTTCACAACACACTGTTGAAATTGGAGCGTCGGGGTTGCTGCGTCCCCAACACCCCGGCCGCCTGGCTAGCTTATGCCCGAAATAACACCACACAAACTGTATTCATTTAATCACTGCCTGGCCCATTATTGGCTAGCTCTTACACCTGGTCTAACCCATTTCTAATATTCTGTGTTAGCACCCCAAGGTGTGCTTACCGGGGAGATTCTAGCTTACCTCCATCTTGGTTGGAGCTTCATCACGAGTGCCTCAGAGAGCAGAGCCATCCTGTCTGCCCGCTAGACAGGAGGCTGCTGTCTCTGAGCGGAGCTGCGTGCGTTCTCTGAGCTCACTTCCTCTTCCTGTCCACATACTATTCTGTTTACTCCTCCCACTATGTTCTAACCAATTGGGCCAAGCAGTTTATTTATTGCTTATCCAATGAAATCAATAGATTGATATATGACACTCCCACATCACTTCCCCTTTTTCTGTTTAAACAAAAAAGAAAAGCTTTAACTTTAACAGCAACGTTCAAACTCTAGAAATGACAGAGACATCTTGCTGCCTGGACAGTCACCCAAAGTTCCTCTGTACCATTGGGGCATCCATCTTCGGCCTACAAGCCCATAGTTTTCAGCAGACATTCCACAAAGCAGGAAATTTCAAAGGCAGTCACTATCTGCTTGTCCTGAAGAATGTCTTGCAGACTCTTTCATGAATCAGGAACCCCGAAAGATCATCTCACCTTTAGGCAAGTTCAGTAGTCCTCTCTCTGTGGGTTCTCTGTGTCCAGTTTATGCAATAGTCCAGGCAAGAGCAGTTTCTTGCCCAAATGGCTATCAAACTCCATAAGATCCTCTTCGATGCCCATCTTCCTCTTAAAGTAGATTGGTGCTGCCAGGAGCAGATGTGTCTCATTGTCATGAAAAGCCCTAAGTTATTAAAACATTAAATGTCCTATTCTGTAATCTTCGAAAGATATGAAGAATGTCTATCTAAAATTTATCTATGTACATCTAGAAAATCTTAACTAACATGACTACAAACTTGACTATTATGATTATCTATTAACAACCTATATATATATTACATTTTTACATGAATTACACAATTACAATACCTTAATCTATATCAGAAATACATATACATATAACAAAATTGACCTTAAATTAAAATCACTAAAGCAAAATCCATATCAATGTAAATTATTCATACCTATACCATTTCCCCCTTTTAAATGTAAAAGAACACTTATAAGCCATATTTGGGAACATGGGCGCAGTTATCTCTCCAAACTGCTTCCTGCTGAATGGGGGCGTTGTTAATTAGGTCTTTCATGGTATAACCTGTGTACTAGTTTCATCTTAGTTGGCAGTTGAGTGAGGCAATTTTCTGAAGGCGGTCACAGCAACCCTTCTGGAGGGCGTGGTCCATCATACCATATCGGAATAGAAGAAATGAACAGGGTCTCATCCTCTGTGAAAACAAAAAAAGAAACTCCTTTCCAAAGTATCGTGTCCTTACATCCAAATTCCAAAGTCAAGGCATTTTTATAATATCTATGTTGGGTTAGTTTAGCAGCATTTATAAGCAAATACCGTTTGGCATCTGTTGCTCCTTCCTCAGCATTCAAACAATTCAAAGAGAGCATAATAGCATACAGTATCAAAATTCTTTGTGTATTTTCCATCTTTGTGCACTTTATTTTAACCTCTATTTCGTTTATTTTTACTTTTAACTTTTTGAGCGTATATCTTTGACCTGGAATAGCTCTGTAGACCAGGCTGTTCTTGAATTCTCAGAGATCTGCCTGTCTCTGCCTCCCAGGCACTGGGATTAAAGGCGTATGCTACTACACCTTGAACTCACAGAGATCTGTTTGTCTCTGCCTTCTAGGCACTGGGATTAAAGGCGTGTGCTACCACACTTTGAAGTCACAGAGGTGAATCTCCCTCTGCATCCCAAGTGTTGGGATTAAAGGCGTGTACTACCACAACCAACTTCTCTTTTTCTTTCATTTTTTTTTACTCTTAAGAACTTACTTTTAGCTTGCATATATTTTTAACACACTGTAAACCATTAAAAATTTTTTGTTTTTGAATCTCTCTTTACTGTATCTCTCTCTGTTTTTCTGACCACATAGGTCTTTAATTTACCAAGCAATCTCAGTAGGACTAAAGGTGTGGCTTTGCCAGCTAGATCCAGTCCATTCCTTAGCTTTCTGCCATTCCAACCTTGTAGCTGAGGTACCGGTCAGAGCCGCGTTCAGTGCCACAAGTCTACAGTGTTTCAAGGTCCCTGCCAGCAATTAAGCTGCAACAGACAACACTCAAGTCCTTTCTCTGTAGTCTGCCCTCCTGCCTCAAACAGTCAGAGTTTGCCCTGGCAGGATGGCCCAGAAAGCCGGCATTTTTAAACGGCGCAGCTTTTTTTCTGCTACGGCTGAAAACCGAAAAGCATGCGTTCAGCTTTTCGTCAATACCGTTTAAGTGTTTCGTGGCAGGACCTCTTAAAAGAGCTGCAAGGCTTTGCAGCTAAAGCTGAGTCAGGAAGCCTCTCTTAGCTGAGAGCAGCCCCGAGAAACTGCTGCTACCAAGAAAACATGCTTTACTCTTTCCCAAGCTTTTTCAGACTTTCTGTGGATTCAGTTGTCCACACGTTGGGCAGCCATCTGTTGAAATTGGAGCGTTGGGGTTGCTGCGTCCCCAACACCCCGGCCGCCTGGCTAGCTTATGCCCGAAATAACACCACACAAACTGTATTCATTTAATCACTGCCTGGCCCATTATTGGCTAGCTCTTACACCTGGTCTAACCCATTTCTAATATTCTGTGTTAGCACCCCAAGGTGTGCTTACCGGGAGATTCTAGCCTACGTCCATCTTGGTCGGAGCTTCATCACGAGTGCCTCAGAGAGCAGAGCCATCCTGTCTGCCCGCTAGACAGGAGGCTGCTGTCTCTGAGCAGAGCTGCGTGCGTTCTCTCTGAGCTCACTTCCTCTTCCTGTCCGCATACTATTCTGTTTACTCCTCCCACTATGTTCTAACCAATTGGGCCAAGCAGTTTATTTATTGCTTATCCAATGAAATCAATAGATTGATATATGACACTCCCACATCAACACACCTAGTTAACAGTACTTTCTTCCAGCCTTTAAAAGCCAACAGTGCTTTTTTTGTTCTCACTACTCACCACTGTGCACCATCACAGAATTTCTTCAAAGTATAGTTTTTATCTGGTGATCATGTTCTTTCCATCTCTCCATCCTCATCCCCTCCCAAACACATGGTAGCTAAAATTCTTTTCTTACATGCTATAATGGCAAAATGTTTCTACATTGCACCCGTGCCTGAGAAAAACCCTGTGCCTGATTTATTTTATATCATCTGTAGCTTCTTCCAGCAAAGGGTAGGTGTATTTGTACCATTCTGTCTTTAGGCATCCATAAAGTGATGACCCCTTAGATTGTTTTATAGCATGAATTCTAATTGGTCTTAAAAATAATAATTAAAAAAAAAACCAGGAGTCAGATATTGAGGTGAAAGCTGAAAGATCAGAGGGACAAAGGAGCAAGCCACAGCCACCTCTTACCTCACCAACTTTTCAGTCTAAAACGGCCAAGATCCTTTCTCTGGTTTGCCTTATCACATCCTCTCTCTGCCCAATCATTTTCTGTTCCCTCCTCCCGAATGTTGGGATTAAATATATGTGTCGCTACTGTCTGGATTCTATAATTAACTATTGGCTAGTTCCACACTCTGATCTCTAGTCAAGCTTTATTGTTAGAGCGCAAACAAAATATTACCACATTGTTTCCATATTTTAGCTATTGTGAATAGCACAGCAATTAATATGGATGAAGAGATAGTTATTCAACATACTTATTCCCTTGCTTTAGATAAGTACCTAGTAGAAAAATGACTGGTTATTCATTCAGGTTTGAAATTATTGGGGCAACATACTAACCATTGAATCTAATATTTTATGTATGTATTAGCTACTCTCCTAGTGTTGTGATAAAACAACATGACCAAGAAAAT
>CAWTZC010001001.1:0-14946 GCA_963919715.1 Microtus obscurus | reverse complement strand
TGATGTGGGAGTGTCATATATCAATCTGATTTCATTGGTTCAATAAAGAAACTGCCTGGGCCCTGATAGGACAGAAAATTAGGTAGGCGGAGTAGACAGAGAGGACTTGGGGAAAGAGAAGGAGGCTAGAGGTCATATGATGCCCGCACTCCAGACAGAGGCAGGCTAGATCTCTCCCCTGGTAAGCACACCTTAAAAAGCAACACAGATTATCAGAAATGGGCTAGTCCAGTGTGCAAGAGCTTAGCCAATAAGAGGCTGGAACTGATGGGCCAGGCAATGATTAAATCAATACAGTTTGTGTGTTGCTATTTCATGGCTTGGGCTAAGCCATGCGGGCGGCCAGGTACAGGGACCCAGCCGCGCTGCTCCCTCTTTCAACAAACTGGCGCCTGAGATGCAGATGGGCTAACTCCACATAAAACCTGAGAGGGCTTAAAAAGGAGAGAAAGAGAATTTAAAACAGCTTTTTGCTGTTTTTAAGCCATGTCGCAGCTAGGGAATTGTCCTGACTCAGCAGCAGGAAACTGGCTGTTTTAAAATGCCGGCTTTCTGGGTTGTGCCACATTAAAAGTATCTGTCTGGCTCCTGTGGAAGACAGACCTTTAAATGGAGCATTTGGAGCAAATTGCTACGGCTTGGTTGATGATAATGTGACTAATGTGTGCCTGGAACTGTGCGCATTTCAGGCGCACCAAATGGCTCTGAGGAAGGAGTGGCTCAGCTCCTTCATGATGAACTGAGCTGGTCTCAAGCAGGAACTACCATAATTACTGGGTGATAACAGTGCACTTAAGGCTTAGACTTTGCAGGACACAGGCATTACCGGTATTACTCCCTACATGGTGCAACTTAAGCTTTAAGAATTGCTTAACATTTTAAGAAATGCTCCTGGATACTTAAAAAATTACAGATTCTACAATATTAAAACAGATTCAGACAGACCACTAAATGAGTTACAATGTTGGATAAATGTACGTGGGCTTAAAAGAGAGAAAAAAAATATAGAGAAAATAAAGTTCAATGCCCTTTAAAAATAAAAAGGTAAAGTCTTTAAAGAGAGCAGATACAGCAGTTAGATTAAGAGAAATAAAAGTGGAAAATAAGCCACGTAAAAATGGGAAAATTCACAGAGAGTCTGGATTGTGTGGCATTGTGTTTTTTTTAAAATTTTTGACTGTAAAAGGAGCTAAGTACAGAGAGTCATTTCATTATGTGGGCTGCCAAGTGGAACCAAATGGATATCATGAGTGCATGACTTTTCAGAATTTGGGTCTAAGGATTGAGATGGTTTCGGAGAGGGTCTTCTTTTGTTTTCTACAGAGGAATAGACCCTATGGATTGCATCTATTCGATGATATGGTATGATAGACCACGCCCTCCCTGAAAGGTTGCTGTGAACACCCTCAGAAAATTGCTTCGCCTCAACTGCTTACGAGATGAAACTATCATAGGTTATACCGTAAAAGACCTAATTAACGACGCCCCCATTCAGCAGGAAGCAGTTTGGAGAGAAAAACCTGCGCCCATGTTCCCAAAATATTGTTTATAAATGTTCTTTACATTTAAAGGGGGATATGATATAGATATGAATAATTTGCATTGGTATGGATTTTAAGGTCAATTTTTTTATTACTCTTGTATTTCCTGATCTTAATTCAAGTTATTCATGATTATCTGTTTTATTAAAAATGTAATGTATGATTCGGAAATATAGGTTGTTGATGAATAATCATAAATAATAGTCAAGCTTGTAGTCATGTTAGATTTTCTAGATATATGGAGATATATTTCAATTACATAGGCATTCTTCATATCTCTCAAAGATTGCAGAATATGGCATTTAAAATATTTTAATAACTTAGGGTTTTTCATGACAATGAGACACATCTGCTCCTGGCAACACCAATCTACTTCAAGAGGAAGATGGGCATTGAAGAGGATCCTTATTGAGCTTGATAGACATTTGGGCAAGAGACTGTTCTTGCCTGGACTGTTGCATAAACTGGACACAAAGAACCCGCAGAGAGAGGACTGCTGAACTTGCCTAAAGGTGAGATGGTCTTTCGGGGTTCCTGATTCATGAAAGAGTCTACAAGACATTCTGCAGGACACAGCAGAAAGTGACTGAACTGTCTTTGAAATTTCCTGCTTCATGGAAATGTCTGCTGGATACTATGGGCCTGGAGGCCGAAGATGGATGCCCCAACGGTACAGAGGAACTTTGGGTGACTGTCCAGGCAGCGAGATGTCTCTGTCATTTCTAGAGTTTGGATTTCTTGTTTGTTTAAATAATTTTATATCCTTCTGGAGTCTTTGATGGAGTTGAAGAATGGTTAGTTATAGTTATAGTTTTCCTTAGTTATGATAAAAAGATAAAGTAGATATAAATATTGTAACTGTAATTCTTACTTGATAACTGTTTTGTTATATGTGATTTTACTATGTTAAAGTTAAAAGCTTTTCTTTTTGTTTAAACAGAAAAGGGGGAAGTGATGTGGGAGTGTCATATATCAATCTGTTGATTTCATTGGTTCAATAAAGAAACTGCCTGGGCCCTGATAGGACAGAAAATTAGGTAGGCGGAGTAGACAGAGAGGATTCTGGGAAAGAGAAGCTGAGTTAGGAGTCGCCATGATGCCCGCACTCCAGACAGAGGCAGGCTAGAATCTCCCCGGTAAGCACACCTTGGGGTGCTACACAGATTATCAGAAATGGGCTAGTCCAGGTGCAAGAGCTAGCCAATAAGAGGCTGGAACTGATGGGCCAGGCAATGATTAAATCAATACAGTTTGTGTGTTGTTATTTCATGGCTTAAGCTAAGCCATGCAGGCGGCCAGGTACAGGGACCCAGCCGCGCTGCTCCCTCTTTCAACAGGCACCCTTACTTTGGGGGTTATTTTAATCAACGCAAGAAAATCATATGAAAATAATAAATACTAATGTCTATCTTGAATAAGTAAGTGTAAACTTGTCTTGGGCTGTCTGCAACTCGACTTGAACGCTATATAGCACAAACCATGACTGTGAGGGAAACTACTGGAAGATTTTAGTAGGCAGCAGAACTCCATACAGTGATTTCAAGTGTCCTTCTGATCCATCTGGCTAGACTGTGGGCGATCACCCTTGTGGGCCTTCATCTACCCAGGCTTATATGATGGCTACATTTTCTGTGCTCCACTTGATGTAATTATGTTCAGGTAGTTTACATGCAATGTAGTGCGGGTTTTTTCCCTTCAGATTTAAAGGCAGGATTCCAATTAATCACAAAGGGGTGAAGAGTTGGCCTTCGGGTATCTGCCAACTCGTAATTCCATATCAGCATCAGTTTTGTTTGGAGAGTAATCTATCTCTAGGACTTCTCAACAGCTATGCTATTTCTTTTGCAATGGTTTTCTTACACAATTTACCTGCATAGGTGTATGTTTCCCTAGTAACTAACAGAAAGAACATATGTTCATGCAGTCTCTACGCGCCACTAAAAACTACAGATTTTCTATTCTTTCAGACTTTCATCCCAAAACAATAATTTTTGCTATCACAACCTAGGTTTTGAAGCTTGTTTCCTAAAATTTAAAACGAATATAGCACTTATAAAAATAGAACTAAAATATGGAAGTACATGAAAAATGTGTTTAAACTATCTCTATACAGTTCTGTAATTCCGTGAATATTTCTCAAGAAGTAAATTTAATTAGCCAACTTTTACAAGTGCCAAAAGCTTTGTTAGTGGTTAGCTATTTCTAGTAATCCTAGAGATTACAGTCCATATGAACGTTTTGGAACCAATAATGAGGAAGCAATGATCTTAAATAAATTATATATATTTGGTTAGGTTCCCATATGACTTTCATGTCCCATTCATTTTCATTAGCCTCTAACTCTCTAACTCCACTATCCCCATACCTGTACACTATTTATGGCTTTGAATCTCCAGTATTCTTCATGCCTACTGTCATATTAGCTAAATTAGATAATCCCTTCTCCATTAATACATCCTGCTCCTAAAGTCCAGGTTCTAGTTTTTCAGCTTCTACAGAATTGCCAACGTGAAAACATAAAATTACTGATTCAGTTTGATATTTGATATCCATACAAAACATGATACTCTGACTTCCTCTTTTCCCATTTATGTTTAGATTTCCTTTTCTTGTATTATTCTTCTATCATTGTAAGAACCCAAAAAATCCCACCAGAAAACTCCTAGAATTAATAAACCCTTTATCCAGACTGGCAATATATACTAGTAACATATAAAGCAGGCATAGAACGGACAACAAAACAGACACATAGGAAAATATAATAGAAAAACTAGATTTTAAGTCCATAAAATTATAGCCACCTGAGTTTTGATCAAGATGCCAAGAATAGACACTGGGGGAAGGACAGTGTCTTTAATAAATGCTATTGGAACCTCAATGTCTATATGTAAATAATGATTTTTGCCAACCATATCTGCCACACTGCATACAATTTTAACTCCCAAATGGGTCAAAGAACTCAGCATGAAATCCAAAAAATTGCTAAAAGAGACAGAGTTATGTTCCCACACATAGGAACAGGTAAGACTTTCTAAATAGAGATTTAATTTGCTTAGGAAATAAAGGCAACTGACAAAATGGAGAAAATTGGAAGCATGGGGGACCTGGGGGAGGTGCTGAACGGGGAAGGGAAGAAGCAGGAGAGGGAGCAGAGAACAATGTTGAGCTCAATAAAAATCAATAAAATGCTATTTACAAAAAGTAAAATAAAAAAGAACTAACCAATGGGATCTCATGAAACCTAAAACGCTTAAGCATAGCTAAAGGAAAATCCTACCAAGTGATAAGGGGCAGACTACAGAAAAAGCAAATATTTGTCAGCTATACATTTGAAAAGGGATTAATACCTAAATTACACAAAGAACAAAAAAATCTAAACATCAGAGAAACAAACCAACTTTAAAACTATATAGATCTGGAAAGAGAATGTTCCACAGAAGGAATACGAGTGGCTAATGAATAACAGTCAAGCTTGGATGACGAGGGGCTCTGAGAAACCCTCTGTCTTTGTGCTAAAGCTGTTTGCCTACGGTGGATTCAAGGAGTGGGAATCAATGCTCTCAGTTTAACCACTGATGACCACACCAGGCTCCAGTGGATAGTCATGATGCAATCAAGTGGTCAGATAGACATCTCTGGATAGGATGCAAACCCAAAAGTCGTGGGATCCGAGAAAGGAACTTTTAGGGTACAGTGTGGGCTGATACTGATGAAAGTGATATCAAAAAAAAAATGAAGAAAGAGAGTAATCAAACTGTTTGCATAGATGCTATATAATTGTCAAAGGACAAAATTCGTAAAATTGTCACTTTAGAACTAGTCATTGTTCAATTCTAGCTAAAAAAGTAAACATGTGAAAGATCAATAGCATTACTACATATCAATGTGAATTGGTAGGAAACAACTATAAAGCAAGCCTAGTTATGATAGGTACACAATAAAAGTTTAATATATTTCACCAGTGTTTACTATAAAATTTTTTGCAAAATACAGTGCACACACACACACACTGCATACACACACACACACCTCAAATTCATTAAAGAAGAATCATGTTGTCATCAAAATATCTACTATGCTGCAAGGCTTTCTGTTTTTATTAAAATCCACATCCCAAATACAAATGATACTCTTTATCAAAATAGAAATACCTCTGTGAAAATTCTATGAAATTACAGGAAAACCTGAATAACTAACATCATCTTAACAAAAGGAACAAAGAAGGCGTTATACTAATGGACTTCACAATATGTTGCAAATGCATGTTTGTCAGGGTATTACTCTCCAGCATTCCAAACCAGATTAACAGAACACAGTAAAGACCATTGAATAAAATAAACCTTTCTAAAGCTAACTGATATCTACAAAAGTGCCAGGAACAAATTCACTGGAGAAAGCACACCTTTCTCCATAAAAAGCCCTGCGGAAAATATATCCATATGCAGAGAAAATGAAATTAGGCCACATCTTCTACCAGTTGATAAATCAACTAAAATGGATTAAAGACATAGGCAAAGTTATATTTTATAAAATTTCTTAAAATATATAATATATAGTGTAACGCTGAGTTACCCACTGCATGGAAGAATGATGTTTTCTCAGGAGTAAAACTCAAATAAAGCCCTGTGTCATTTAAGAGAGCTAAGTATAAGGCAGGCTCCTTTTGGAGTTGTTGAAAGGGGTTTGGGTTCCTTGACTTTATCCAAACCATACATGAAATTGCACTCATTCTTGGCTGAACTTTAGGCTAAGCCATCATTGCTAAAACACCATATACTTCTGACTCAGAAAATGAAAGCTAAAACAGACAAACGGGATTATATAGCAACTCAAAAAGCTTTTTTCTCAGTAAAGGGAATGATCATAATTTAGAAACAGCCTGAAGTATGGAAAAGAATATTTTGTGATACATAATTTTAACAGGAGACTCATCTCCAGAATGTATAAGCTACTCCAAACACTGAAACAAATTTAGTGTTAATGATCCGTTAAAATGGACTATTTCTCTGATACAGACGACAAATGGCCAACAGGTAAATGAAGCATCATCAGTGTCACTAACCACTGAAGAAATGTGCATTACTTTGTGTCAAGAAAATGGCCAGGGAAGCAAAACAATTACGTAGCCAGCACTAGCAGGGATCTATGGAGGAGAGGGAGCCCTAAATGGAGGGATGTCGAATGACTGCGCCGACATAATGGAAAACAGCATGGAGCCTTCTCGAAGAACCAGAAATAGCACTACCATATGACCTGGTAACCCCATTATTATCTATCTGCCCCTGAGAATGAAACATTCATCTCAAAGAGCCCTCCTCACTTTCGTGTTCATGATAACACTGTCAGAGAAGCCATGAGTGAAGACAACCTGTGCCCCAGGAGAGATGAACAGATCGATAAAATCACTTACATAGAAGAATACTGTTAAACAACATGGAAAAATAAAGGTACTCCATGTGACGACATGGTTGGAACTGTACATTATTATGTTAAAAGACACAAGCGAGGCAGAATTAGAGGGCTGCATCATAGATGGAATCTAAAAGGCTGACTGATAGAAACTGAGATTTTTTGATTCCTATGACCATAGGCAAATAGTGTGAGAAAGTGATTGGGAAAGGTTCAGTAATGGCTACTAAGTTACAATCAGAACAAAAAGTTTTGAGCTGCTATTGTTCAGCGGCATGCAGACAGATAACAGCAAGGCCCATGCACTTCCGGGTAATGAAGGAAAAGACTCAAGAAGAACTGACTAGTTTTAAAAGTATTATATTAAACTATATATGCACCGAAATATCAAATTGCTAAATTTGTATATATAAATTTTAACATATTTATATGATCAAAGAAATTTAATTTAATTAATAATAGAGAGGTATAGAAAGATGAATAAGGGGCTGGAGAGAGATGGCTCAGAGGTTAAGAGCATTGCCTGCTCTTCCAAAGGTCCTGAGTTCAATTCCCAGCAACCACATGGTGGCTCACAACCATCTGTAATGAGGTCTGTGCCCTCTTCTGGCCTGCAGGCATACACGCGCAGACAAAATATTGTATACATAATAAATAAATAAATATTTTAAATAAAGAAAGATGAATAATAAGAATAATAAGATGGATTACAGGTATGAACTCATGAAAAACATTCCATTCTATCCTTACAACTTGATCATGTGGTCTCAGATTTTTGGCCTTTGGACAGTGTCAAATATGAGTTCTGGAGAAATCCCACAAAAGACCACCATCCACGTATGCAATCAGCAAGAGCATTTCCTATTCCAGCATACTGGGTCAACCATCCTACATAAAGGCAAGATGGCAATGATCCCAAGAAGAGCTCACAGGCTCCTTTGAAGCACTGCAAGGGGAGGTTATATCAAGCAAGTGGCAATCATTATGTTATTGCATTCTAACTGGTCAGCCAAGGGCTAGTCAGTGTTTCGTCAGGGTTATAGTTTTCGATTTTGGACAGACCTGGACAAGTCACAGCCTTTGTCTTTATTTATACCACTGACTGTGGAGACTTGAACCAGCCTGGCCTGGCATAGTACTGCATCTACCAGGCCTCCCCCTTGCTGTAGGGAAAGTTAGATTGATTGTCCTTTGTGTCTTTTCCTCAGTCTCAGAAAACTGAAAATGGAGGCCTGATATCTGAGAGAAGACTAGGCAGCCTGTTACGGTGTCTGTTCAGTCCTTTCTAGTCTCATACTCAAATCCAATAAGAAGTGGTGGGTCATTCCCATTACATTTGTGATACTCTTGTGCCAGTATATCTTGCAGTCAGATCATTGCTATGGGTTGCAGGATTTGCAGCTCAAGTGATACTGATGATTACTTATAGCCACTGATTTCAGTTTATTTGGTTTGCTCTGAGGAGCACATGTGCATGTGCTGATTCTCTCAGATCAGATACTGGAACTGTGAAGAAACCTCTGCCTTTAATGTTTCTCTACTACTCTTAGTCATGGATCCTATTTTAATAAGCACAATGCAGACTTTGATCTTTGGAAAAAAACTATAGTTATTCTTTTACACTAATGATACACTTGAAAGTGGTAACAGCACTAAGTCTGAAAAAATTAAAGGAGTGTGAAGCATAAATAAGGAAAAGAGAAACAGATGAAGTAAAATTGGAATCAAATGAACTGAGGCGTGGTATTTGCACATTTAGGCCATTGGAAATGTCATCTCAGGGTTATCAAATATTCTTTTAAATCAGCTTCAGTTTCTGTCAATTGTATAAATCTTAGTATGGTCTAATGTTGGGAAAATGAGCTTAAAACAAATCGCTTGGAAATATTTATTTTTTGGAAATATAGATGCATGTTATTCACAGAGAAATATATATAAAGGTACTCTTTATACATGTAAAGTGTGGTATACAATTTAGTTACATAAACAAAATTATGTAAATGTATGGCCAATGATTAATCTTCTTAAGGATAAATGTATTTCTGAAGTAACTTAATTTAGGTTCAGTTCTATAATATTTGGTCTAAGTTTCTCTACCATTTGGGTGACCTCTATTTTCCTATATTATATTCTATATATAAATATAGAAAATATTCTATATATAAAAATTAGAGTTTTCTTTCTAATAAATTACTGGGATAGCTATAAATGTCAAATCTCATTGTTTTTTGTTTGTCTGAACTATAGAAAGCCCGGAAACTTGCTGTGCTTTATTACATAAATACTGTACTGCTAACTAAGCTAGTTTATAAAACTCCAACAGTAAAGAATTTGTATTATGGCTATAAAGCTGGATTCAGTTGGTATTGTCTGTAAGACCAATTCTCTATTAAAAAATATTCTAATGAAAATATAGGGAAAGGGATTCTCAAAGTAACAAATTTAAAAGTTAAAATATAAAAAATCATTACATTTTTCTTTAATTACTCCTGCGTATAATATATTTTGATCATGTATTTATCCTTTCCAAAGTCCTCTCAGATCTTTATTATGTTCCCCACCACCCAACTATATTTTTCTCTCCTCTTTTCAAGAAAAAACCATTACAAAAGTAAAAAATCAAAGCAAACAAAAAAATCAATAAGACAGAAAATTGTGAAAACAAAACAAACTGAAACAGAAAGCCACAAAACCAATCAAATTCACTTTGTATTTGCCAACTACCCCTAGATATGTGGAGCAGGACCTAGAAATGTGATTGATAAAACCCAGTGACATTCCACTAGAAAAAAAACCAGATTTTACCATTCCCAGCAGGCATCAAGCCACAAGAAACTTGATAGTGTTAGAACACCATGTTCCATATATGCACACACTTTAGGAAGCTTCTACATGAAGTCAAGATCATAACTGCTACTGTCAAACTGTGTCTTACTATAAGGAATACTTTCTCATCTGTATTCATTGCTGTTTTTAATCCTTGAACATCCAGAACAAACATAGTAACAACTGAGATGTCCATCAACTAATGAATGAATAATGAAACTGTGGTACATTCACACAATGAAGCTTATTCCTAGTTGTTAAGGAAAGATAAAAATTTGAAATATGTAGTCAAATGGATAGATATGGAGGCAATCATTCTGAGTGAGGTAACCTAGACACAGAGAGAGACACATCTAGCATGTATGTACCCAGGAGTCAAAACAAGGACTCCTATGGAGTACCTGAGAGAAGAAGCAGTCCCGAATATTTTATTTAATCTTTCTTCTGATGGTGTAATTCTGTAAGTTAAGGGCAGGGGGGTTACAAAGACATTTCTATTTAATGCTTACCACTTTGAATTCTTGACTCTTGGCAAGTTTTAAGTAGTCAATGCATTTAAAAAAGAGACGAAGAAGGAAAATAGGAGCAATATGTCAAAGCAAAGATGGCACTGGGAAAAGAGGAGCAGTAAGAAATGAAGAGCAGAGGGGATTTAATAGAAGAAACCATGTAACACAGTGTCAGAAAAGGAGAGCCAAAACAGTTAGATTTGTACTTGAAAAGCAGAAAAAGAAATATGAAGTTTATTTTGTAATGGACTAATATTATTTTCATTAAAAATTAAAAGTGTGTGGAGTGTATGGGGGTGGGATGGGGAGAAGATGGGGGAGCAGGAGAACGGGAGGGAGAAGGAACTGAGATTGCTATATAAAATAAGATCTTTTTAAAAATAAAATAATAACGTAACTAAATGTGGTGCTTTAGAAGAGACATAAGCGTATGATGGAGCATACAAAAGAGGTGCACACAGACTTCTCACATGTAACGTACTGGCACGGTACTTGTTTCATGTCGGTTTTTTCTATATGAGTCTCCATCTAAACTTTCTCACAAAACAATCCTTCCTTTTCCTGGAAAAGTTTTGAATAGTCACAGCCTCACAAAATTCTTTCTAACTTGAGTTTCTAGAATCCTTTACAGAAACAAGTGTCAATCCCTGTCCTGGAATCCACCGTGAAATGCTTCTTTTTCCCAAAAGTTTAATGTAACCAAAATTTGTATATTAGATTATTTTATTCACGAATTTATGCCAACATATTAGTCTTCATGCAAGTACTTTTGTCATAAAAGTAGAATTAGAGAACTCGGTTTCATTTAATAGAAAAACGAAATAAGGTGTTGAGTATATAACCTTATAGCTTTTGCAATTGCAAATGCTGACTTTTAAGTTACTTTTCTGTGAAATCACGGTAGATTTAGTTATTACAACTGAGTATGTTTCATTCATTAACATTTCATTTAAAGTTATAGTGACACTGGAAGTTTCACTATAGACTGATAACAGTGTAATTGCATCATGTTTAAAAAAATGAAACCATTGCCGTATCAAGAGAAGCCAGTTAAGTGTATGTCTCTGGCTTGCAAACCCTTATTCTGCCATTTGCTAATATCCAGCAGTCTGCCTCCATTTTCTGTCAGCAGCAAATCATTAGCTGGGAACTGGGGTGAGACCTCATTATCACCTCTCGGCTAAACTACCTTCCTACAAAATTATAAAGTTGAAGTCTGCCCTAAGCACATTGTCAAACACCATGGTACTGAGTCACATTTTTCAAGTACACTTTGTGATTTTACCTCCTGTATTTATAATTCATGCTTTTGGCTGGCTTGTTCATTAATTGGTAAGTCTCTAACATTGGGGAAAATTGGTCTGCTCCTCTGTAATAACTTCAGTGTGCTTACCAGGTTCATGGATATTTTCAACATTAAAATATACATGTAAACAATTCATTGTTTGCAGAATCGTCTCTTCAACTTTGAGGCATTAATAGTACATTAGTAGAAGACATATTTATTGTTTCTTAGGAAATCAAGCTCTTTATAGAATAAGTTATCTTCTAAGTTAGATTATATAAGATTAAATTCCTCTAAATAAATAAATACAATGAATAAAGACAAATGTCAACTTGAGATAATTAAGAAAGTTAGCTATCTAATTAGGATTTAAAACTCAATATGCAAATGGACAGTGAAATTAAAAAGTTAAAGTGGGCAGTAGACATGAAATATAATTGTATTATAAATTAAATAATTCAAAAATAATAACAGTTGCATTCTCAATCTTCTGGAATGTTCATATATTGCATGTATGGAATTATCTCCTTGCATAACACTACAGAAAAGACATTAAAGAACAGCAATTTAAACTGAAATAGAAAAATAAGCCCAAACTGCTTTTTTCAGAAATAAGGCAATTATCTACACATACAATCAATAATGTGCAAGAACATTGCTGATTTTTGTTTTGTTTTCTTTATATTAAATAATATAAATATTAGATATATTTCAAAGCACTTTAACACATGAAAAATACTGATGAATCTATTATAGTAATAAAGTATGAAAAAATAAGTTAAAAATTAATTCTAATCACAGAAACCACTAGTGCCACCTAAATGCCTTTAACAGAAATTTTACTCCATAGGCTTCCTGTGACACTGTGGCTGCATTGCTAATATTGGCCACTTTAGAGTCAAATGTGCACATGGACTTCTGTTTATTTTGAAAGAGAGAGGAGAAGGCCGCAAATGGGTTTATTTTGAGCTCTTTTATTTATTACAGTTCAATATATTTTTAAATTGCTAAGTGTATAACAAATTTCACTGCTTTCCCATACAGTTGGCATTTATATATGAGAATACATTTTAATCTACTTTTTTTTCCAATTCAGTGATAAAAGTAGTCAAATAATAATGGACTATTTCCATCTATAATGTCGAAACATTTTTACCTGACCTATTTTAATGTGTAAAAACATAAACTATGAGCATACCATTTACCCAAAATTAAAATATTATTGTCTTCCTGTCTCAAGGAAAGAGAAATAATGCTAGATTAATTTCAGTAAGAGTACAATGACATATTATTGTTGTCAAATACCACCATTTCCGACTCTGAGCAACAAGTCGCAGGAACCCCAGTCTTTCCCCTTCTTAAGTGAAGAGGTTAGTATTTTAATTAAAATGGAGTTCTGTGTCCCAAAGATTAAAACAGTCTGATGTCCAGTCTGCATCTCAGCTCCAAAGCAGACCAGAGTTCAAGCTGCAGAAGCAGTTTAGCACTTGTGCTTCAGGGCCGGTGGGATTCCTGGGTGAGGTGAGCTGGTTGGCTTCTCAGCTTCTGTAGCACACTGGCATTCTCTCAGCCGGGGATTCCTGGACTCAGGAGGCAGGATTGACACCCTGTGTAGAGAGTGGAGCAGCAGGTTCTGTTATCAGGGACTCCCTCTCCTTGGGGGCAGGAGCCAGGGGACTAAGGACCTCTCTGCAATCGCCATCAGGAACCCCTCTGTGTCCCCCGCGCAGCATATCTCACATCAGGCATTTAGCTTTCTTTATTTTCTTTCTGTAAGTAAACTATCCTCGAACCCCAAATATATATAGGTCGGGTTTTTTCATATACGACAAGGGCTTTTCCACCTTGCCCTAGCAAAAGGTCAGCTTGGTGTTATCATGTCAGATCCGTTTGCATCTGGATCTACTTGACATATGTTAAGAATTTTTTAGATTTTGATCCCTTTTTCACCTCCCCTAATTGATGACAGGCAAGCAACACGTAACTTTTTGTGGAGTAGGCATTTCTAGGAAGGAGGACATACCATGGGCCAGACTAAAAGGTGAATACTGGGTTTTAGAAGGTGCCCCTTTCTTCTTGTCTGGAGATGGAGTTATTGGTGCAAAAAAATTATATCATATCTTTTGTTTAAGGAGCACCTCTAACCAGATTTTTCATTAATGATAGATACAGGGGCCCAATGATCGGGAGTTAGTGTGGATCCTCACCTAAATTTTCAAAACCATACAGAGGCCGTACAGGCCGGCTCAACATGGCATGGTTTTTGGGGTACGAGGGCGCTCTCCACATAGCCTAAGACAGGGTGCCTACAGCTGCTTACCTAATCCTACTAGATACCTTTTATTTGAGAAGCTCCAAGGAAACTAATGCTACTTCATATAAGGCACCCCTCTGTTCCCAGGAGAGGTTAATTACTTCACCAGTCGAGAGGAGGGTCTCTCCTTGCCCCAGTCCCCCTCTCCTTTAGATCTGACACCATGGTTGACTCTGTCTTGGTGCCCTCCACCTATAACTATTTATATAAGAAAGGAGAAGCCATGTTTGGGGAGCCGTTTCCCCCCCTAAAGATTGTTACAGAAACCTCCCTTGCGGAGCCTGCAGGGAACCCCAAACCCATAATTATGTTAAGAATAGTCCTAATGGCAAAACCTGCCCCACACCCACTGGGGGCTATTCAGCTAAATTGCTAACGAACCTAATCTTAAAGTCGAGCTGCCTTAAATTCCACTATCCAGGGAACTAGGTGTGGCAACTCCTGACTCTTGGCCTACCTGACCGGATGTAGGTTACGTGACTGGGACCAACAGCGGCCAGATTCCATGCTCCTGTGCCCCTGCTCCCCAAGCCCCTCATTCAGGGGGCTCATAAGTTGTTACCCTGTCCCTAATAAACGAGCAGGCTTTGACAAAAAAAAAAAAAAAAAAGAAAGAAAAAAAAGGTTACACAACTGAACTATCCTTATACCAGTTAGGGGAGAGACAATCATTTTCTACGATGAGTGACACTGAGCATGTCAACTAATTTTGGGCAAGCCTTGTTCAGGAGTAATTGACCGAACAACACCTAGTTGGACTCCACCAGGATTTTGTCTGAGCTTTATTTGGTTACAAGTTGGGCTTTTTTTTCTGTTTTCAATCTTTTTTTTCTTTCTTTCTTTTATAGACTTTCTTGTTTCTAAGTTTTGGAAGATTTTTATTATATGTACGAGGATATTTCTGCTTCTTGTTAAAGAAAGAACGCCTAAAGTTGGGTGGGGGATGGGGAAAAGATCTGAAGGGACTTGAGGGAGAGAAAGAATACGATCATGCTATTTGAATTTGAAAATTGTTTTAAATAATGGAAAACATAATAAATTAATTTAAAAATAAAAAAAAAA
>CAWTZC010000996.1:0-15723 GCA_963919715.1 Microtus obscurus | reverse complement strand
AGAAGTCCAGAACTGAGAAAAATAAGATTAATTTAAAATTCACAAAATAAAAAGAGGTTTATTTGTTAACATATAGGGTCATGTGAGGGGAGGGTCAAGAATGAGGCTGTGGCTTGGTTCTTCGTGGGTAGAAATTTCTCCATCACCAACCCATGAATCATTAATACAGAATCTTGACCCAAACCTTTAGAGTTATGCCCAGCTCATTTGGGGTGTGTGTTATGCTCGATCGGAAGATAGTTTGTAAAGACCCCCTGCTTCAATGTTCACTGTCATCAGAGCTGTTTGAGTCTCTGTATCATGTGTTCACACACACATGCACACACACACACCACGTGCAAACATGCCAGTGTGTGTGGCCATGCACTAATGCAGCGTGGTACACACACACACAGGTGGCTTCCTTTGATGTAAAGGGTTTGTGTTCTTTCCATATCATTTTAAAATTTCTTTCGTTTATATCTGCAGATGAAGCTAACCTCAACCTTCCTTTTTAGCTTCATGTCTCTGATGTTAAATTCACTCTATCCACAGTTTGTTCTATTAGTGCTTCCTGAACATGACCTGCCACACTTTGCTTATCTGTGTTTTCCATAGCTCAATGATAATATTAATGTACCTGTGGTAAATAATGTACCAGTTATTATTCTGTGTGTGCTTTACTAATTCATGACTACCATAGACTTATTATTCCATGAAGTAGTCAGCATTAAAACAGTCTTCAAAGCAATAAACAAGGTCACAGATGTTAAATAATTAGCCCATGCTCCCGTGTAGCTTTACTTGGGATGACAAAATCTGAAGACAGGCAGTCTAGCGCCAGGATCAGTATCATATCCTTTGGGCTGTACTTTACTGGATGCCAGAATTAGTTAAGTAATTAATAAAACCAAACTGGAGCCATGAAACTCTAAATGTTCAGGAAGAATGCCCAATAAAATACCCAGAAAATAAATTTTTTGGAAAAAGTTACAGAAGTGTTGTGCTTGTTCAATAACACTGTAAGACTTGGACTGGGAAGCTCTGGATACTTCCCAAGGTTTGTGTGCCCCTTCCTGCTCCAACTTACATCACTTTCTCTACACATAGTCCTAACGAAATTACAAACCCAGAGCTTGTAATGAGGAAAATCCCAAATTCTGCCTGTTAAGTTACAGTAATAATACAATTTCCATTCTTACCTTATTTCCAGGTTTCTCAAATCTCGCATGCTAGCTTCACAATGTAAATGCTCATAACATTTCCATCAGAATTTGGGGAGCACACCAAAATGTGACGTTCTCTGTCAATCTTCTCTCATGCTTGGTGGAGCATCATGAGTGACAGGAACAAGTTAAGAGGAGAAAGATTTATCCCTGGGCCCATGAGCTTGGATAATATGTTAGGCCATCCGAGGCATGTAGCAGGAGAGATTCTTCACCTCACTGTGTTTGGGAGGCAGAGCAGGGGGAGGAAAGCCTGAAAACCTGAAAATTAATTCTCCCAGTGACCTATCTTCAGCAGCCCCCACCTCCAAAATTTTACTAATTTAACAAATGGCCTCACTAACTGGGACCAAGACTTCAAAAGATGAGCGTATTTGCCGTGATGTAACAAACTAAAGGTAATGTTAGGAAAATTTTTGTTTTTGTTGAAAAACAAATGATTTTTTTTGTTTAAAAATCATTGAAAATAGATTATTCTTCTCATACAATACATCCTGACTCATGTTTTCCTCCTCCACTCCTCCCATCTGCACCCACTTCTTTTCCCCAGATCCATAACTCCTGCTTTTTTTTCTGCATCTTCAGAAAGATCAGGCCTAGCCAGGCGTGGTGGTGGGTGCTCGCCTTTAATCCCAGCACTTTGGGAGGCAGAGGCAGGCGGATCTTTGTGAGTTCGAGGACAGACTCCAAAGCTACAGAAAACTCTGTCTCAAAAAACAAACAAACAAAAAAAGAGCAGGTCTCTAAGAGACAACATTCAAACAGGACAAAACAAGATCAACAAGGCAAGGCAACAGCCTTGTATTGAAATTGCTGGACGAGGCAACCCAATAGAAAGAAAGGAGTCCTAAGAACATGCAAGAGCTGAGATGCACCCGGCCCTACTATTAGGGAGTTCACCCCCTCCCGTGACCCAAAAGAAGACAAAACAAACCAAGCTAACAGTCATAACATACATGCAGAGAGCCTGGTGCAGACCTGCATAGATCTGTGTTTGCCACTCGAGTCTGTGAGTCCATCTGGTTCCTGCTTAGTTGATGTAGAAACTATAAATGTGTCCTCCATTCCTCTGGACTCCCCTATTCCTCTCACCCTCCTCCCAGGGGTTCTCTGACCTCCTAGGGGGAGTGTCTAGGTAGGAATTCTTCATTGCCCAAGAACTTCCTAGTATTGGAATTTTCCTGGGCACATTGATGGAGGATGAGATGACTTTTCAGACTTTATGGATATTTTGAGGTAGCTAGAAGCAGAATAATCCCAAGACATAGATTTTTTTCCCCTCATATCTTTTATTTATGAATGGCCATTCTGAAGTTTCTTCCTCTCTGTCTTACTTTGTTATTCTGGTTTTTAACATCACCATAGAGGGTATCTATGTAGTATTGTGGTTTGCTTTGGGTGGTTCTTATCAAAGCTGTAGGTTCCTTGGTTTTTGAGAAACAGCTTCCTCCATGAAGAATTTTATCCATCAGATCAAGAAACAGACTACTTGTTACTGTGTGTACATGAGTACAGATTCTTACCTTGTTTCACATAAACTTCATCCCTGCTGGGTTAGCAAAGAACTTTATGGAGTGACTAACCAGATTAAGAAGGAAAAATGTTTCTTGAATGAAACTTTCCAATAATGTCCACTGGAAGTTACAAATTTAAAACACCGTGGGGGAAAAAAGAGGAGTCATTCCTCAGATGACGGCACATTGGAACTGGGTTGAGGGAGGCACAGGGATGATTGTCATGGTCCGTTTTCAGGATGAGTGATAACATTCTGCAATTTTCAAGTCATTGCTAGGGCCTAGGGAGTTCTAGTTAAATCATTGGTATCTAAGGAATCACACATAACTCCGCAATTATGGACTGAGGGCCATCACCTTTATTTTAAAAATATATTCTTGTTAAGACAATGAATAATTTTTAGAAGAAATTTCCATGGATAAACCAGACCATGACTTTCATTGGATGCTAGAGTATTTTAATTCATCTGCTGTTAGTTAATTTTTCATCTGTAAGGTCTAATTGCCACTGGAATAATAACTACCCTTTGATTTGTAGGCACTTTTATGCTGCTGTTGTCTACTTATGACACATCTAGAGTGTAGTTCTTAGCTCCTGTGTCTGTGAAATACCAGTTATGCAGCTAATACCTGATTTTAAATAAATAAAACTCAGTAAAGAGAAAGATGAACATTTTGGTGGCATGCTCAGGTATAAATGACCGTGTAATGTGGCTACATGCTTTGTGATAGCAATAAATGGCCTAATTTCTGGTGATGAAATTATTAACTCTCCAGCCATAATCGCATTTCAGCTCTCTCTTTTGTATTGGTTACACAGCACCCTCTTTCATCCAAGGACCCAAGCTGGGGGCGTGACCCCAGTAGAGGCATCCAGCCTGTGCTCAAGCAAAACATGTGCCGAGACTGCCATAAATGGTGCTGAGAAGGAAGGCGGGGACCAATCCAGTAGGCAGAGAAAATTGTTCTGAAACGAATTATCCACACTCTACAGTTAGTAAACGCCTGAGTTTGAGCGAGCTGTGCCTAAGTACACATTTCCTAACCACTTGCAGACAGCTGTGAACCACACTTGCAGACAGCTGTGCCATTGATTCCCATTCTACCAAATGAAGACTAGCCAAATTGTGATGTTCAAAGCAAGTGGTTTCCGCTTCTTTCACCTTCTTTCTGCATCACTTATTTCCATGAATTTCTGTTGTGTATTTATCCTACTTTCACAGATTCTGTTTTCTAAAAGTCTTTGATTCGTATTAGCTGATATTTCCTGTATATTTGCTTTAAAATGTCATATTTCAAATTTTCACATTTCTCGCGTCTATGATCAGTTTTGAGTTAAATTCTACATATGACAGGTATGAGGTGTTGAGGTCTATTCTCTTAACTATGGATATTTAACTATCCACATCTTGCAGTGAGTACCCTTTCCATCAAATTATTTTTGTAACTTTGTTATTAACAATCTATTAACTGTATAGGCAAGGGATTGTCTAAGGTCCTTAATTCTACTTCTTGGACTGATCTAGTTCATGAATCTATACATAGCTCTTGTGTCAGTATTCTTGTCTTGAATGATATAATATTACAGTAAAATTACAAATCACAGTCTTGTAATCACAATTATGATCTTCTATTTTGTTTTTCCCCCAGAATAACTTTAGCTCTTCAAAACTATTTCTTAACCAATTTCAATTATAAAACGATTTTGCTTAATGAGCTGGCTTTTTGGAACCTATTTTATGGTGGGATGCCTTGCTCAGCCTCTGATGCAAGGAAAGGAGCTTAGTCTTGTCTCAACTTGATGAGCCATGCTTTGTTGACTCCTATGGGAGGCCATACCCCTTCTCTGAATGGAGATAGAAAGGAGTGGATGGGGAGGCTAGAGAGGCCCTGGATGGGACAGGAGGAGAGGAGGGATGGGAAAATCAGGGTTACTATATATAAATAAATAAATAAGTAAATTTAAAAATTCCTGCTTAAACCAAGCGGTGGTGGTGCATACCTTTTTAATTCCAGTACTTTGGGATGCAGATGCAAACAGATCTCTGTGAGTTCAAGGCCAGCCTGGCTTACAGAGCAAAACTTGCGACAGGCTCCAAAAGTTACATAGAGAAACTTTGTCTTGAAAAACAAAATAATAATAACAAAATCTTGCCTGAATTTTGAGGATTAATTAAATCAATAGCCCAATTCTGAGAATAATGACTTTCTAGGAGATGCTTCAAAATCACAAATATGAAGCTACATACAGTGACTTTTAAACCTGAGAAGCAATCACTCGCAGTTTACAGATGCACATATTGTTCTCTGTTGTATCAACTCTAAAGGAGTTCATTTATTTTAATTATGATTAAAAAGCGTTATTATTAATCTGTTAGGAGGGATGTATTTGACCCTGCCTCAGCAAATAAGTAGAGGTCAAAGGATTACTCTTAAGCTTCTCCTTCCAATGTTATGTGGCCCAGGGACTGGACTCAGACCACCGGACTTGCACAGCCAGCTCCTGTCCCTACTGAACCATCCCCATCAACTCCTGGAATTACTTTCTTCTATTATTTATTGGTGCCCCTTGTTAACTCAGAGAATTGTTCAGGCCAAAAATATGTGGATGAATTCAGTGTCATAGACCACTTATTCTTTCTGACCCACAAAAATATAACTGACATTATAAAAATATGTATTTTAACAATTTAGCGAATTTCAGAAACTGGAGGTTTTCCAAAAATTAGGATTTCACGAAACTGTACTTTTCAGCTCCCTTTCCATTCATCTTGATGTGTTGCTGAGGCTAACCTTAAACTTGTGGTTTTTCCATTTCTATCCCCTGAGTATAAAATTCATTCATTCACTCATCTTTACCCAAACAGTTGTTGACTTTAACTTTTTTAACTTTCAACTTCAAAAACTTTCAAGAATTCATTTAAAAAGTTTTACCACATCAACTCTCTGTGCTTATCTGGAAATACATTGGTCCATGTATGAACAAGGTCTCTCGTAGGAAAGCCTTGCCTTGCTGTAAAATTCTTGTTGTCACTTTTCTTCTGTATTTTAAGTTTCTTATTTTATTACTTTATGGCCTTCTTTAATTCTATCAAAAATTCAGGAGTTAACTTTGTAATAATTTCTTTTTTATATATGATAAGTTCTTTTCCAAGATAATCTGTTGTTAGCTTTTTTGTTAATTTAACTGTAATTTATCACCTATAATCTTTGGAGTTAATTTTGGAAGTCTTGGGTGTGCACTTTGATCTTATTCACCAAGCTTGTGCCATTTTTTAAACTAATATTCTTTTTATTACTTTTTTTCTCTTCTCTACAACTCATATTATGTCCAGGTAAATGATTTATTTATTATCCTGTAGGTCTCAGGGATGATGCTCACTTTCCTCAAGTGCTCTTGCTAGCTCAAGTCTAGTGCCCAAGCTGTTGTGAGCTAGTCATTTCAGTGAGGGACTTTTTAACTCCAGAAAATCCAAGTTGACGCAAGTTGGTTAATGTTTAGTATGTTCTAATAAATATTTTCATTTTGGAGTAGTTTGACTCAGGAAGCTGCAAATAAGCCAGAGGAGTCTTTGCTGTAACCTAGTTGCCTTGGTAACTACATTTTTTATGACAGTTTAATTACAAAAGTGTAAAATTTATGATAATGCAAATGAGTATTTATTGATTGACCTCTATTTTTCTTTTCCTTATTTGTAGACTTATATAACCACTACCATTATCAAGATATAAAACTAATCATACCACAAGATCACTTCACAATACTTATTTAAAATCACATGTTTTTCTCTATTTCATTTAGCTATAATCTTTAACAACTACTTTTTTCTATCTCTATACTCTCTTTTGTTTCAAACGTAATCAAATGAAATATGTGACAATTCCGGTTTTTACACTACTTCTCCCCTTTGTATAATGCTCTCCAACTTTTAAAAATTTGCTGCCTATATCAATAGTTTATTGTTTTGTCACTGAGTAATTCCAATGCATGGAATGTATCTTTTTCTTATTTTAAATAGTCTACTGTTCACGTGCATAGTTGAATGAGATGTTCCTGCATGGATCTGAACACTTGGTCCCAGGTGGTGCTTGGGGGGTTAAGGAACTTTAGGGAAGTAAGCGCCTTCCTGGAATAAGTGTGTCTTTGTGGTTTTGGCTTTGAGAGTTCATAGCCTGACTCTACTTGTTCTCTCTCTCTGGCTTCATGTGTGGATAACAATGTTATTATCCACCCGCCACCATGCTTTACTTGACTGTTGTAATACCTTTCCTGCTACGATGGAACCACAGTCAAAATAAAATAGAAATTTTTGCCTCTAAGCGTTGCTCTTGTGTTTTGGTAATGTCATGCTTGGAATATTTTTTATATATATACAAACACACTCATTTACCCCACAATTTCATTATGTACTTAATTTTCATTTTCTTAAGGCCTAGTGGTTGTTAGAACCTCTATGCTTATTGTCTATTTGTAGAAGACTTTCAGTGTAGGGTCTGTTTTTATCCACTGTTCATTTTCTACTGTTTTGCTTTTTTTTCCTAGCAGGTCTTCTCTGAGTTCTTTGTATATTCTAATTCATTAGTGGTCTATACAGTATTCTCCTAGTTTGGAAACTTTTACTTATCTTCATGTAGGTGATCTTTCATAGGAAAAAAAAGCTTTACATATTTTTTATGAAATTAATTTACCATTTTCTTTTATGAATCATGCTTTGAGTATTATGTCTAAGACTTTCCACTGAACTCCAAGTTTTGAAGGTTATTTTTTCTCAAATATTTAAAACCTGATACCCAAATGTTTGTATGTCGTAAGTAGTACAATTTCATCCATGACTTATTTATAATAAATTCTAACAGCCTTTATATTTTGTATTGTAACAAACATTTCTTTAGGTTCTTCCATGCCTTCTGGATGTGGTTTTTTATTTACACCCACTGAATAAGACTTGTCCAGAAGTTACCCTGATTTATTTATACATTCACCCACTGTGAGGACATCTTGATTACTTTCAAGGTTGAGAAATTAGTTCTCTAAAACTACATTAACATTTCTGTGTGTAGCTTTTCTATGAAACAAAGAATTAAACTCATTTGATAAATACCAAGGAGAAAGCACAAAACAATACTATTCCGTTTGGACTTATTATTAAAAGGGTTATTTATCCAGGAAAAACATTACAGAACACTGTCCTACATGACCAGGGAAAGGAGGTCTAGTGGCCGAAACTGGAGTCTGAAGCAAGAGAGTGAGGGAAGGGATGTCATTTCTCTTTAAAGCAAAAGAGACTACTCCCCAGTGGGCCTGGTATCTCAAAGGCTACTGGCTGAAAGGAGCAGAATATCTCCTGCAGCAGAGGAGCACAATTCTGGAATGTATAGGATTATTTTTAACATTGTAAGAAACGGAAACTTCTTCCAAAAATAGCAGTGTCATTTTCTGTTTCTAAAGATGTGAATGAGAGTTCCTGCTTGTGAAGATCAACATTTGAAATTGTTAGTGATTTTATTTTGACCATTCCAAGAAGATGATAGTGGCACATCATTTGTTATTTTAATTTACACATTTCTAACCATATTATAATATATTTATGTAGTATGATTCTTGTTGAGTTTTAAATGTTCTGTGCACATTTGGATAATAGTTCTTTATCAGATATGCATTTTTGAGTTATTTTCCCTCAGCTGTTTTCAGTTCATCTTTTAAATAATACATTGCCAGAACAGAAAGCTGTTTGCTCATTCTTTTTTTAAATGTAGTTCAACTTAAATCTTAAAATTGCTTCATAATAATTTTAAGTTTCATGTAGAATGACATCCTCACTTGCCTATGTTTTCTCCTATGTTTGTATCCAAACTTTATGGTTTTTGCATTTTACACTTAGAAAGACAAGTCTCATTTGAATATTTGTTCCCAATTCTTCAAGTAAGTAACCTAAAACATTGACTATTTCTCTACTGAATTATTGTTTGTTCTTCCATCAAAAATCAATCAATATATTAGTGTGGGGGCTGTTCCTATACTTTCTATTATATTCCATTATATTTGTTTTTGCCTTTTTAAATAGTGTATTGATTATTTTGTGCCTTTTACTTTTCTATGTTAGTTTTAGAACAGCTAGTAATAAATTAGAGTATAATTATTGAAATTATAAATTATTGAAATTCCTTTGACTGAGATGGCAAACAAAGAATCTTTTAAATCAAGCTGGGGAAAATTAACATCTCAGTAATAGTAAGCTCTCTACCCATGAATTATGAAATATTTCTCCATTTCTTCAGATTTTTATTTCTTTAATCCATATAATTTGCACTTTGTTTTGTTCTGCAGGTGAGATTCATATAGATGTTAGCTAGGTTTTCTGCATGGTATATTTCCACTTTTTGATGCTAGTGTAACCTGTGTGTGTGCTTTTTGAATGTCTCTTTCATTATGTAATAGAGAAAAGCAATTGGCCAAGTCATATTGACTGTATATGCTACAACATCCTTGTCATATGCCATTATTTCCATTACTTATCTAGTTGGATTGTGAAATTATTTTATATGCACAAATATATGCATATAATTGTGTTATTTTTTTTTTCTTTCCCAAGCCATATGCCTTTCCTTTCCCTTTTATGGCCTTAGGTACAGCCTCAAATAAAAATATTGACTAAGAACGATATTAATGGTACATCCTTAACTTGTCCTTATTTTTAGCAGAAATACATCTATTTTTTAAAAGTATTTTACATATGGCTTACCATGCAGAGTCTCTTTCTAAGCTGAAGAAACTTCCCTCCTATTCCTTATATAACGAGTTTTTATCCATGAGTGGGTATTTGAGCTCAAATTGTTTTTTAGGATTTTTTTAAACAAAATAACTTTCTCTTTTAACTTATTAAATAATGTATTTTTTTGAGCCAGTGGCCTGCTTCCTCACTCCAGGGACTGCTTGAGTAGTGGTGACAATGCCATGCTGAAGGATGCCACAGCCATTGATTGCACGTTTGCATTTTTAATAGGTTTATCTTATATAACCCAGGCTGGTCACAACTTAGCTCTATATCCTTGGATAGCCTTGGATTTGGGTTCCTTCTGCCTCAACCTCTTCAGTGAGCATTTAAATTATAGAGCAGGCACCACCTATACCCAGACTATTAAATTATGTCAACTTTGCATACCCAACCACATCTCACTCAGTCATGCTACTATTATTTTATACTTTGCTGTATGCAATTTGTTTATAACTGTATAGCATCTATATGTTTTTTCAGAATGTTTTTGATTATGAGGATAGTGTATGCCTCATAATACAAACTATGGTATATAATTTCTGTTTATCTTTACTGGAAAAGGGTATAGGGCAGATATCAAAACACTGCTTTTAAAAAATATAGTGTACCATGTACATTTACAATAAATGCATTTTCACTTTTAACTAACAAATGGAAGACATACCTGTATGTGAAATATTCTTAATTCTTTTCATTTTATTCCTTGTTCTCATTCATTCTTTTATTAATAGCTTATATTAATCAATATATTCCTACTATTATATAAAGGATTTCTGTATCGCATTCCTTAAAGCAGAGCAGCAGAAGAGATTCAGTTTAGTTTTCATTCAATCCTTTTCTATGATTTCAATATTTTTAATGGTGTGTGTGCGTGTGTGTGTACCCTTTGGATGCAGGTGCTCATAGAGGCCAGAAGCGGCATCATTTCCCCTGGATTTTTATAGAGAGTTGTGAGCTTCCCTGTGAGTGCACAGGAGCCTAATCCGATCCTCTGTAAAAGAAGCATGTGTTCTTAATCACTGTCATCTCTCCCTAGACAAACTCACAATTATGAGATATGCAGATAATTATCTCATTCTCGTTGTTGAATGATAATTATGAATGCAGAATTCTGTGTGGATCAATGTGTTTTTCCAATGTTTTAAATTTTCATTTTTATTCCCTTCTTCTTTGCATGTTTCTTCTAAAACTGCTGTGTGGATCTTATCCCTTGTTCTCTACAGGTGAGTTAAGAATTTACATTTTGGTTCAAGTTTACTTTTTCTTCTTCTTTTTTATTTTTTATTATTTTTGTTTTGTCTTTTTGAGACAGGGGATCTCTGTGGATTTGAACCTGTTCTAAACTCACTCTTAGACCAGGATGTCTCTCACAAAATCTGCTTGCCTTTGCTTCCTGCGTGCTGGACTGCTAAAGGCATGTGCCACTGCTGTCTGTCTGCATTTATTTTTCTTACATTTAACACATATTACATTTAACTCACCTCTTCACTGAGATTCTAGTACAAAAAACAAGCAAACAAAGATGTAAGCAAGCAAACCAACAAAAAACCTTGGAAGTCAGATAATACAGATTACTTACAAGAGAAAGATTATGTATTTCTGTGCCACATGTTGCGGAGAAAGTAGACCAAGCCATTAGTTGAGATGAGTTCTAATGCTCAGGAGCAACCCTGGCACAGCACAGCTGATAGTCTCATGGGTCAGGATATGTCATTGTGAAGTTTTAGAATATCAGATGCACAAGTAAGTGTACCCGCCAAAACACAAGGAGGATTGGCTCTCCACAAGTGAAAAAAACAAATTGCATTTAAAAAACCATAATCTCATAACGGGCTCTTCAAGAGAACAAGTAAAATAAACCTCAGACATTGAAAAGTTAGTAATAAGAACTTTCCAAAGAGATCAATATTTCTTTCCTTGAATCTTCACTTCCTCTTTTCATTACCAATTTTTATTTCTAATGCAAATGCAATCATAGAAAATTCTAAAAACAAGGGAGAGAAAAGACTAAAGCAGATAATTTAAATCCCACATAATCCCCAAAGTCAATGCTATATCAGTTCTCATTCCAGTATGTTCTATTTTATTCTTCCAGAGATTTTCTTATAATGGGTTTAAGTCAGGGCTACTGAGGCAGGATAAGGATGGGGTACATGTTAGTGCTAGAGAGAAAGGAGTGCACCAAGCAAAGAGAGTATGCAGATGAGGGAGCTGTGGTTAAATCTGAAGAAAAAGGGGGTAAATATAGCTGTGGTTGCTTCTACCACTCTCAATTCATTAAATATTCTTGAAATAAAACACACCGTTTAAAACAATTCTCTCACATGTGGCGTTGGCAAATTATGTTTCATATTCTAGAAAAGTGTTCATTACTGTTCTCTGGAACAATTCAGGGTCATGTCATTTTATCAGTGATTGGTTTGAATAAAATCAATTAGGTTACTTTACTGTAGAATGTCTCCTGTCATTTGAAATGACATCGGAAAAGGAAGTTGCCTACCTGCTGAGTAAAATTCTTAAACTAATAACTGCAAATTGTGATCACAGGGGCCCAGGATTCCAAGGGTTCAATGCGTCAATAACAGGAATGAGAGGTTCTGAAAAATGCATGATTGGGTGGCTTGATTATTGAATAATCATCACAGAATATACTTTTAAAGAGGAGATTACAACATTATCAAGTGATGTCGTTGGATGAGTGCATCATCATATGTTGTAAGAGGAGCGGCGGTCCAACCCCCCACCACCGGCTAATCCGATGTCGAACTGTATTCAGTCTGCCTTAGGTATTGAATAGCATCTTCCTGTCTTTTGCTTTCTTCCTCCCACAATTCTGTTCTGTCTTCGCCTACCTATGTTCTGACCTATCAGGCCAAGTGGTTTTCTTTATTAATTAACCAATGAAAGCAACAGATAGATAGAAGATCCTCCTACATCAATCATACATGGTCCATTCTTGACTGATTGGAAGTTTTGCGGGGACCTTCAGGGACTCTATTCCTTATTTATTTGGGCCTATGTTTCCAGACACATATGAGCAGGAGGTGGAACGTCCTACAGGGCAAAGCATAAAGCAGGCGCTGCCCGGTGACTGTATGCAGCATGGAAAGAGGGTATCTTCTGAGATGTCCACTATTTAAAAGCAGCAGATTGATGCTTCTGCTCAGAAGATGCACAGGAGGATGGGCAGAACCAGTGTGAGTCAGAGAACACAGGCACACAGGATCACTCACTCAGCTCTTCTTTGGTACTTTGCTGAGTGACTATGTTGAAAGCCAACTAATCAGGCCTTCCTGGAAACTGGTGGCTTCTGTTTTTTTTTTTTTTTTTTTTTCCTTAGGTGAGAAGTTCTCTTTTTTGAGCTAATGTGGTCAGCTAATTCACATCACTGGTTAACTTTGCTGTGTGACCAGGAGGTTACTGTAGTGTTCAATGAGGACTAAGGCAAATTGTGCCAAGTTTGCAGAAGAGCTGAATGAAGTCAAACTTCTTGGCAGCCACTCCAGGGGTAGTAACTGTTACTATGATATGTATGCATCTGAAACCACAAGACTGGCAACTGGATCTTCTTATTCCTCTTCAAGGAATGAGAAATTTTAGGTCCTAGCAAGCAGTATGAGAAGGAAATGTTTGAGCTGGGAATTTAGTTTACAGATGTTGGATAGCAAAAGCCATCATTTAAATTGTTATGTAATATGGCTAGGTTGGGTGTAGCTCAGTATAAGAGGTTTGGTTAGCCACTTAAACTCTGTAGTACTATGCTCTAAACTAGAGAAAAAAATAACAAACAAAAAACCCCTGTAGTGCAATGTCCTGACTAGAAAGGAAAAACAAACAAAAATCCAAAAAACCAAAATGAAACCTTAAGAGTGTTGTATTCAGACCAAGGCACCGGGTTAAAGGCACACATATCATAATACCCCAGATCTCGTGCTCTGAGCTTAGCTGTTTAGAAATGTATTGAATATTTGAAGCTGTACTGCTTAAAGCCTCAGTCGGCATATGCTCAAAGTGGATTAGTGTTACTTATCCATAAGTTCAAATGATATGAAATTGAAAAGTGTATAGCATGTTCTACAAGGTTTTCAGAATATAATGGTTGATTTTTTTTTAAAGCATTCACTCTGCAGATTAGTGACAGAATCAACACATTGCACCTTGTTTGGGGTGGAAGGCACAACTCATCAACTCCTGACATTTTTCTCTAAATGGCAATAAAAGGCCTTGACTATTTAAACTGAGATGCCTGGATAATTTCAGATAAATTATGTACATCGCTATCCTCTGCATGTGCTTTAAAATAATTCCATCTCACCTAGCACAAAATAGATTCAGGATTAAAAGTTCTGAGCAGGGAGGCCAATTTCTTAACAGATTTGTGAGTCTAGGCCCCTTGTTCATCAATGCTCAGGCTATTTGCCAGTCCATGTCACATATTATTATAACAGAGTTGAGAGATAAGTGTTCGGAAGTGCCATGTGAACTCAGCTGATCATCAGCCTCAAGAAAAGACTCTTCACAGTTGCCTGCTAGACCCTTTAGGATGCAGGAGGAAGAGCTGCTGGAGGTGGAGCTTGGATGCCCTTGTTCGCTGTGTCTGCCTGTATTGTCTGAAGTTTAATTCCACCTAGTTATTCTCCATCTGACTCTCAAAAAGGTTTCTCTCGCTGATGAAGAAATTTGGAAGTGTGAGAAGAAGGAGATCTGAATAGAATTCTAAGGTTTCCTTCTGCTCTCCGTCCTAGGGGTTGATTCCAGTCTTTTTGTTGCTGTCCTTGCAAGGTTTGCAGTCAACATTTGTAAGTCCTGGTGGTTCGGTTGTTCCTGGTGCTGGTGCATATTATAAATACCACTGGGTCCATGCAAAATTAGTCTGGTATTTCTTTCTTCCCAAAACATAAAAGCACACAGCCTCCTCTTTCCCAACGAACTTTTTGTCCTACATTTTTGCTGGGTGGATACCAAGGTGCCAACAAGCCAGTGAGCCTTCAGGAATTTCATTTTGGCTGCAAGGACAAAGAGGTCTAATCTCTTGGGCAGGCTCTGAGCCTGTGGCAAAAAACCTGAGCCTGATTAATTGGGCTGTCACTCCCCAACAATTCTGAGCTTTGGCCTTTTCATTTGCCAGGCAAAAAAAAAAAATTAACATTCCTACAATTAATTTTCACAACCTTAGACAAGTGAATTCGACAGTCTGGGTATTTCTCCACCATGAATTTCTTCTCCAGATACAACTTAACTACTCTGGTTGGGTTCACTTGTCAGAGTGAGAAAACATGTTAGAGCCATGAATACCCAAAACCATTCCTATAATTTCACTCCTAAGACACAACCACCTGCCTATGCTGACACACAAATACACACAGCTTTGAAAGACAAAGTATTTGAAAATCTAAGTTCATTTGTTAATGCTTTGGAGTTTTTAGAGACATGTTTTTTTTCTGGGTTGGATTATATTTGTGCATTGTGTATGTTAATTCAGTTAATCATTGATGGCAATATTTATGGCTATTGTCATAACAGCTGGTTTTTTTGTATGCTGATTATAGTCAAAGGCTCTGGTCTTTATAAGCAGTATAGTCTTAAAACTGTAGACCATGTACATTTGGTCGTGAAAAATAGAAGAATTTAATGATGATTAATAAAGTCTTTTGCTAGAGAATGCACATTCATTGAAAATTTAAGCTTTGGATCATCACACATGCATGTTCAAGGTTAATATTGTAGTGTATTTATTTATTTTGCATACTAGAAACTTAAACCACTTGCTGGAGTTGCTGTGTCTTTTCACTATGTGGGGCCTGATTCCAACTCTGATTATCAGACTCAGGGGGTAAGTGCCTTTACCCTCTCGCTGGCTCATTTATACTCAAGTTAAGTCTCAACAATGCTTAAGTTCTAGTGGCCAAAATATTTTTGAAACCACAATCAAACTAAACTATTTGATACCAGCTACCTCTCTTCTGATTTGGGTCTCATTTATTTTGTGAAACAGGAAAAAAATCATGTTATGAAATGTAAAAATCTTCTACTAATCTCACAGCAGACAATGAGCAAAACTTATGGTTCCTCTACAGCAGTTGCTCCTCTCTCTCTCTCTCTCTCTCTCTCTCTCTCTCTCTCTCTCTCTCTCTGAATGAATGACAGTGAGTATGCTTGTGTTTGCATAAATATGCAGCACCTACAGCCCAAATTAATGTTTAATATTGTCCCCTTTATGCTCCAATC
>CAWTZC010000995.1:0-34616 GCA_963919715.1 Microtus obscurus | reverse complement strand
CCACAGACCCTGTCTGCAGACCCGATGCCCCCACAGACCTCTGTCTGCATGCCCGATGCCCCCACAGACACTCTGTCTGCAGACGCGATGCCCCCGCAGACCTCTGTCTGCAGACAAGATGCCCCCACAGACCTCTGTCAGCAGACCCGATGCCACCACAGACTACTGTCTGCAGACTTGATGCCCACACAGACCTCTGTCTGCAGACCTGATGCCCTCACAGACCTATCTCTGCAGAGCTCATGCCCCCCACAGAGCTCTGTCTGCAGAACTGATGCACCACAGACACTGTCTGCAGACCCGATGCCAGCACAGACCTCTGTCTACAGACCCGATGCCCCCAGCGGACCTCTGTCTGCAAACCTGATGCCCCCACAGACCTCTGTCTGCAGACCTGATCCCCACAGACCTCTGTCTGCACACCTGATGCCCTCACAGACCTCTCTCTGCAGACCTGATGCCCCCACAGAACTCTGTCTGCAGACCTGATGACCCACAGACTCTGTCTGCAGACCCGATGCCCCCACAGACCTCTGTCTGCAGACCCGATGCCGCCACAGACCTCTGTCTGCAGAACCGATGCCAGCACAGACCTCTGTCTGTAGAACCGATGCCCCCACAGACCTCTGTCTGCAGACCCAATGTCCCCAGGAGACCTCTGTCTGCAGAAACGATGCCCTCACAGACCTCTGTATGAAGACCCGATGCCCCCCACAGACCTCTGTCTGCAGACCAGATGCCCTCAGCGGACCTCTGTCTGCAGACCCGATGCCCCTGTAGACCTCTGTCTGCAGACCCGATGCCCCCACAGACCTCTGTCTGAAGACCCGATGCCCCCACAGACTCCTTTCTGCAGACCTGATGCCTCCACAGACCCCTGACTGCAGACCTGATGCCCCCACACACCTCTGTCTGCAGACTTGATGCCCCACAGACTCTTTATGCAGACCCAATGCTTCCAGCAGACCTCTGTCTGCAGACCTGATTCCCCCCACTGACCTCAGACTGCAGACCCGATGCCCCCACAGACCTCTGTCTTCAGACACTATGCCTCCACAGACCTCTGTCTGAAGACGCGATGCCGGCACAGACCTCAATCTGCATACCCAATGCCCCCAGCTGACCTCTGTCTGTAGACCCGATACCGCCACAGACCTCTGTCTGCAGACGCGATGCCTCCACTGACCTCTGTCTGCAGACCCGATGCGCACAGTGGACCTCTGTCTCCAGAACCAATGCCCCCACAGACCGCTCTCTGCAGACCCGTTGCCCCCACAGACCTCTGTCTGGAGACCCGATGCCCCCACAGACGTCTCTCTGCAGACCTGATGCCCCACAGACCTCTCTCTGCAGAACTGATTCCCCTGCAGACCTCTGTCTGCAGACAGATGCCAGCACAGACCTCTGTCTGCAGACCCAATGCCCACACAGACCTCTGTCTGCAGACCCGATGCCCCCATTTCTAATCATCTATGTAAGCACCCCAAAGTGCGCTTACCGGGAAGATTCTAGCCTACATCCATCTCTGGTCGGAGTTTCATCGTGAGCGTGCCTCAGAGAGCAGAGCTATCCTGTCTGGACCGGGAGAGAGGAGGCTTCTGTCTCTGAGCGGAGCTGGTGCGTTCTGACCTCACTTCCTCTTCCGCCCAGTTCTGTTTACTCCACCCACCTATGTTCTAACCTATAGGACCAGCCAAGCAGTTTCTTTATTTTAACCAATGAAATCAACAGATTGATATATGACACTCCTACATCACTTCCCCTTTTTCTGTTTAAACAAAAAGGAAAGGCTTTAACTTTAACATAGCAAAATTACATAAAACAGTTATCAAGTAAAAATTACAATAATCTTTATCATAACTAAGGAAAAGTATAACTATAACTAACTATTCTTAACTCCATCAAAGACTCCAGAAAGATACAATATTGAGTAAGCAAACAAGAAATAAGCAACTTTCAAACTCTAGAAATGACAGAGACATCTTGCTGCCTGTACAGTCACCCAAAGTTCCTCTGTACCGTTGGGGCATCCATCTTCGGCCTACAGGCCCATAGTTTTCAGCAGACATTCCCACAAAGCAGGACATTTCAAAGGCAGTCACTATCTGCTTGTCCTGAAGAATGTCTTGCAGACTCTTTCATGAATCAGGAACCCCGAAAGATCATCTCACCTTTAGGCAAGTTCAGTAGTCCTCTCTCTGCGTGTTCTCTGTGTCCAGTTAATGCAATAGTCTGGGCAAGAGCAGTTTCTTGCCCAAATGGCTATCAAACTCCATAAGGATCCTCTTCAATGCCCATATTCTTCCTGAAGTAGATTGGTGATGCCAGGAGCAGAGTGAGTGTCTCATTGTCATGAAAAGTCCCAAGTTATTAAAACATTTAGAATGCTATATTCTATAATCTTTGAAAGATATGAAGAATGCCTATCTAAAATATATCTATGTACATCTAGAAAATCTTAACTAACATGACTATAAACTTAACTATTATAGATGACTATCCATTAACAACTTATATACATTACATTTTTAAATGAATTACACAATCACAATACCTTAATCAAGATCAGAAATACAGATACATATAACAAAATTGACCTTAAATTTAAATCACTAAAGCAAAATCCATATCAATGTAAATTATTCATACCTATATCATTTCCCCCTTTAAATGTAAAAGAACACTTATAAACCATATTTGGGAACATGGGCGCAGTTTTTTCTCTCCAAACTGCTTCCTGCTGAATGGGGGCGTCGTTAATTAGGTCTTTCATCATATAACCTGTGTGCTAGTTTCATCTCAGTTGGCAGTTGAGCGAAGCAATTTTCTGAAGATGTTCACAGCAACCCTTCAGGAGGGCGTGGTCCATCATACCATATCGGAATAGAAGAAATGAACAGGGTCTCATCCTCTGTGAAAACAAAACAAGAAACTCCTTTCCAAAGTATCATATCCTTAGATCCAAATTTCAAAGTCAAGGCATTTTCACAATATCTATGTTGGGTTAGTTTAGCAGCATTTATAAGCAAATACCGTTTGGCATCTATTGCTCCTTCCTCAGCATTCAAACAATTCAAAGAGAGCATAATAGCATACAGTATCAAGATTCTCTGTGTATTTTCCATCTTTGTGCGCTTTATTTTAACCTCTATTTCATTTATTTTTACTTTTAACTTTTTGCTTTTTTGACCTGGACACTGTAGACCAGGCTGTTCTTGAACTCTCAGAGATCCACCTGTCTCTGCCTCCCAGGCATTGGGATTAAAGGCGTATGCTACCACACCTTGAACTCACAGAGATCTGTTTGTCTCTGTCTTCTAGGCACTGGGATTAAAGGCGTGTGCTACCACACTTTGAAGTCACAGAGGTGAATCTCCCTCTGCATCCCAAGTGTTGGGATTAAAGGCGTGTACTATCACAACCAACTTCTCTTTTTCTTCCAATTTTTTTTTACTCTTAAGAACTTACTTTTAGCTTGCATATATTTTTAACACACTATAAACCATTTAAAATTTTTTTTTATCTTTGAATCTCTTTTTACTGTATCTCTCTCTGTTTTTCTGACCACATAAGTCTTTAACTTACCAAGCAATCTCAGTAGGACTAAAGGCGTGGCTTTGCCGGCTAGATGTAGCTCATTCCTTAACTTTCTGCCATTCCAACCTTGTGACTGAGGTACCGGCCAGAGCTGCATTCAGTGCCACAAGTCTACAGTGTATCAAGGTCCCTGCCAGCCAGTGAGCTACAACAGACAACACTCAAGTCCTCTCTCTGTAGCCGACCCTCCTGCCTCAAACAGTCAGAGTTTCCCTGGCAGGATGGCCCAGAAAGCCGGCATTTTTAAACGGCACAGCTTTTTTCCTGCTACGGCTGAAAACCGAAAAGCATGCGTTCAGCTTTTTGTCAATACCGTTTCAGTGTTTCGTGCCAGGACCTCTTAATGAGCTGCAGGGTTTTGCAGCTGAAGCTGAGTCAGGAAGCCTCTCTTAGCTGAGAGCGCTTGCTCGCCTCTAGCAATCAGAGCAGAACCGAGAAACTGCTGCTACCAAGAAAACATGCTTTACTCTTTCGTAAGCTTTCTTGGGCTTTCAGTGGATTCAGTTGTCCACAGGTTGGGCAGCCATCTGTTGAAATTGGGGCGCCATGGTTTCGTCCCCAACATCCCAGCCGTCTGGCTAGCTTATGCCCGAAATAACAACACACAAACTGTATTCATTTAAACACTGCTTGGCCCATTAGCTTCAACCTCTTAACCCATTTCTAATCATCTATGTAAGCACCCCAAGGTGCACTTACCGGGAAGATTCTAGCCTACATCCATCTCGGGTCGGAGTTTCATCGTGAGCGTACCTCAGAGAGCAGAGCTATCCTGTTTGGCCCGCGAGAGAGGAGGCTTCTCGCGGAACTCTTTCTGAAGACCCGATGCCCCCATAGACCTCTGTCTGCAGACTTGATGCCCCACAGACTCTTTATGCAGACCCGATGCCCCCACAGACCTCTGTCAGCAGACCCGATGCCCCCAGCAGACCTCTGTCTGCAGACCTGATCCCCCACAGACCTCTCTCTGCAGACCTGATGCCCCCACAGTCATCTCTCTGCAGGCCCGATGCCACCAGTGACCTCAGTATGCAGACCTCATGCCCACTAGACCTCTCTCTGGAGACCTGATGACCCCACAGACCTCTGTCTGCAGACTTGATGCCCCACAACACTTTATGCAGACCCGATGCCCCCACAGACCTCTGTCTGCAGACCCGATGCTCCCACAGACTTCTGTCTGCAGAATCAATGAGCCCTCGAACCTCTGTCTGCAGACCTGATTCCCCCACTGACCTCTGTCTGCAGAACCGATGCCTCCACAGACCTCTGTCTGCAGACCCAATGTTTTCAGCAGACCTCTGTCTGCAGACCCGATTCCCCCACTGACCTCTGACTGCAGACCCGATGCCCCGAAAGCCTCTGTCTGCAGACCCGATGCCCCCACAGACCCTCTGTCTGCAAACCCGATGCCCCCATTGGACCCCTGTCTGCAGACCCCATGACCTCGCAGACTTCGGTCTGCAGACCGGATGCCCCCACAGACCTCTGTCTGCAGACCCAATGCTTCCAGCGGTCCTCTGACTGCAGACCCAATGCGCCCACAGACATCTGTCAGCAGACCCGATGCCACCAAAGACCTCTGTCTGCAGACACGATGCCCCCACAGACCCTCTGTCTGCAGACCCGATGCCCCTACCGGACCTCTGTGCAGAACCGATGCCACCGCAGAGCACTGCCTGCAGACCCAATGCCCCCACAGACCATTGTCTGGAGACGTGATGCCCCCACAGACCTCTGTCTGCAGAACTGATGACCACACAGACCTCTCTCTGCAGACCCGATGCCCTCAACCTCTGTCTGCAGACCCAATGCACCACAGACTCTGTCTGCAGACCCGATGCCCACACAGACCTCTGTCTGCAGACCCGATGCCCCTAGAGGACCTCTGTCTGCAGAACCGATGCCCCCACAGACCTCTGTCTGCAGACCCGATGCCCCCAGCGGACCTGTGTCTGCAGACCCAATGTCCCCACAGACCTCTGTCTGCAGACCCGATCCCCCACAGACCTCTGTCTGCACTTACCATGCCCCCGCAGACCTTTATCTGCAGACCCGATGACCCCACAGATCTCTGTCTGCAGACCAGATGCCCCCCCGACCTCTGTCTTCAGACTTGATGCCCCCACAACCTCTTTCTTCAGACCTGATACCCCCACAGACCTCTCTTTGTAGACCTGATGCCCCCACAGACTCCTGTCTGCAGCACTGATGCCCCACAGACTCATTCTGCAAACCTGATGCCCCCAGCGGACCTCAATCTTCAGACCCAATGTCCACATAAACCTCTGTCTGCAGACCCGATGCCCCCACAGATCTCTGTCTGCTGACCTGTTGCCCCCACAGACCTATGACTGCATACCCGATGACCCCAAAGACCTTTGTCTCAGACCCGATGCTTCCATCGGACCTCTGTCTGCAGACCCGATGCCCCCTACAGACCTCTGTCTGCAGACCCGATGCTTCCATCGGACCTCTGTCTGAAGACCCGATGCCCCCTGCGGACCTCTGTCTGCAGACCTGATGCCCCCTCAGACCCTAGTCTGCAGAACGAATGCCCACACAGACCTCTGTCTGCAGACCTGATGCCCCCACAGACCTCTCTCTGAAGAGCCGATGCCTCATCAACCTCGGTCTACAGACCCGAAGCCCCACAGACTCTGTCTGCAGACCGATGCCCACACAGACCTCAGTCTGCTGACCGGATGACCCAGCGGACCTCTATCTGCAGAACTGATGCCCCCATAGACCTCTGTCTGCAGACCCGATGCCCCCACAGACCTCTGTCTGCAGACCCGATGCTTCCATCGGACCTCTGTCTGAAGACCCCGATGCCCCCTGCGGACCTCTGTCTGCAGACCCGATGCCCCCTCAGACCCTAGTCTGCAGAACGAATGCCCACACAGACCTCTGTCTGCAGACCTGATGCCCCCACAGACCTCTCTCTGAAGAGCCGATGCCTCATCAACCTCTGTCTACAGACCCGAAGCCCCACAGACTCTGTCTGCAGACCGATGCCCACACAGACCTCAGTCTGCTGACCGGATGCCCCCAGCGGACCTCTATCTGCAGAACCGATGCCCCCACAGACCTATGTCTGCAGACCCGATGCCCCCAGCGGACCTCTGTGTGCAGACACGATGCCCCCACAGACTCCTCTCTGCAGAACCGATGCCCCCACAGACTCCTGTCTGCAAACCTGATGCCCCCACAGACCCCTGTCTGCAGACCTGATGCCCTCACAGACCTATCTCTGCAGAGCTCATGCGGCCATAGACCTCTGTCTGCAGACCTGATGCCCCACAGACACTGTCTGCATACCCGATGCCCCACAGACTCTGTCTGCAGACCGAAGCCCACACAGACCTCTGTCTGCAGACCGAAGCCCACACAGACCTCTGTCTGCTGACCGGATGCCTTAAGCGGACCTCTATCTGCAGACCCAATGCCCCCAGAGACCTCTTTCTGCAGACCCTATGCTTCCAAAGACACTCTGTCTGCACACCTGATGCCATACAGACTTTCTCTGCATAACCGATGGCCCCAAGACCCTCTGTCTCCAGAACCGATGCGTCCACAGACCTCTGTCTGCAGACCTGATTCCCCCACTGACCTCTGTCTGCAGAACTCATGCCCCATCAGACGTCTGTCTGCAGACCCAATGCTTCCAGCAGACCTCTGTCTGCAGACCTGATACCCTCACAGACTTCTGTCTGCAGCCCTGATGCCCCACAGACTCGTTCTGCAGACCTGATGCCCCACAGACCCCTGTCTGCAGACCCGATGCCCCCACAGACTTCGGTCTACAGAACCGATGGCCCAAGCGGACTTCTGTCTGCAGACCCGATGCCCATACAGACCTCTGTCTGCAGACCCGGTGACCCCTCGGACCTCTGTGTGCAGACCTGATTCCCCCACAGACCTCTGTCTGCAGAACCGATGCCCCCACAGACGTCTGTCTGCAGACCCAATGCTTCCAGCAGACCTCTGTCTGCAGACCCGATTCCCCCACTGACCTCTGACTGCAGACCCGATGCCTACAAAGGCCTCTGTCTGCAGACCCGATGCCCCCACAGACCCTCTGTCTGCAGACCCGATGGCCCCATAGACCTCTGTCTGCAGACTTGATGCCCCACAGACTCTTTATGCAGACCCGATGCCCCCACAGACCTCTGTCAGCAGACCTGATGTCCCCAGCGGACCTCTGTCTTCAGACCTGATACCCCACAGACCTCTCTCTGAAGACCTGATGCCCCCACAGTCATCTCTCTGTAGACCCGATGCCACCAGTGACCTCTGTATGCAAACCTCATGCCCCCTAGACCTCTCTCTGGAGACCTGATGACCCCACAGACCTCTGTCTGCAGACTTGATGCCCCACAGACACTTTATGCAGACCCGATGCCCCCACAGACCTCTGTCTGCAGACCCGATGCTCCCACAGACTTCTGTCTGCAGACCCAATGGCCCAAGCGGACCTCTGTCTGCAGACCTGATGCCCTCACAGACCTATCTCTGCAGAGCTCATGCGGTCATAGACCTCTGTCTGCAGACCTGATGCCCCACAGACTCTGTCTGCAGACCGAAGCCCACACAGACCTCTGTCTGCAGACTGATGCCCACACAGACCTCAGTCTGCTGACCGGATGCCCCCAGCGGACCTCTATCTGCAGAACCGATGCCCCCACAGACCTATGTCTGCAGACCCGATGCCCCCACAGACCTCTGTCTGCAGACCCGATGCTTCCATCGGACCTCTGTCTGAAGACCCGATGCACCCTGCGGACCTCTGTCTGCAGACCCGATGCCCCCTCAGAACCTAGTCTGCAGAACGAATGCCCACACAGACCTCTGTCTGCAGACCTGATCCCCCACAGACCTCTCTCTGAAGACCTGATGCCCCCACAGTCATCTCTCTGTAGACCCGATGCCACCAGTGACCTCTGTATGCAAACCTCATGCCCCCTAGACCTCTCTCTGGAGACCTGATGACCCCACAGACCTCTGTCTGCAGACTTGATGCTCCACAGACACTTTATGCAGACCCGATGCCCCCACAGACCTCTGTCTGCAGACCCGATGCTCCCACAGACTTCTGTCTGCAGACCCGATGGCCCAAGTGGACCTCTGTCTGCAGACCTGATTCCCCCACTGACCTCTGTCTGCAGAACCGATGCCTCCACAGACCTCTGTCTGCAGACCCAATGTTTTCAGCAGACCTCTGTCTGCAGACCCGATTCCCCCACTGACCTCTGACTGCAGACCCGATGCCCCAAAAGCCTCTGTCTGCAGACCCGATGCCCCCATCGGACCTCTGTCTGCAGACCCGATGTCCCCACAAACCTCTGTCTGCAGACCCGATGCTTCCAGCGGTCCTCTGACTGCAGACCCGATGCGCCCACAGACATCTGTCAGCAGACCCGATGCCACCAAAGACCTCTGTCTGCAGACACGATGCCCCCACAGACCCTCTGTCTGCAGACCCGATGCCCCTACCGGACCTCTGTGCAGAACCGATGCCACCGCAGAGCACTGCCTGCAGACCCAATGCCCCCACAGACCATTGTCTGGAGACGTGATGCCCCCACAGACCTCTGTCTGCAGAACTGATGACCACACAGACATCTCTGCAGACCCGATGCCCTCAACCTCTGTCTGCAGACCCGATGCACCACAGACTCTGTCTGCAGACCCGATGCCCACACAGACCTCTGTCTGCAGACCCGATGCCCCAGAGGACCTCTGTCTGCAGAACTGATGCCCCCACAGACCTCTGTCTGCAGACCCGATGCCCCCAGCGGACCTGTGTCTGCAGACCCAATGTCCCCACAGACCTCTGTCTGCAGACCCGATCCCCCACAGACCTCTGTCTGCACTTACCATGCCCCCGCAGACCTTTATCTGCAGACCCGATGACCCCACAGATCTCTGTCTGCAGACCAGATGCCCCCCCCCGACCTCTGTCTTCAGACTTGATGCCCCCACAACCTCTTTCTTCAGACCTGATACCCCCACAGACCTCTCTTTGTAGACCTGATGCCCCCACAGACTCCTGTCTGCAGCACTGATGCCCCACAGACTCATTCTGCAAACCTGATGCCCCCAGTGGACCTCAATCTTCAGACCCAATGTCCACATTAACCTCTGTCTGCAGACCCGATGCCCCCACAGATCTCTGTCTGCTGACCTGTTGCCCCCACAGACCTATGACTGCATACCCGATGACCCCAAAGACCTTTGTCTCAGACCCGATGCTTCCATCGGACCTCTGTCTGCAGACCCGATGCCCCCACAGACCTCTGTCTGCAGACCCGATGCTTCCATTGGACCTCTGTCTGCAGACCCGATGCCCCCACAGACCTCTGTCTGCAGACCCGATGCTTCCATTGGACCTCTGTCTGAAGACCCGATGCCCCCTGCGGACCTCTGTCTGCAGACCCGATGCCCCCTCAGACCCTAGTCTGCAGAACGAATGCCCACACAGACCTCTGTCTGCAGACCTGATGCCCCCACAGACCTCTCTCTGAAGAGCCGATGCCTCATCAACCTCTGTCTACAGACCCGAAGCCCCACAGACTCTGTCTGCAGACCGATGCCCACACAGACCTCAGTCTGCTGACCGGATGCCCCCAGCGGACCTCTATCTGCAGAACCGATGCCCCCACAGACCTATGTCTGCAGACCCGATGCCCCCAGCGGACCTCTGTGTGCAGACACGATGCCCCCCACAGACTCCTCTCTGCAGAACCGATGCCCCCACAGACTCCTGTCTGCAAACCTGATGCCCCCACAGACCCCTGTCTGCAGACCTGATGCCCTCACAGACCTATCTCTGCAGAGCTCATGCGGCCATAGACCTCTGTCTGCAGACCTGATGCCCCACAGACACTGTCTGCATACCCGATGCCCCACAGACTCTGTCTGCAGACCGAAGCCCACACAGACCTCTGTCTGCAGACCGAAGCCCACACAGACCTCTGTCTGCTGACCGGATGCCTTAAGCGGACCTCTATCTGCAGAGCCGATGCCCCCAGAGACCTCTTTCTGCAGACCCTATGCTTCCAAAGACACTCTGTCTGCACACCTGATGTCATACAGACTTTCTCTGCATAACCGATGGCCCCAAGACGCTCTGTCTCCAGAACCGATGCGTCCACAGACCTCTGTCTGCAGACCTGATTCCCCCACTGACCTCTGTCTGCAGAACCGATGCCCCATCAGACGTCTGTGCTTCCAGCAGACCTCTGTCTGCAGACCTGATACCCTCACAGACTTCTGTCTGCAGCCCTGATGCCCCACAGACTCGTTCTGCAGACCTGATCCCCCACAGACCTTTGTCTGCAGACCCGATGCCCCCACAGACCTCTGTCTGCAGACCCGATGCCCCCACGGACTTCGGTCTGCAGAACCGACGGCCCAAGCGGACTTCTGTCTGCAGACCCGATGCCCATACAGACCTATGTCTGCAGACCCGGTGACCCCTCGGACCTCTGTGTGCAGACCTGATTCCCCCACAGATGTCTGTCTGCAGACCCAATGCTTCCAGCAGACCTCTGTCTGCAGACCCGATTCCCCCACTGACCTCTGACTGCAGACCCGATACCTACAAAGGCCTCTGTCTGCAGACCCGATGCCCCCCACAGACCCTCTGTCTGCAGACCCGATGGCCCCATAGACCTCTGTCTGCAGACTTGATGCCCCACAGACTCTTTATGCAGACCCGATGCCCCCACAGACCTCTGTCAGCAGACCTGATGTCCCCAGCGGACCTCTGTCTGCAGACCTGATCCCCCACAGACCTCTCTCTGAAGACCTGATGCCCCCACAGTCATCTCTCTGTAGACCCGATGCCACCAGTGACCTCTGTATGCAAACCTCATGCCCCCTAGACCTCTCTCTGGAGACCTGATGACCCCACAGACCTCTGTCTGCAGACTTGATGCCCCACAGACACTTTATGCAGACCCGATGCCCCCACAGACCTCTGTCTGCAGACCCGATGCTTCCACAGACTTCTGTCTGCAGACCCGATGGCCAAGCGGACCTCTGTCTGCAGACCTGATTCCCCCACTGACCTCTGTCTGCAGAACCGACGCCTCCACAGACCTCTGTCTGCAGACCCAATGTTTTCAGCAGACCTCTGTCTGCAGACCCGATTCCCCCACTGACCTCTGACTGCAGACCCGATGCCCCGAAAGCCTCTGTCTGCAGACCCGATGCCCCCACAGACCCTCTGTCTGCAGACCCGATGCCCCCATCGGACCTCTGTCTGCAGACCCGATGTCCCCACAAACCTCTGTCTGCAGACCCGATGCTTCCAGCGGTCCTCTGACTGCAGACCCGATGCGCCCACAGACATCTCTCAGCAGACCCGATGCCACCAAAGACCTCTGTCTGCAGACACGATGCCCCCACAGACCCTCTGTCTGCAGACCCGATGCCCCTCACCGGACCTCTGTGCAGAACCGATGCCAAAGCAGAGCTCTGCCTGCACACCCAAGCCCCCACAGACCATTGTCTGGAGACGTGATGCCCCCACAGACCTCTGTCTGCAGAACTGATGACCACACAGACCTCTCTCTGCAGACCCGATGCCCTCAACCTCTGTCTGCAGACCCGATGCACCACAGACTCTGTCTGCAGACCCGATGCCCACACAGACCTCTGTCTGCAGACACCATGCCCCCGCAGACCTTTATCTGCAGACCCGATGCCCCCACAGATCTCTGTCTGCAAACCAGATGCCCCCCCGACCTCTGTCTTCAGACTTGATGCCCCCTCAACCTCTTTCTTCAGACATGATACCCCCACAGACCTCTCTTTGTAGACCTGATGTCCCCAGAGACTCCTGTCTGCAGCCCTGATGCCCGACAGACTCATTCTGCAAACCTGATGCCCCCAGCGGACCTCTATCTGCAGACCCAATGTCCACATAAACCTCTGTCTGCAGACCCGATGCCCCCACAGATCTCTGTCTGCTGACCTGTTGCCCCCACAGACCTATGTCTGCATACCCGATGACCCCACAGACCTTTGTCTGCAGACCCAATGCTTCCATCAGACCTCTGTCTGCAGACCCGCTGCCCACAGAGACCTCTGTGTGCAAACCTGATACTCCCCACAGACCTCTGTCTGCAGACCCGATGCCCCCACGGATATCTTTCTGCAGACCTGATGCCTCCACAGACCTCTGTCTGCAGACCTGAGACCCCAGATACCTCTGTCTGCGGATCTGATGCCCCCAGAAACCTTTTTCTGCGGACTCGATGCCCACAGAGACCTCTGTCTGCAGACCCGATGCCCCCAGAGGACCTCTGTCTGCCGACCCGATGGCCACACAGACTTCTGTCTGCCACCTGATGACCACATAGACCTCTGTATGCAGAACCGATGCCCCCACAGACCTCGGTCTGCAGACCCGATGCCCCCATGGATATCTGTCTGCAGACCTGATGCCCCCAGATACCTCTGTCTGGAGAACCAAAGCCCCCAGAGACCACTGTCTGCAGACCCGATGCCCTGAGCGACCTTTGTCTGCAGACCTGATGCCCCCATAGACCTCTGTCTGCAGACCCGATGCCCCCAGAAGACCTCTGTCTGCCGACCCGATGGCCACACAGACTTCTGTCTGCAGACCTGATGACCAAATAGACCTCTGTATCCAGAACCGATGCCCCCACAGACCTCGGTCTGCAGACCCGATGCCCCCACAGACCTCTGTCTGCAGACCCAATGCCCCCACAGACCTCAGTCTGCAGACCCGATGCCCCCAGAGACCTCTGTCTGCAGACCCTATGCCTACAGCGGAACTTTCTCTGCAGACCCAATGCCCTCACAACCTCTGTCTGCAGAACCGATGCCCCCACGGACCTCTGTCTGCAGACCCGATGCCCGCAGCAGACCTCTGTCTGTAGACCTGATACCCCCATAGACCTCTGTCTGCAGACCCGATGGCCCCAGAAGACCTCTGTCTGCCGACCCGATGTCCACACAGACTTCTGTCTGCAGACCTGATGACCACATAGACCTCTTAATGCAGAACCGATGCCCCCACAGACCTCTGTCTGCAGACCCAATGCCCCCACAGACCTCAGTCTGCAGACCCGATGCCCCCAGAGACCTCTGTCTGCATACCCGATGCCTACACAAAGCTCTGTCTGCAGATTGGATTCCCCAGGAGACCTCTGTCTGCAGACGATATGCCCCCCAGCGGACCTCTGTCTACAGACCCGATGCCTCCACAGACCTCTGTCTGCAGAACCGATGCCAACACCGGAGCTCTGTCCACAGACCCGATGCCCCCACCGGACCTCAGTCAGCAGAACCGATGCCCCCACAGACCTCTGTCTGCAGATCCGATGCCCCCACAGACCTCAATCTGCAGACCCGATGCCCCCACAGACCTCTGTCTGCAGACCCGAAGCCCCAGCGGACCTCTGTCTGCAATCGATCCATACGGACATCTGTCTGCAGACCTGATGCCTCTACAGACCTCTGTCTGCAGAACCAATGCCCCCAGATACCTCTGTCTGGATACCCGAAGCATCCATAGACCTCTGTCTGCAGACCCAAATCCCTGAGAGACCTCTTTCTGCAGAACCGATGACCCCATTGATCTCTGTCTGCAGACCCGATGCCCCAACAGACCTCTGTCTGCAGACCCGATACCAGCACAGAACTCTGTCTGCAGACCCGATGCCCCCAGCAGACCTCTGTCTGCAGACCCTATGCCCACAGCGGAACTCTTTCTGCAGACGCAATGCTCCCACAACCTCTGTCTGCAGAAGCGATGCCCCCACGGACCTATGACTGCAGACCCGATGCCTGCAGCAGACCTCTGTCTGCAGACCTGATGCCCCCACGGACCTCTGTCTGCAGACCTGATGCCTCCACAGACCTCTGTCTGCAGACCGGGTGCCCCCAGATACCTGTTTGGAGACCAAAGCCCCCAGAGACCTCTGTCTGCAGACCCGATGCGCTGAGTGACCTCTGTCTGCAGACCGGATGCCCCCATAGACCTCTGTCTGCAGACCCGATGCCCCCAGAAGACCTCTGTCTGCCGACCCGATGGCCACACAGACTTCTGTCTGCCACCTGATGACCACATAGACCTCTGTATGCAGAACCGATGCCCCCACAGACCTCAGTTTGCAGACCCGATGCCCCCAGAGACTTCTGTCTGCATACCCGATGCCCACACAAACCTCTGTTTGCAGATCTGATTCCCCAGGAGACCTCTGTCTGCAGACGATATGCCCCCAGAGGACTTCTGTCTGCAGACCCAATGCCTCCACAGACATCTGACTGCAGACCTGATGCCCACACCGGAGCTCTGTCCGCAGACACGATGCCCCCAAAGGACCTCGGTAAGCAGAACCGATGCCCCCACAGACCTCTGTCTGCAGATCCGATGCGCACACAGACCTCAATCTGCAGACCCGATGCCCCCACAGACGTCTGTCTGCAGACCCGAAGCCCCAGTGGACCTCTGCCTGCAGACCCGATGCCCACAGCGGAACTCTGTCTGCAGACCCAATACCCCCACAGACCTCTGTCTGCAGACCCGCTGCCCCCAGAGACCTCTGTGTGCAAACCCGATATTCCCCACAGACCTCTGTCTGCAGACCCGAAGCCCCCAGAGGACCTCTGTCTGCAGACCTGATGCCCCCAGCGGACCTCTGTCTGCAGACCCGATGCCCCGACGGATATCTGTCTGCAGACCTGATGCCTCCACAGACCTCTGTCTGCAGACCTGATGCCCCCAGATACCTCTGTCTGCAGACCTGATGCCCCCAGAAACCTTTTTCTGCGGACTCGATGCCCACAGAGACCTCTGTCTACAGACCCGATGCACCCAGAGGACCTCTGTCTGCAAACCCGTTGCCTTCTCAGACCTCTGTCTGCAGACCCGAATCCCCCAGAGGACCTCTGTCTTCAGACCCGATGCCCACAGCGGACCTCTGTCTGCAGACCCGATGCCCCCACAGATATCTGTCTGCAGACCCGATACCAGCACAGACCTCTGTCTGCAGACCCGATGCCCCCAGCAGACCTCTGTCTGCAGACCCTATGCCCACAACGGAACTCTCTCTGCAGACACAATGCCCCCATAACCTCTGTCTGCAGAAGCGATGCTCCCACGGACCTCTGACTGCAAACCCGATGTCTTCTCAGACCTCTGTCTGCAGAACCGAATCCCCCAGAGGACCTCTGTCTGCAGACCTGATGCCTCCACAGACCTCTGTCTGCAGACCCGATGCCCCCAGATACCTCTGTCTGGAGACCCAAAGCGCCCAGACACCTCTGTCTGCAGACCTGATGCCCTGAGTGACCTCTGTCTGCAGACCGGATGCCCCCATAGACCTCTGTCTGCAGACCCGATGCCCCCAGAAGACCTCTGTCTGCCGACCCAATGGCCACACAGACTTCTGTCTGCAGACCTGATGACCACATAGACCTCTGTATGCAGAACCGATGCCCCCACAGACCTCAGTTTGCAGACACGATGCCCCCAGAGACCTCTGTCTGCATACCCGATGCCCACACAAACCTCTGTCTGCAGATCTGATTCCCCAGGAGACCTCTGTCTGCAGACGATATGCCCCCAGAGGACTTCTGTCTGCAGACCCAATGCCTTCACAGACCTCTGTCTGCAGACCTGATGCCCACACCGGAGCTCTTTCCGCAGACACGATGCCCCCACCGGACCTTGGTAAGCAGAACCGATGCCCCCACAGACCTCTGTCTGCAGATCCGATGCACACACAGACCTCAATCTGCAGACCCGATGCCCACACAGACGTCTGTCTGCAGACCTGAAGCCCCAGTGGACCTCTGCCTGCAGACCCGATGCCCACAGCGGAACTCTGTCCGCAGACCCGATGCCCCCACCGGACCTCGCTAAGCAGAACCGATGCCTCCACAGACCACTGTCTGCAGACCTGATGCCCACAGCGGACCTCTGTCTGTAGACCTGATGCCCCCATGGATATCTGTCTGCAGACCTGATGGCCCCAGAACCTCTGTCTGCAGACCCGATGCCCCAGAGACCTCTGTGTGCAAACCCAATATTCCCCACAGACCTCTGTCTGCAGACCCTAATCCCCCAGAGGACCTCTGTCTGCAGACCCGATGCCCACAGGGGACCTCTGTCTACAGACCCGATGCCCCCACGGATATCTGTCTGCAGACCTGATGCCTCCACAGACTTGTGTCTGCAGTCCCGATGCCACCAGACACCTCTGTCTGCGGACCTGAGCACCCAGAAACATTTTTCTGCGGACTCGATGACCCCACAGACCTCTCTCTGAAGTCCCGATGCCCCCAGAGAACTCTGTCTGCAGACCCAATGCCCCCACAGACCTCTGTCTGCAGACCCGATGGCCCCACGGACATCTGTCTGCAGACATGATGCCTTCACAGACCTCTCTCTGCAGACCCGGTGCCCCCAGATACCTCTGTCTGGAGACCCGAAGCCCCCAGAGACCTCTGTCTGCAGAACCAATGCCCCCAGACCTCTGTTTGCAGACCCGATGCCCCCACAGACCTCGGTCTGCAGACTCGTTGCCCCCAGAGACCTCTGTCTGCAGACCTGATGTCTCCAGAGGACCTCTGTCTGCAGACCGGATGCCCCCACAGACCTCTGTCTGCAGACCCGATGCCCTCGCGGACTCTCTCTGTTGACTAGATGCTCCCAGAGAGTTCTGTCTACAGACCCGATGCCCCCATTGACCTCTGTCTGCAGAACTGATGCCAACAGCGGTCGTCTGTCTGCAGACCCGATGCCCCCAGATACCTCTGTCTGGAGACCGAAGCCCCCAGAGACCTCGGTCTGCGGGTCCGATGCCCCCAGAAACCTTTTTCTGAAGAGTCGATGCCCCCAGAGACCTCTGTCTGCATACCCGATACCCGCAGCAGACCTCTGTCTGCAGACCCGATGCCCCCCACGGACCTCTGTCTGCAGACCTGATGCCTCCACAGACCTCTGTCTGCAGAACGGGTGTCCCCAGATACCTCTGTCTGGAGAACCAAAGCCCCCAGAGACCTCTGTCTGCAGACCCGATGTCCTGAGTGACCTCTGTCCGCAGACCTGATGCCCCCATAGACCTCTGTCTGCAGAACCGATGCCCCCAGAAGACCTCTGTCTGCTGACCCGATGGCCACACAGACATCTGTCTGCAGACCTGATGACCACATAGACCTCTGTATGCAGAACTGATGCCCCCACAGACCTCTGTCTGCAGACCCGATGGCCCACAGAACTCAGTCTGCAGACCCGATGCCCCCAGAGACCTCTGTCTGCATACCCGATGCCCATATAAACCTCTGTCTGCAGATCTGATTCCCCAGGAGACCTCTGTCTGCAGACAATATGCCCCAGCGGACCTCTGTCTGCAGACCCAATGCCTCCACAGACCTCTGTCTGCAGACCTGATGCCCACACCGGAGCTCTGTCTGCAGACCCGATGCCCACACCGGACCTCGTTCAGCAGAACCGATGCCCCCACAGACCTCTGTCTGCAGATCCGATGCGAACACAGACCTCAATCTGCAGACCCGATGCCCCCACAGACCTCTGTCTGCAGACCCTAAGCACCAGCGGACCTCCGCCTGCATACTCCATGCCCACAGCGGAACTCTTTCTGCAGACCCGATACCCCCACAGACCTCTGTCTGCAGACCCGCTGCCCCCAGAGACCTCTGTGTGCAAACCCGATATTCCCCACAGACCTCTCTCTGCAGAACCGCTGCCCACAGAGACCTCTGTCTGCAGAACCGATGCCCCCAGAGACCTCTGTGTGCAAACACGATATTCCCCACAGACCTCTGTCTGCAGACCGAAGCCCCCAGAGGACCTCTGTCTGCAGACCTGATGCCCCCAGCGGACCTCTGTCTGCAGACCCGATGCCCCCACGAATATCTTTCTGCAGACCTGATGCCTCCACAGACCTCTCTCTGCAGACCTGATGCTCCCAGATACCTCTGTCTGCGGACCTGATGCCCACAGAAACCTTTTTCTGTGGACTCGATGCCCACAGAGACCTCTGTCTGCAGACCTGATGACCCCAGAGGACCTCTGTCTGCAAACCCAATGTCCCCACAGACTTCTGTCTGCAGACCAGAATCCCCCAGAGGACCTCTGTCTGCAGACCCGATGCCCACAGCGGACCTCTGTCTGGATACCCAATACCCCCACGGATATCTGTCTGCAGACCTGATGCCTCCACAGACCTCTGTCTGCAGACCCGATGCCACCAGATACCTCTGTCTGCGGACCTGATGCCCCCAGAAACATTTTTCTGCGGACTCGATGACCCCACAGACCTCTGTCTGAAGTCCCGATGCCCCCAGAGAACTCTGTCTGCAGACCCGATGCCCCCACAGACCTCTGTCTGCAGACCCGATGGCCCCACAGACATCTGTCTGCAGACATGATGCCTTCACAGGCCTCTCTCTGCAGACCCGGTGCCCCCAGATACCTCTGTCTGGAGACCCGAAGCCCCCAGAGACCTCTGTCTGAAGAACCAATGCCCCCAGACCTCTGTCTGCAGACCCGATGACCCCACAGACCTCGGTCTGCAGACTCGTTGCCCTCGCGGACTCTCTCTGTTGACTAGATGCTCCCGGAAAGTTCTGTCTACAGACCCGATGCCCCCATTGACCTCTGTCTGCAGAACTGATGCCAACAGCAGTCATCTGTCTGCAGACCCGATGCCCCCAGATACCTCTGTCTGGAGACCAAAGCCCACAGAGACCTCTGTCTGCGGACCCGATGCCCCCAGAAACCTTTTTCTGAAGAGTCGATGCCCCCAGAGACCTCTGTCTGCAGACCCGATACCCCCAGAGGACCTCTGTTTGCAGACACGATGCCCCCACAGACATCTGTCTGCAGTCCCAATGCCCCCAGATACCTCTGTCTGCAGACCCGATGCCCCCACAGACCTCTGTCTTCAGTCCCGATGCACCCATAGACCTCTGTCTGCAGACCCGATTCCCCCTACTGGACCTCTGTCTGGAGACCCGAAGCCCCCAGAGACCTCTGTCTGCAGACCCGATGCTCCCACAAACCTCTGTCTGCAGACCTGATGCCTCCACAGACCTCTGTCTGCAGACCCGGTACCCCCAGATAACTTTGTCTGGAGACCCGAAGCCACCAGAGACCTCTGTCTGAAGAACCAATGCCCCCAGACCTCTGTCTGCAGACCCGATGCCCGCAGAGACCTTTTTCTACAGACTCGATGCCCCCAGAGACCTCTCTCTGCAGACCCGATGCCGCCAGAGGACCACTGTCTGCAGACCCGATGCCCCCACAGACCTCTGTCTGCAGTCACGATGCCCCCAGAGACCTCTGTCTGCATACCCGATGCCCCCACAGACCTCTCTCTGCAGACCCGATGCCCCCAGAGGAACTTTGTCTACCGACCTGATGACCCACAGACCTCTGTCTGCAGACCCGATGCCCTCGCAGACTCTGTCACTGACTAGATGCACCTGCAAACCTCTGTCTACAGACCCGATGCCCCCATGACCTCTGTCTGCAGACCTGATGCCAACAACGGTCGTCTGTCTGCAGATCCGTGCCCCCAAAGACCTTTGTCTGCCGACCCGATGCCCCCACAGACCTCTGTCTGCAGACATGATGCCCACAAAATCCTCTGTCTGCTGATGAAATGCCCCCATTAGACCTCTGTCTACAGACCCGATGCCCCCACAGACCTCTGTCTGCACACCTGATGCCCCCACAGACCTCTGTCTGCTGAACTGATGCCGCCAGAGACCTCTGCTGCACACCCGATGCCTCCACAGACCTCTGTCTGCAGACCCGATGCCCCCAGCGGACCTCTGTCTGCAGGTCCGATGCCTCCACGGACCTCTGTCTACAGACCTGATGCCCCCAAAACCTCTGTATGCAAACCCGATGCCTCCACAGACCTCTGTCTGCAGACCCGATGTGCCCACAGACCTCAAACTGCAGGCCCAATGCCCCAACAGACCTCTGTCTGTAGACCCGATGCCCCCAGAGACCTCTGTCTGGAGAACCAATACCCAAACAAACCTCTGCTGCACACACGATGCCTCCATAGACCTCTGTCTGCAGACCCGATGCCCACAAAATCCTCTGTCTGCTGATGAAATGCCCCCATTAGACCTCTGTCTACAGACCCGATGCCCCCACAGACCTCTGTCTGCACACCTGATGCCCCCACAGACCTCTGTCTGCTGAACTGATGCCCCCAGAGGCCCTTTTCTGCAGACTCGATGACCTCATAGACTTCTGTCTGCCTACCCAATGCCCCCACAGACTTCTGTCTGCAGACCTGATGCCCCCATAGACCTCTGTATGCAGAACCAATGCCACCACAGACCTCTATCTGCAGACCCGATGCCCCCACAGACCTCTGTCCGCAGAACCGAAGCCCCCACAGACCTCTGTCTGCAGACCCGACACCTCCAGTGGACCTCTGTCTGCATACCTGATGCCTCCCGAACACCTCTCACTGCAGACCCGATGCCCTCGCAGACTCTGTCTGCAGACAGGATGCCCCCATTGAACTCTGTCTGCAGACCTGATGCCAACAGCGTTCGTCTGTCTACCGACCCGATGCCTCCACAAACCTCTGTCTGCAGACCAGATGCCCCCAGCGGAGCTCTGTCTGCAGGTGCGATGCCCACACAGACCTCTGTCTGCAGACCCGATGTCCTTACCGGAGCTCTGTCCGCAGACCTAATGCCCCCACCGGAACTCTGTCTGCAGACCCGATGCCCCCCAGAGACCTCTGTCTGCATACCCGATGCCCCAACAGACCTCAATGTGCTGAACCGATGCCCCCACAGACCTCTGTCTACAGACCAGAAGCTCCAGCGGACCTCTGTCTGCAGACCCGATGCCCCCAGCGAACCTCTGTCTGCAGACCCGATGCCCGCACAGTCCTCTGTCTGCAGAACAGATGCCCAGAGAGACCTCTGTCTGCAGACCCGATGCCCGCACAGACCTCTGTCTGCAGACCCGATGCCCCCACAGACCTCTGTCCGCAGAACCGAAGCCCCCACAGACCTCTGTCTGCAGACCCGACACCTCCAGTGGACCTCTGTCTGCATACCTGATGCCTCCCCGAACACCTCTCACTGCAGACCCGATGCCCTCGCAGACTCTGTCTGCAGACAGGATGCCCCCATTGAACTCTGTCTGCAGACCTGATGCCAACAGCGTTCGTCTGTCTACCGACCCGATGCCTCCACAAACCTCTGTCTGCAGACCAGATGCCCCCAGCGGAGCTCTGTCTGCAGGTGCGATGCCCACACAGACCTCTGTCTGCAGACCCGATGTCCTTACCGGAGCTCTGTCCGCAGACCTAATGCCCCCACCGGAACTCTGTCTGCAGACCCGATGCCCCCAGAGACCTCTGTCTGCATACCCGATGCCCCAACAGACCTCAATGTGCTGAACCGATGCCCCCACAGACCTCTGTCTACAGACCAGAAGCCCCCAGCGGACCTCTGTCTGCAGACCCGATGCCCCCAGCGAACCTCTGTCTGCAGACCCGATGCCCCCACAGTCCTCTGTCTGCAGAACAGATGCCCAGAGAGACCTCTGTCTGCAGACCCGATGCCCGCACAGACCTCTGTCTGCAGACCCGATGCCCCCAGAGAACTCTGTGTGCAGACCTGATGCCAACAGTGGTCGTCTGTCTGCAGACACGATGCCCCCACATACCTCTGTCTGCAGACCCGATGCCCCTTCGGATCTCCGTCTGAAGACCCGATGCCCCCACAGACCTCTGTCTGCAGACCCGATGCCCCCACAGACCTCTGTCTGCAGACCCGATGCCCTCACAGACCTCTCTATGCAGACACGATGCCACACAGACCCTTTGTCTGCACACCTGATGCATCCAGTGGACATCTGTCTGCAGACCTGATGCCCCCACAGACCTCTATCTGCAGACTGATGACCCCAAAGACTTCTCTATGCAGACCTGATGCCACACAGACACTGTCTGTTGACCGGATGCCCCCACAGACCTCTGTCTGCAGACCCAATACCAGCACAGACTTCTTTCTGCAGACACGATGCCCCACAGACCTCTGACTGCAGACCCACTGCCCGCAGTGGACCTCTCTCTGCAGACCCGATGCCCCCGAATTCTCTATCTGCAGACCATGCCCCCACAGACCTCAGTATCCTTACTCAATGCCCCCACAGACCTCAGTCTTCAGACACGATGCCCCCACAGACCTCTGTCTGCACTCGGATGCCCCCGCATTTTCTGTCTGCAGACCATGCCACCGCAGACCTCTGTCTCCATACTCAATGCCCACACAGACCTCTGTCTGCATGTCTGATTCCCCCGCAGACCTCTTTCTGCAGACCAGATGTCCCCAGCGGACCTCTGTCTGCAGAACCGATGCCTCCACAGACCTCTGTCTGCAGATCCGATGCGCACACAGACCTCAATCTGCAGAACCGATGCCCCCACAGACCTCTGTCTGCAGACCCGGAGCCCCAGTGGACCTGTGTCTGCAGACCTGATGCCCATAGCGGAACTCTGTCTGCAGACCCGACACCCCCAAAGACCTCTGTCTACAGAACCGATGCCCCCAGAGACCTCTGTCTGCAGACCCGATGCCCCCAGAGACCTCTGTGTGAAACCCGATATTCCCCACAGACCTCTGTCTGCAGACCTGATGCCTCCACAGACCTCTCTCTGCAGACATGATGCCCCCAGATACCTCTGTCTGCGGACCTGATGCCCCCAGAAACCTTTTCCTGCGGACTCGATGCCCACAGGCACCTCTGTCTGCAGACCCGATGCCCCCAGAGGACCTCTGTCTGCAATCCCGATGTCCCCACAAACCTCTGTCTGCAGACCCGAATCCCCCAGAGGACTTCTGTCTGCAGACCCGATGCCCACAGCGGACCTCTGTCTACAGACCCGATGCCCCCACGGATATCTGTCTGCAGACCTGATGCCTCCACAGACCTCTGTCTGCAGACCCGGTGCCCCCAGATACCTCTGTCTGTAGACCCGATGCCCCAAGGTACCTCTGTCTGAAGACCTGATGCCTCCACAGACCTCTGTCTGCAGACCCGGTACACCCAGATACCTCTGTATGGAGACCCGAAGCCACCAGAGACCTCTCTCTGCAGACCCGATGCCATGAAAGACCTCTGTCTGGAGACCCGATGCCCGCAGAGACCTTTTTCTGCAGACTCGATGCCCCCAGGGACCTCTCTCTGCAGACCCGATGCCCCCAGAGGACCACTGTCTGCAGACCCGATGCCCCCACAGACCTCTGTCTGCAGTCACGATGCCCCCAGAGACCTCTGTCTGCAGACCCGATGCCCCCACAGACCTCTCTCTGCAGACCCGATGCCCCCAGAGGAACTTTGTCTACCGACCCGATGCCCCCACAGACCTCTGTCTGCAGACCCGATGCCCTCGCAGACTCTGTCACTGACTAGATGCACCCGCAAACCTCTCTCTACAGACCCGATGTCCCCATGACCTCTGTCTGCAGACCTGATACCAACAGCGGTCATCTGTCTGCAGATCCGATGCCCCCACAGACCTCTGTCTGCTTACCCGATGAGGCCAGAGACCTCTGCTGCACACACGATGTCTCCACAGACCTCTGTCTGCAGACCCGATGCCCACAAAATCCTCTGTCTGCTGATGAAATGCCCGCATTAGACCTCTGTCTACAGACCCGATGCCGCCACAGACCTCTGTCTGCACACCTGATGCCCCCACAGACCTCTGTCTGCTGAACTGATGCTGCCAGAGACCTCTGCTGCACACCCGATGCCTCCACAGACCTCCGTCTGCAGACCCGATGCCCCCAGCGGACCTCTGTCTGCAGGTCCAATGCCTCCACAGACCTCTGTCTACAGATCTGATGCTCCCAAAATCTCTGTATGCAAACCCGATGCCTCCACAGACCTCTGTCTGCAGACCCGATGTGCCCACAGACCTCAATCTGCAGGCCCAATGCCCCCACAGAAAAAAGTCTGCACACCCGATGCCACCAGAGGCCTTTTTCTGCAGACTCGATGACCCCATAGACTTCTGTTTGCCGACCCGATGCCCCCACAGACTTCTGTCTGCAGACCTGATGCCCCCATAGACCTCTGTATGCAGAACCAATGCCACCACAGACCTCTATCTGCAGACCCGATGCCCCCACAGACCTCTGTCCGCAGAACCGAAGCCCCCACAGACCTCTGTCTGCAGACCCGACACCTCCAGTGGAACTCTGTCTGCATACCCGATGCCTCCCCACACACCTCTCACTGCAGACCCGATGCCCTCGCAGACTCTGTCTGCAGACAGGATGCCCCCATTGACCTCTGTCTGCAGAACTGATGCCAACAGCGGTCGTCTGTCTACCGACCCGATGCCTCCACATACCTCTGTCTGCAGACCAGATGCCCCCAGAGGAGCTCTGTCTGCAGAAGCGATGTCCACACAGACCTCTGTCTGCAGACCCGATGTCCTTACCGGAGCTCTGTCCGCAGACCTGATGCCCCCACCGGAACTCTGTCTGCAGACCCGATGCCCCCAGAGACCTCTGTCTGCATACCTGATGCCCCAACAGACATCAATGTGCTGAACCGATGCCCCCACAGACCTCTGTCTAGAGACCAGAAGCCCCCAGAGGACCTCTGTCTGCAGACCCGATGCCCCCACAGTCCTCTGTCTGCAGAACAGATGCCCAGAGAGACCTCTGTCTGCAGACCCGATGCCCGCACAGACCTCTGTCTGCAGACCCGATGCCCCCAGAGAACTCTGTGTGCAGACCTGATGCCAACAGTGGTCGTCTGTCTGCAGACACGATGCACCCACATACCTCTGTCTGCAGACCCGATGCCTGTTCGGATCTCCGTCTGAAGACCCGATGCCCCCACAGACCTCTGTCTGCAGACCCGATGCCCTCACAGACCTCTCTATGCAGACACGATGCCAAACAGACCCATTGTCTGCAGATCCAATGCCTCCAGCGGACATCTGTCTGCAGACCTGATGCCCCCACAGACCTCTATCTGCAGACTGATGACCCCAAAGACTTCTCTATGCAGACCTAATGCCACACAGACACTGTCTGTTGACTGGATGCCCCCACAGACCTCTGTCTGCAGACCCGATACAAGCACAGACTTCTTTCTGCAGACATGATGCCCCACAGACCTCTGTCTGCAGACCCACTGCCCGCAGGGGACCTCTGTCTGCAGACCCGATGCCCCCGAATTCTCTATCTGCAGAAAATGCCCCGCAGACCTCAGTATCCTTACTCAATGCCCCCACAGACCTCATTCTGCAGACACGATGTCCCCACAGACCTCTATCTGCAGACCCGATGCCCCCACAGTCCTCTGTCTGCAGACCCGATGCCCTGAGGGACCTCTATCTGCAGACCCGATGCCCCCACAGTCCTCGGTCTGCAGACTCGATGCCCCAAGTGGACCTACCTCTGCAGACCCGATGCCCCCACAGACCTCTGTCTGCAGTCCTGATGCAACCATAGACCTCTCGCTGCATAAATCATTCCCCTACCCGACCTCTGTCTGCAGAACTGATGCCTCCACAGACCTCTGTCTGCAGACCCGGTGCCCCCAGATACCTCTGTCTGCAGACCCAATGCCTGAGAGACCTCTGTCTGAAGACCCGAGGAACCAATTGATCTCTGTCTGCAGACCCGTTGCCCCAACAGACCTCTGTTTGCAGACCCGATAACCGCACAGACCTCTGTCTGCAGACCTGATGCCCCCAGCAGACCTCTGTCTGCAGACCCTATGCCCACAGCGGAACTCTGTCTGGAGACCCGATGCCCCCAAGACCTCTGTCTTCAGAACCGATGCCCCCACGGACCTCTGTCTGCAGATCTGATGTCTCAACAGACCTCTGTCTGCAGACCCTGTGCCCCAAGATACTTCTGTCTGGAGACCCGAAGCATCCAGAAACTTCTGTCTTCAGACCCGATGCCTTGAGAGATCTCTGTCTGCAGACCCGATGCCCCCATAGACCTCTGTCTGCAGAACCGATGCCCCAACAGATCTGTCTGCAGACCCGATACAAGAACAGACCTCTGTCTGCAGACACGATGCCCCCAGCAGACCTCTGTCTGCAGAACCGATGCCCACAGCGAAACTCTGTCTGCAGACCCGATGCCCCCACAGACCTCTGTCTGCAGAAAAGATGCCCCTAGGTACCTGTGTCTGCAGACCCGATACCCCCAGCAGACCCCTGTCTGCAGACCCGATGCCCCCACAGACCTCTGTCTGCAGACCCGATGCCCCCACAGACCTCTGTCCGCAGAACAGATGCCCCCGCAGACCTCTGTCTGCAGACCTGATACCCCCATTGACCTCTGTCTGCAGACCTGATGCCAACAGCGGTTGTCTGTCTGTCGACCCGATGCCCCCACATACCTCTGTCTGCAGACCTGATGCCCCAAGCGGACCTACCTCTGCAGACCCGATGCCCCCACAGACCTCTGTCTGCAGACCCGATGCCCTCACAGACCTCTCTATGCAGAAACGATGCCACACAGACAATCTGTCTGCAGACCCGATGCCTCCAGCGGACATCTGTCTGCAGACCTGATGCCCCCACAGACCTCTATCTGCAGACTGATGACCCCACAGACTTCTCTAGGCAGACCTGATGCCACACAGACACTCTCTGTTGACCGGATGAACCCACAGACCACCTCTGTCTGCAGACCCGATACCAGCACAGACCTCTTTCTGCAGACACGATGCCCCACAGACCTCTGTCTGCAGACCCACTGCCCGCAGCGGAACTCTGTCTGCAGACCCGATGCCCCCGAATTCTCTATCTGCAGACCATGCCCCCGCAGAACTCAATATTTTTACTCAATGCCCCCACAGACCTCAGTCTGCAGACACGATGCCCCCACAGACCTCTGTCTGCACTCGGATGCCCCTGCATTCTCTGTCTGGAGATCATGCCACTGCAGACCTCTGTCTCCATACTCAATGCCCACACAGACCTCTGTCTGCAGATCTGATTCCCCCGCAGACCTCTTTCTGCAGACCAGATGTCCCCAGCTGACCTCTGTCTGCAGACCCGATGCCTCCACAGACCTCTGTCTGCAGACCCGATGCCCAGACCGGAGCTCTGTCCACAGACCCGATGCCCCCACGGGACCTCGGTCCGCAGACCCGATGCCCCCACAGACCTCTGTCAGCCGACCCGATGCGCCCACAGACCTCAATCTGCAGACCAGATGCCCCCCAGACCTCTGTCTGCAGACCCGATGTCCCCACAGACCTCTGTCTGCAGACCTAAAGCCTTCAGAGGACCTCTGTCTGCAGACCCAATTCCCCCACAGACCTCTGTCTGCAGTCCCGATGACTCCAGAGACCTCTGTCTACAGACGCGATGCCCACACAGACCTCTGTGTGCAGTCCTGAAGCACCCATAGACCTCTGTCTGCAGAAACCATTCCTCCACTGGACCTGTGTCTGCAGACCCAATGCCCCCACAGACCTCTGTCTGCAGACCTGATGCCTCCACAGACCTCTGTCTGGAGACCCAATGCCCCCACATACCTCTGTCTGGAGACGCGAAGCCACCAGAGATATCTGTCTGCGGACCCGATGCCTCTGGAGACCTTTTTATGCAGACTCGATGCCCCCCAGAGACCTCTGTCTGCAGACCCGAATCCCCCAGAGGACCTCTCTCTGCAGACCCAATGCCCTCACAGACCTCTCTCTGCAGAGACGATGCCCCACAGACCCTCTGTCTGCACACCCGATGCCCACAGATACCTCTGTCTGGAGAACCGAAGCCCCCAGAGACCTCTGTCTGCAGACCCGATGCCCCATTAACCTCTGTCTGCAGAACTGATGCCAACAGCGGTCGTCTGTCTGCCGACACGATGCCCCCACACACCTCTGTCTGAAGACCCGAAGCCCCGAGCGGACCTACCTCTGCAGAACCGATGACCCCACAGACCTCTGTCTGCAGACACGATGCCCACAGACCCTGTGTCAGCAGACGGGATGCGCCCAGATACCTCTGTTTGGAGACCCGAAGCCCCCAGAGACCTCTGTCTGCAGACCCGATGCCCCCACGGACATCTGTCTGCAGGGCTGATGCCTCCACAGACCTCTGTCTGCAGACCTGATGCCCCCAGATACCACTGTCTGGAGATCCGAAGCCCCCAGAGACCTCTGTCTGCGGACCCGAAGGCTCCACAGACCTCTGTCTGCAGACCCGATGCCCCCAGAGACCTCTGTCTGGAGACCCGATTCCCCCAGAGGACCTCTGTCTGCAGACTCGTTGCCCCCAAAGATTTCTGTCTGCAGACCCGATGTCTCCAGAGGACCTCTGTCTTCAGACCCGATGCCCCCATAGACCTCTGTCTGCAGACCCGATGCCCCAACAGACCTCTGTCTGCAGACACGATGCCCCCAGCAGACCTCTGTCTGCAGAACCGATGCCCACAGCGGAACTCTGTCTGCAGACCCGATGCCCCCACAGACCTCTGTCTGCAGAAAAGATGCACCTAGGTACCTCTGTCTGCAGACCTGATACCCCCAGCAGACCTCTGTCTGCAGAAGCGATGCCCTGAAAGACCTCTATCTGCAGACCCGATGCCCCCACAGTCCTCTGTCTGCAGTCCCGATGCCCTGAGGGACCTCTATCTGCAGACCCGATGCCCCCACAGTCCTCGGTCTGCAGACCCGATGCCCCAAGCGGACCTACCTCTACAGACCCGATGCCCCGAGAGACCTCTGTCTGCAGACCCGATGTTCTCACAGACCTCTCTCTGCAGAGACGATGCCCCACAGACCCTCTGTCTGCAGACCCGATGCCCACAGATACCCCTGTTTGGAGACCCGAAGCCCCCAGAGACCTCTGTCTGCAGACCCGATGCCCTGAGAGATCTCTGTCTGCAGACCTGATGCCCCCATTAACCTCTGTCTGCAGACCTGATGCCAACAGCGGTCGTCTGTCTGCCGACCAGATGCCCCCACATACCTCTGTCTGCAGACCCGATGCCCACAGATACCCCTGTTTGGAGACCCGAAGCCCCCAGAGACCTCTGTCTGCAGACCCGATGCCCTGAGAGATCTCTGTCTGCAGACCTGATGCCCCCATTAACCTCTGTCTGCAGACCTGATGCCAACAGCGGTCGTCTGTCTGCCGACCAGATGCCCCCACATACCTCTGTCTGCAGACCCGAAGCCCCGAGCAGACCTACCTCTGCCGAACCGATGATGCGGGAGTGTCATATATGAATCTGTTGATTTCATTGGTTAAAATAAAGACACTGCTTGGCTGGTCCTATAGGTTAGAACACAGGTGGGTGGAGTAAACAGAATAGTATGCTGACAGGAAGAGGAAGTGAGCTCAGAGAACGCACGCAGCTCCGCTCAGAGGCAGCAGCCTCCTGTCTAGCGGGCAGACAGGATGGCCCAGCTCTCTGAGGCACACACGCGATGAAGCTCCGACTCAAGATGGATGTAGGCTAGAATCTTCCCGGTAAGCGCACCTTGGGGTGCAACACACTTTATAAGAAATGGGCTAGTCCAGGTGCGAGAGTTAACCAAGAAGAGACTAGAAATAGTGGGCCAAACAGTGTTTAAATGAATAGTTTGTGTGTTGTTATTTCGGGCATAAGCTAGCCAGGCGACCGGGGTGTTGGGGACACAACCCCGACGCCCCAATTTCAACAGATGGCTGCCCAACGTGTGGGCAACTGAATCCACAGAAAGTCTGAGAAAGCTTGGGAAAGAGTAAAGCATGTTTGTTTTCTTGGTAGCAGCAGTTTCTCAGGGCTGCTTTGCTTGCTAGAGGCAAGCAACTGCTCTCATCTAAGAGAGGCTTCCTGACTCAGCTTTAGCTGCAAAGCCTTGCAGCTCTTTTAAGCGGTCCTGCCACGAAACAATTAAACATTGTTGACGAAAAGCTGAACGCATGGTTTTCGGTTTTCAGCCGTAGCAGGAAAAAAGCTGCGCCGTTTAAAAATGCCGGTTTTCTGGGCCATCCTGCCAGGGCAAACTCTGACTGAAGCAGGAGGGCAGACTACAGAGAGAGGACTTGAGTGTTGTCTGTTGCAGCTTAATTGCTGGCAGGGACCTTGAAACACTGTAGACTTGTGACACTGAACGTGGCTCTGGCCGGTACCTCAGCCACAAGGTTGGGATGGCAGAAAGCTAAGGAATGGACTGGATCTAGCTGGCAAAGCCACGCCTTTAGTCCTATTGAGATTGCTTGGTAAATTAAAGACCTATGTGGTCAGAAAAACAGAGAGAGATACAGTAAAAAGAGATTCAAAGATAAAGAAAATTTTTAAATGGTTTACACTGTGTTAAAAATATATGCAAGCTAAAAGTAAGTTCTTAAAAGTAAAAAATAAGGAAGAAAAAGAGAAGTTGGTTGTGGTAGTACAAGCCTTTAATCCCAACACTTGGGATGCAGAGGGAGATTGACCTCTGTGACTTCAAGGTGTAGTAGCACACGCCTTTAATCCCAGTGCCTGGGAGGCAGAGACAGGCGGATCTCTGAGAATTCAAGAACAGCCTGGTCTACAGAGCTATTCCAGGTCAAAGATATACGCTCAAAAAGTTAAAAGTAAAAATAAACAAAATAGAGTTAAAATAAAGCCGTACAAAGATGGAAAGTACACAGAGAATTTTGATACTGTATGCTATTATGCTCTGTTTGAATTGTTTGAATGCTGAGGAAGGAGCAAGAGCTGCTAAAAGATATTTGTCTATAAATGCTGCTAAACTAACCCAATGTGAAATTGCCTTGACTTTGGAATTTGGATTTAAGGACATGATACTTCGGAAAGGAGTTTCTTGTTTTGTTTTCACAGAGGATGAGACCCTGTTCATTTCTTCTATTCCGATATGGTATGACGAACCACGCCCTCCTGAAGGGTTGCTGTGAACGCCTTCAGAAAATTGCCTCGCTCAACTGCCAACTAAGATGAAACCAGCACACAGGTTATACCATGAAAGACCTAATTAACAACGCCCCCATTCAGCAGGAAGCAGTTTGGAGAGAGATAACTGCGCCCATGTTCCCAAATATGGTTTATAAGTGTTCTTTTACATTTAAAGGGGGAAATGGTATAGGTATGAATAATTTACATTGATATAGATTTTGCTTTAGTGATTTAAATTTAAGGTCAATTTTGTTATATGTATATGTATTTCTGATATAGATTAAGGTATTGTAATTGTGTAATTCATGTAAAAATGTAATATATATATAGGTTGTTAATAGATAATCATAATAGTCAAGTTTGTAGTCATGTTAGTTAAGATTTTCTAGATGTACATAGATAAATTTTAGATAGACATTCTTCATATCTTTCGAAGATTACAGAATAAGACATTTAATGTTTTAATAACTTAGGACTTTTCATGACAATGAGACACTCTGCTCCTGGCAGCACCAATCTACTTCAAGAGGAAGATGGGCATCGAAGAGGATCCTTATGGAATTTGATAGCCATTTGGGCAAGAAACTGTTCTTGCCTGGACTATTGTATAAACTGGACACAGAGAACCCACAGAGAGAGGACTACTGAACTTGCCTAAAGGTGAGATGATCTTTCGGGGTTCCTGATTCATGAAAGAGTCTGCAAGACATTCTTCAGGACAAGCAGATAGGGACTGCCTTTGAAATTTCCTGCTTTATGGAATGTCTGCTGAAAACTATGGGCCTGTAGGCCGAAGACGGATGCCCCAACAGTACAGAGGAACTTTGGGTGACTGTACAGGCAGCAAGATGTCTCTGTCATTTCTAGAGTTTGAACATTGCTTATTTCTTGTTTCCTTAGGTGATATTGTATCTTTCTAGAGTCTTTGATGGAATTAAGAATAGTTAGTTATAGTTATACTTTTCCTTAGTTATGATAAAGATTATTGTTTTTTACTTGATAACTGTTTTATGTAATTTTGCTATGTTAAAGTTAAAGCCTTTCCTTTTTGTTTAAACAGAAAAAGGGGAAGTGATGCGGGAGTGTCATATATGAATCTGTTGATTTCATTGGTTAAAATAAAGACACTGCTTGGCTGGTCCTATAGGTTAGAACACAGGTGGGTGGAGTAAACAGAATAGTATGCTGACAGGAAGAGGAAGTGAGCTCAGAGAACGCACGCAGCTCCGCTCAGAGGCAGCAGCCTCCTGTCTAGCGGGCAGACAGGATGGCCCAGCTCTCTGAGGCACACACGCGATGAAGCTCCGACTCAAGATGGATGTAGGCTAGAATCTTCCCGGTAAGTGCACCTTGGGGTGCAACACACTTTATAAGAAATGGGCTAGTCCAGGTGCGAGAGTTAACCAAGAAGAGACTAGAAATAGTGGGCCAAACAGTGTTTAAATGAATAGTTTGTGTGTTGTTATTTCGGGCATAAGCTAGCCAGGCGACCGGGGTGTTGGGGACACAACCCTGACGCCCCAATTTCAACAAACCGATACCCCCACAGACCTCTGTCTGCAGACACGATGCCCCACAGACCCTGTGTCAGCAGACCCGATGCCGACAGATACCTCTGTTTGGAGACCCGAAGCCCCCAGAGACCTCTGTCTGCAGACACTATGCCCCCACGGACATCTGTCTGCAGTCCTGATGCCTCCACAGACCTCTGTCTGCAGACCTGATGCCCCCAGATACCTCTGTCTGGAGACCCGAAGCCCCCAAGGACCTCTGTCTGTGGACCCGATGCCCCCAGAGACCTTTTTCTGCAGACTCGATGCACCCAGAGACCTCTTTCTGCAGACCCGAAGCCCCCAGAGGACCTCTGTCTGCAGACCCGATGCCCCCACAGACCTCTGTCTGCAGTCCTGATGCCCCCAGAGAGCTCTGTCTGCAGACCCGATGCCCACACAGACCTCTGTCTGCAGTCCTGATGCAACCATAGACCTCTGTCTGCAGAAATCATTCCCACACCCGACCTCTGTCTGCAGAACTGATGCCTCCACAGACCTCTGTCTGCAGACCCGGTGCCCCCAGATACCTCTGTCTGGAGACCCAATGCCCTGAGAGACCTCTGTCTGAAGACCCGAGGACCCCATTGATCTCTGTCTGCAGACCCGATGCCCCAACAGACCTCTGTTTGCAGACCCGATACCCGCACAGACCTCTGTCTGCAGACCTGATGCCCCCAGCAGACCTCTGTCTGCAGACCCTATGCCCACAGCGGAACTCTGTCTGGAGACCCGATGCCCCCAAGACCTCTGTCTTCAGAACCGATGCCCCCACGGGCTTCTGTCTGCAGATCTGATGTCTCAACAGACCTCTGTCTGCAGACCCGGTGCCCCAAGATACCTCTGTCTGGAGACCCGAAGCATCCAGAAACTTCTGTCTGCAGACTCGATGCCCTGAGAGATCTCTGTCTGCAGACCCGATGCCCCCATAGACCTCTGTCTGCAGACCCGATGCCCCAACAGACCTCTGTCTGCAGACCCGATACCAGCACAGACCTCTGTCTGCAGACACGATGCCCCCAGCAGACCCCTGTCTGCAGAACGGATGCCCACAGTGAAACTCTGTCTGCAGACCTAAAGCCTTCAGAGGACCTCTGTCTGCAGACCCAATTCCCCCACAGACCTCTGTCTGCAGTCCCGATGACTCCAGAGACCTCTGTCTACAGACGCGATGCAAACACAGACCTCTGTGTGCAGTCCTGAAGCACCCATAGACCTCTGTCTGCAGAAACCATTCCTCCACCGGACCTCTGTCTGCAGACCCAATGCCCCCACAGACCTCTGTCTGCAGACCTGATGCCTCCACAGACCTCTGTCTGCAGACCCAATGCCCCCACATACCTCTGTCTGGAGACGCGAAGCCACCAGAGATAACTGTCTGCGGACCCGATGCCTCTGGAGACCTTTTTATACAGACTCGATGCCCCCAGAGACCTCTGTCTGCAGACCCGAATCCCCCAGAGGACCTCTCTCTGCAGACCCAATGCCCACACAGACCTCTGTCTGCAGGCCCGATGACCCCAGATACCTCTGTCTACAGACCCG
>CAWTZC010000994.1:0-57048 GCA_963919715.1 Microtus obscurus | reverse complement strand
ACAGACCCTGTCTGCAGACCCGATGCCCCCACAGACCTTTGTCTGCAGAACCGATGCCAGCACAAACCTCTGTCTGCAGACCAGATGCCCCCACAGACCTATGTCTGCAGACCCAATGCCCCCAGCAGACCTCTGTCTGCAGACCCAATGCCCCCACAGACCTCTGTATGACGACCCGATGCCCCCACAGACTTCTGTCTGCAGACCAGATGCCCCCAGAACCTCTTTCTGCAGACCCGATGCCCTCAGCGGATCTGTGTCTGCAGACACGATTCCCCCACAGACCTCTGTCTGCAGACCCGATTCCCCCACAGACCTCTGTCTGCATGCCCGATGCCCCCACAGACACTCTGTCTGCAGACGCGATGCCCCCGCAGACCTCTGTCTGCAGACAAGATGCCCCCACAGACCTCTGTCAGCAGACCCGATGCCACCACAGGCTACTGTCTGCAGACTTGATGCCCACACAGACCTCTGTCTGCAGACCTGATGCCCCCTCACAGACCTATCTCTGCAGAGCTCATGCCCCCACAGAGCTCTGTCTGCAGAACTGATGCACCACACGACACTGTCTGCAGACCCGATGCCAGCACAGACCTCTGTCTACAGACCCGATGCCCCCAGCGGACCTCTGTCTGCAAACCTGATGCCCCCACAGACCTCTGTCTGCAGACCTGATCCCCCACAGACCTCTGTCTGCACACCTGATGCCCTCACAGACCTCTCTCTGCAGACCTGATGCCCCCACAGAACTCTGTCTGCAGACCTGATGACCCACAGACTCTGTCTGCAGACCCGATGCCCCCACAGACCTCTGTCTGCAGACCCGATCCGCCACAGACCTCTGTCTGCAGAACCGATGCCAGCACAGACCTCTGTCTGTAGAACCGATGCCCCCACAGACCTCTGTCTGCAGACCCAATGTCCCCAGGAGACCTCTGTCTGCAGAAACGATGCCCTCACAGACCTCTGTATGAAGACCCGATGCCCCCACAGACCTCTGTCTGCAGACCAGATGCCCTCAGCGGACCTCTGTCTGCAGACCCGATGCCCCGTAGACCTCTGTCTGCAGACCCGATGCCCCCACAGACCTCTGTCTGAAGACCCGATGCCCACACAGAATCTGTCTGCAGACCCGATGCCCCACAGACCTCTCTCTGCAGACCTGATGCCCCCACAGTCATCTATCTGCAGGCCCGATGCCCCCAAGACCTCTGTCTGCAGACCTGATGCCCCCTAGACCTCTCTCTGCAGACCCTGATGCCCACACAGATCTCTGTCTGCAGACCTGATGCCACCACAGACCTCTGTCTGCAGACCTGATGCCCCCACAGACCACTCTCTGTAGACCTGATGCCCCCACCAACCTCTGTCCGCAGACCTAATGCCCCACAGACCCTGTCTGCAGACCCGATGCCCCCACAGACCTTTGTCTGCAGAACCGATGCCAGCACAAACCTCTGTCTGCAGACCAGATGCCCCCACAGACCTATGTCTGCAGACCCAATGCCCCCAGCAGACCCTCTGTCTGCAGACCCAATGCCCCCACAGACCTCTGTATGACGACCCGATGCCACCACAGACCTCTGTCTGCAGACCTGATGCCCCCAGACCCTCTTTCTGCAGACCCGATGCCCTCAGCGGATCTGTGTCTGCAGACACGATTCCCCCACAGACCTCTGTCTGCAGACCCGATTCCCCCACAGACCTCTGTCTGCATGCCCGATGCCCCCACAGACACTCTGTCTGCAGACGCGATGCCCCCGCAGACCTCTGTCTGCAGACAAGATGCCCCCACAGACCTCTGTCAGCAGACCCGATGCCACCACAGACTACTGTCTGCAGACTTGATGCCCACACAGACCTCTGTCTGCAGACCTGATGCCCTCACAGACCTATCTCTGCAGAGCTCATGCCCCCACAGAGCTCTGTCTGCAGAACTGATGCACCACAGACACTGTCTGCAGACCCGATGCCAGCACAGACCTCTGTCTACAGACCCGATGCCCCCAGCGGACCTCTGTCTGCAAACCTGATGCCCCCACAGACCTCTGTCTGCAGACCTGATCCCCCACAGACCTCTGTCTGCACACCTGATGCCCTCACAGACCTCTCTCTCTCTGCAGACCTGATGCCCCCACAGAACTCTGTCTGCAGACCTGATGACCCACAGACTCTGTCTGCAGACCCGATGCCCCCACAGACCTCTGTCTGCAGACCCGATGCCGCCACAGACCTCTGTCTGCAGAACCGATGCCAGCACAGACCTCTGTCTGTAGAACCGATGCCCCCACAGACCTCTGTCTGCAGACCCAATGTCCCCAGGAGACCTCTGTCTGCAGAAACGATGCCCTCACAGACCTCTGTATGAAGACCCGATGCCCCCACAGACCTCTGTCTGCAGACCAGATGCCCTCAGCGGACCTCTGTCTGCAGACCCGATGCCCCCGTAGACCTCTGTCTGCAGACCCGATGCCCCCACAGACCTCTGTCTGAAGACCCGATGCCCACACAGACTCCTTTCTGCAGACCTGATGCCTCCACAGACCCCTGTCTGCAGACCTGATGCCCCCACACACCTCTGTCTGCAGACTTGATGCCCCACAGACTCTTTATGCAGACCCAATGCTTCCAGCAGACCTCTGTCTGCAGACCTGATTCCCCCCACTGACCTCAGACTGCAGACCCGATGCCCCCACAGACCTCTGTCTTCAGACACTATGCCTCCACAGACCTCTGTCTGAAGACGCGATGCCGGCACAGACCTCAATCTGCATACCCAATGCCCCCAGCTGACCTCTGTCTGCAGACCCGATACTGCCACAGACCTCTGTCTGCAGACGCGATGCCTCCACTGACCTCTGTCTGCAGACCCGATGCGCACAGTGGACCTCTGTCTCCAGAACCAATGACCCCACAGACCGCTCTCTGCAGACCCGTTGCCCCCACAGACCTCTGTCTGGAGACCCGATGCCCCCACAGACGTCTCTCTGCAGACCTGATGCCCCACAGACCTCTCTCTGCAGAACTGATTCCCCTGCAGACCTCTGTCTGCAGACAGATGCCAGCACAGACCTCTGTCTGCAGACCCAATGCCGACACAGACCTCTGTCTGCAGACCCGATGCCCCCAAGCGGAACTCTTTCTGGAGACCGATGCCCCCACAGACCTCTGTCTGCAGACAGATGCCAGCACAGACCTCTGTCTGCAGACCCAATGCCGACACAGACCTCTGTCTGCAGACCCGATGCCCCCAGCGGAACTCTTTCTGGAGACCGATGCCCCCACAGACCTCTGTATGAAGACCCGATGCCCCCACAGACCTCTGTCAGCAGACCCAATGCCCCCTGCGGACCTCTGTCTGCAGACCTGATGCCCCACAGACCTCTCTCTGCAGACCTGATGCCCCCACAGTCATCTCTCTGCAGGCCCGATGCCACCAGTGACCTCTGTATGCAGACCTGATGCCCCCTAGACCTCTCTCTGGAGACCTGATGCCCCACAGACCTCTGTCTGCAGACTTGATGCCCCCACAGACTCTTTATGCAGACACGATGCCCCCACAGACCTCTGTCTACAGACCTGATGCCCCCACAGACTTCGGTCTGCAGAACCGATGGCCCAAGCGGACTTCTGTCTGCAGACCCAATGCCCATACAGACCTCTGTCTGCAGACCCGATGACCCCTCGGCCCTCTGTGTGCAGACCTGATTCCCCCACTGACCTCTGTCTGCAGAACCGATGCCCCCACAGACGTCTGTCTGCAGACCCAATGCTTCCAGCAGACCTCTGTCTGCAGACCCGATTCCCCCACTGACCTCTGACTGCAGACCCGATGCCTACAAAGGCCTCTGTCTGCAGATCTGATGCCCCCACAGACCCTCTGTCTGCAGACCCGATGCCCCCAACGGACCTCTGTGCAGACCCGATGCCTCCACAGACCTCTGTCTGCAGACGCGATGCCGGAACAGACCTCTGTCTGCATACCCAATGCCCTCACCTATCTCTGTCTGAAGACCCGATGCCCCCACATACCTCTGCCTGCAGACCCGATGCCTCGATAGACCTCTGTCTGCAGACCCAATGCCCCCACAAACCCTCTGTCTGCAGACCTGATGGCCCCACAGACCTCTGTCTGCAGACCAGATGCCCCCAGCGGAACTCTTTTTTTTTTCATTTAAACACTGCTTGGCCCATTAGCTTCAACCTCTTAACCCATTTCTAATCATCTATGTAAGCACCCCAAAGTGCGCTTACCGGGAAGATTCTAGCCTACATCCATCTCTGGTCGGAGTTTCATCGTGAGCGTGCCTCAGAGAGCAGAGCTATCCTGTCTGGACCGCGAGAGAGGAGGCTTCTGTCTCTGAGCGGAGCTGGTGCGTTCTGACCTCACTTCCTCTTCCTCCCAGTTCTGTTTACTCCACCCACCTATGTTCTAACCTATAGGACCAGCCAAGCAGTTTCTTTATTTTAACCAATGAAATCAACAGATTGATAAATGACACTTCATCATCACTTCCCCTTTTTCTGTTTAAACAAAAAGGAAAGGCTTTAACTTTAACATAGCAAAATTACATAAAACAGTTATCAAGTAAAAATTACAATAATCTTTATCATAACTAAGGAAAAGTATAACTATAACTAACTATTCTTAACTCCATCAAAGACTCCAGAAAGATACAATATTGAGTAAGCAAACAAGAAATAAGCAACTTTCAAACTCTAGAAATGACAGAGACATCTTGCTGCCTGTACAGTCACCCAAAGTTCCTCTGTACCGTTGGGGCATCCATCTTCGGCCTACAGGCCCATAGTTTTCAGCAGACATTCCCACAAAGCAGGACATTTCAAAGGCAGTCACTATCTGCTTGTCCTGAAGAATGTCTTGCAGACTCTTTCATGAATCAGGAACCCCGAAAGATCATCTCACCTTTAGGCAAGTTCAGTAGTCCTCTCTCTGCGTGTTCTCTGTGTCCACTTTATGCAATAGTCTGGGCAAGAGCAGTTTCTTGCCCAAATGGCTATCAAACTCCATAAGGATCCTCTTCAATGCCCATATTCTTCCTGAAGTAGATTGGTGATGCCAGGAGCAGAGTGAGTGTCTCATTGTCATGAAAAGTCCCAAGTTATTAAAACATTTAGAATGCTATATTCTATAATCTTTGAAAGATATGAAGAATGCCTATCTAAAATATATCTATGTACATCTAGAAAATCTTAACTAACATGACTATAAACTTAACTATTATAGATGACTATCCATTAACAACTTATATACATTACATTTTTTAAATGAATTACACAATCACAATACCTTAATCAAGATCAGAAATACAGATACATATAACAAAATTGACCTTAAATTTAAATCACTAAAGCAAAATCCATATCAATGTAAATTTTTTCATACCTATATCATTTCCCCCCTTTAAATGTAAAAGAACACTTCTAAACCATATTTGGGAACATGGGCGCAGTTTTTTCTCTCCAAACTGCTTCCTGCTGAATGGGGGCGTCGTTAATTAGGTCTTTCATCATATAACCTGTGTGCTAGTTTCATCTCAGTTGGCAGTTGAGCGAAGCAATTTTCTGAAGATGTTCACAGCAACCCTTCAGGAGGGCGTGGTCCATCATACCATATCGAATAGAAGAAATGAACAGGGTCTCATCCTCTGTGAAAACAAAACAAGAAACTCCCTTTCCAAAGTATCATATCCTTAGATCCAAATTTCAAAGTCAAGGCATTTTCACAATATCTATGTTGGGTTAGTTTAGCAGCATTTATAAGCAAATACCGTTTGGCATCTATTGCTCCTTCCTCAGCATTCAAACAATTCAAAGAGAGCATAATAGCATACAGTATCAAGATTCTCTGTGTATTTTCCATCTTTGTGCGTTTATTTTAACCTCTATTTCATTTATTTTTACTTTTAACTTTTTTGCTTTTTTGACCTGGACACTGTAGACCAGGCTGTTCTTGAACTCTCAGAGATCCACCTGTCTCTGCCTCCCAGGCATTGGGATTAAAGGCATATGCTACCACACCTTGAACTCACAGAGATCTGTTTGTCTCTGTCTTCTAGGCACTGGGATTAAAGGCGTGTGCTACCACACTTTGAAGTCACAGAGGTGAATCTCCTCTGCATCCCAAGTGTTGGGATTAAAGGCGTGTACTATCACAACCAACTTCTCTTTTTCTTCCAATTTTTTTTTACTCTTAAGAACTTACTTTTAGCTTGCATATATTTTTAACACACTATAAACCATTTAAAATTTTTTTATCTTTGAATCTCTTTTTACTGTATCTCTCTCTGTTTTTCTGACCACATAAGTCTTTAACTTTACCAAGCAATCTCAGTAGGACTAAGGCGTGGCTTTGCCGGCTAGATGTAGCTCATTCCTTAACTTTCTGCCATTCCAACCTTGTGACTGAGGTACCGGCCAGAGCTGCATTCAGTGCCACAAGTCTACAGTGTATCAAGGTCCCTGCCAGCCAGCGAGCTACAACAGACAACACTCAAGTCCTCTCTCTGTAGCCGACCCTCCTGCCTCAAACAGTCAGAGTTTCCCTGGCAGGATGGCCCAGAAAGCCGGCATTTTTAAACAGCACAGCTTTTTTTCCTGCTACGGCTGAAAACCGAAAAGCATGCGTTCAGCTTTTTGTCAATACCGTTTCAGTGTTTCGTGCCAGGACCTCTTAATGAGCTGCAGGGTTTTGCAGCTGAAGCTGAGTCAGGAAGCCTCTCTTAGCTGAGAGCGCTTGCTCGCCTCTAGCAATCAGAGCAGAACCGAGAAACTGCTGCTACCAAGAAAACATGCTTTACTCTTTCGTAAGCTTTCTTGGGCTTTCGGTGGATTCAGTTGTCCACAGGTTGGGCAGCCATCTGTTGAAATTGGGGCGCCATGGTTTCGTCCCCAACATCCCAGCCGTCTGGCTAGCTTATGCCCGAAATAACAACACACAAACTGTATTCATTTAAACCCTGCTTGGCCCATTAGCTTCAACCTCTTAACCCATTTCTAATCATCTATGTAAGCACCCCAAGGTGCACTTACCGGGAAGATTCTAGCCTACATCCATCTCGGGTCGGAGTTTCATCGTGAGCGTACCTCAGAGAGCAGAGCTATCCTGTTTGGCCCACCGCGAGAGAGGAGGCTTCTCGCGGAACTCTTTCTGAAGACCCGATGCCCCCATAGACCTCTGTCTGCAGACTTGATGCCCCACAGACTCTTTATGCAGACCCGATGCCCCCACAGACCTCTGTCAGCAGACCCGATGCCCCCAGCAGACCTCTGTCTGCAGACCTGATCCCCCACAGACCTCTCTCTTGCAGACCTGATGCCCCCACAGTCATCTCTCTGCAGGCCCGATGCCACCAGTGACCTCAGTATGCAGACCTCATGCCCACTAGACCTCTCTCTGGAGACCTGATGACCCCACAGACCTCTGTCTGCAGACTTGATGCCCCACAGACACTTTATGCAGACCCGATGCCCCCACAGACCTCTGTCTGCAGAACCGATGCTCCCACAGACTTCTGTCTGCAGACCCGATGGCCCAAGCGGACCTCTGTCTGCAGACCCGATGCCATACAGACATCTGTCTGCAGAATCAATGAGCCCTCGAACCTCTGTGTGCAGACCTGATTCCCCCACTGACCTCTGTCTGCAGAACCGATGCCTCCACAGACCTCTGTCTACAGACCCAATGTTTTCAGCAGACCTCTGTCTGCAGACCCGATTCCCCCACTGACCTCTGACTGCAGACCCGATGCCCCGAAAGCCTCTGTCTGCAGACCCGATGCCCCCACAGACCCTCTGTCTGCAAACCCGATGCCCCCATTGGACCCCTGTCTGCAGACCCGATGTCCCCACTGACCTCTGTCTGCAGACCCGATGCCCCCACAACCTCTGTCTGCAGACCCCATGACCTCGCAGACTTCGGTCTGCAGACCGGATGCCCCACAGACCGCTGTCTCCAGACCCGATGCTCAGCGGGTCCTCTGACTGCAGACCCGATCGCCCACAGACATCTGTCAGCAGACCCAATGCCACCAAAACCTCTGTCTGCAGACACGATGCCCCCCACAGACCCTCTGTCTGCAGACCCGATGCCCCTACTGGACCTCTGTGCAGAACCGATGCCACCGCAGAGCACTGCCTGCAGACCCAATGCCCCCACAGACCATAGTCTGGAGACGTGATGCCCCCACAGACCTCTGTCTGCAGAACTGATGACCACACAGACCTCTCTCTGCAGACCCGATGCCCTCAACCTCTGTCTGCAGACCCGATGCACCACAGACTCTGTCTGCAGACCCGATGCCCACACAGACCTCTGTCTGCAGACCCGATGCCCCCTAGAGGACCTCTGTCTGCAGAACCGATGCCCCCACAGACCTCTGTCTGCAGACCCGATGCCCCCAGCGGACCTGTGTCTGCAGACCCAATGTCCCCACAGACCTCTGTCTGCAGACCCGATCCCCCACAGACCTCTGTCTGCACTTACCATGCCCCCGCAGACCTTATCTGCAGACCCGATGACCCCACAGATCTCTGTCTGCAGACCAGATGCCCCCGACCTCTGTCTTCAGACTTGATGCCCCCACAACCCTCTTTCTTCAGACCTGATACCCCCCACAGACCTCTCTTTGTAGACCTGATGCCCCCCACAGACTCCTGTCTGCAGCACTGATGCCCCACAGACTCATTCTGCAAACCTGATGCCCCCAGCGGACCTCAATCTTCAGACCCAATGTCCACATAAACCTCTGTCTGCAGACCCGATGCCCCCACAGATCTCTGTCTGCTGACCTGTTGCCCCCACAGACCTATGACTGCAACCCGATGACCCCAAAGACCTTTGTCTCAGACCCGATGCTTCCATCGGACCTCTGTCTGCAGACCCGATGCCCCCACAGACCTCTGTCCGCAGACCGATGCTTCCATCGGACCTCTGTCTGAAGACCCGATGCCCCCCTGCGGACCTCTGTCTGCAGACCCGATGCCCCCCTCAGACCCTAGTCTGCAGAACGAATGCCCACACAGACCTCTGTCTGTAGACCTGATGCCCCCCACAGACCTCTCTCTGAAGAGCCGATGCCTCATCAACCTCTGTCTACAGACCCGAAGCCCCCACAGACTCTGTCTGCAGACCGATGCCCACACAGACCTCAGTCTGCTGACCGGATGCCCCCAGCGGACCTCTATCTGCAGAACCGATGCCCCCACAGACCTCTGTCTGCAGACCCGATGCCCCCACAGACCTCTGTCTGCAGACCCGATGCTTCCATCGGACCTCTGTCTGAAGACCCGATGCCCCCTGCGGACCTCTGTCTGCAGACCCGATGCCCCCTCAGACCCTAGTCTGCAGAACGAATGCCCACACAGACCTCTGTCTGCAGACCTGATGCCCCCACAGACCTCTCTGAAGAGCCGATGCCTCATCAACCTCTGTCTACAGACCCGAAGCCCCACAGACTCTGTCTGCAGACCGATGCCCACACAGACCTCAGTCTGCTGACCGGATGCCCCCAGCGGACCTCTATCTGCAGAACCGATGCCCCCACAGACCTATGTCTGCAGACCCGATGCCCCCAGCAGACCTCTGTGTGCAGACACGATGCCCCCACAGACTCTCTCTGCAGAGCCGATGCCCCCAAAGACTCCTGTCTGCAAACCTGATGCCCCCACAGACCCCTGTCTGCAGACCTGATGCCCTCACAGACCTATCTCTGCAGAGCTCATGCGGCCATAGACCTCTGTCTGCAGCCCTGATGCCCCACAGACACTGTCTGCATACCCGATGCCCCACAGACTCTGTCTGCAGACCGAAGCCCACACAGACCTCTGTCTGCAGACCGAAGCCCACACAGACCTCTGTCTGCTGACCGGATGCCTTAAGCGGACCTCTATCTGCAGACCCGATGCCCCCAGAGACCTCTTTCTGCAGACCCTATGCTTCCAAAGACACTCTGTCTGCACACCTGATGCCATACAGACTTTCTCTGCATAACCGATGGCCCCAAGACCCTCTGTCTCCAGAACCGATGCGTCCACAGACCTCTGTCTGCAGACCTGATTCCCCCACTGACCTCTGTCTGCAGAACCGATGCCCCATCAGACGTCTGTCTGCAGACCCAATGCTTCCAGCAGACCTCTGTCTGCAGACCTGATACCCTCACAGACTTCTGTCTGCAGCCCTGATGCCCCACAGACTCGTTCTGCAGACCTGATCCCCCACAGACCCCTGTCTGCAGACCTGATGCCCCCACAGACCTCTGTCTGCAGACCCGATGCCCCCACAGATTTCGGTCTACAGAACCGATGGCCCAAGCGGACTTCTGTCTGCAGACCCGATGCCCATACAGACCTCTGTCTGCAGACCCGGTGACCCCTCGGACCTCTGTGTGCAGACCTGATTCCCCCACAGACCTCTGTCTGCAGAACCGATGCCCCCACAGACGTCTGTCTGCAGACCCAATGCTTCCAGCAGACCTCTGTCTGCAGACCCGATTCCCCCACTGACCTCTGACTGCAGACCCGATGCCTACAAAGGCCTCTGTCTGCAGACCCGATGCCCCCACAGACCCTCTGTCTGCAGACCCGATGGCCCCATAGACCTCTGTCTGCAGACTTGATGCCCCACAGACTCTTTATGCAGACCCGATGCCCCCACAGACCTCTGTCAGCAGACCTGATGTCCCCAGCGGACCTCTGTCTGCAGACCTGATACCCCACAGACCTCTCTCTGAAGACCTGATGCCCCCACAGTCATCTCTCTGTAGACCCGATGCCACCAGTGACCTCTGTATGCAAACCTCATGCCCCCTAGACCTCTCTCTGGAGACCTGATGACCCCACAGACCTCTGTCTGCAGACTTGATGCCCCACAGACACTTTATGCAGACCCGATGCCCCCCACAGACCTCTGTCTGCAGACCCGATGCTCCCACAGACTTCTGTCTGCAGACCCGATGGCCCAAGCGGACCTCTGTCTGCAGACCTGATTCCCCCACTGACCTCTGTCTGCAGAACCGATGCCTCCACAGACCTCTGTCTGCAGACCCAATGTTTTCAGCAGACCTCTGTCTGCAGACCCGATTCCCCCACTGACCTCTGACTGCAGACCCGATGCCCCGAAAGCCTCTGTCTGCAGACCCGATGCCCCCACAGACCCTCTGTCTGCAGAACCGATGCCCCCATCGGACCTCTGTCTGCAGACCCGATGTCTCCACAAACCTCTGTCTGCAGACCCGATGCTTCCAGCGGTCCTCTGTCTGCAGACCCGATGCGCCCTCAGACATCTGTCAGCAGACCCGATGCCACCAAAGACCTCTGTCTGCAGACACGATGCCCCCACAGACCCTCTGTCTGCAGACCCGATGCCCCTACCGGACCTCTGTGCAGAACCGATGCCACCGCAGAGCTCTGCCTGCACACCCAAGCCCCCACAGACCATTGTCTGGAGACGTGATGCCCCCACAGACCTCTGTCTGCAGAACTGACGACCACACAGACCTCTCTCTGCAGACCCGATGCCCTCAACCTCTGTCTGCAGACCCGATGCACCACAGACTCTGTCTGCAGACCCGATGCCCACACAGACCTCTGTCTGCAGACACCATGCCCCCGCAGACCTTTATCTGCAGACCCGATGCCCCCACAGATCTCTGTCTGCAAACCAGATGCCCCCCGACCTCTGTCTTCAGACTTGATGACCCCTCAACCTCTTTCTTCAGACCTGATACCCCCACAGACCTCTCTTTGTAGACCTGATGCCCCCAGAGACTCCTGTCTGCAGCCCTGATGCCCGACAGACTCATTCTGCAAACCTGATGCCCCCAGCGGACCTCTATCTGCAGACCCAATGTCCACATAAACCTCTGTCTGCAGACCCGATGCCCCCACAGATCTCTGTCTGCTGACCTGTTGCCCCCACAGACCTATGTCTGCATACCCGATGACCCCACAGACCTTTGTCTGCAGACCCGATGCTTCCATCAGACCTCTGTCTGCAGACCCGCTGCCCACAGAGACCTCTGTGTGCAAACCTGATACTCCCCACAGACCTCTGTCTGCAGAACCGATGCCCCAGCGACCTCTGTCTGAAGACCTGATGTCCCCAACGGACCTCTGTCTGCAGACCCGATGCCCCCACGGATATCTTTCTGCAGACCTGATGCCTCCACAGACCTCTGTCTGCAGACCTGAGGACCCCAGATACCTCTGTCTGCGGATCTGATGCCCCCAGAAACCTTTTTCTGCGGACTCGATGCCCACAGAGACCTCTGTCTGCAGACCCGATGCCCCCAGAGGACCTCTGTCTGCAAACCCGATGTCCCCACAGACCTCTGTCTGCAGACCCGAATCCCCCAGAGGACCTCTGTCGGCAGACCCGATGCCCACAGCGGACCTCTGTCTGCAGACCCGATGCCCCCATGGATATCTGTCTGCAGACCTGATGCCTCCACAGACATCTGTCTGCAGACCTGATGCCCCCAGATACCTCTGTCTGGAGAACCAAAGCCCCCAGAGACCACTGTCTGCAGACCCGATGCCCTGAGCGACCTTTGTCTGCAGACCTGATGCCCCCATAGACCTCTGTCTGCAGACCCGATGCCCCCAGAAGACCTCTGTCTGCCGACCCGATGGCCACACAGACTTCTGTCTGCAGACCTGATGACCAAATAGACCTCTGTATCCAGAACCGATGCCCCCACAGACCTCGGTCTGCAGACCCGATGCCCCCACAGACCTCTGTCTGCAGACCCTATGCCTACAGCGGAACTTTCTCTGCAGACCCAATGCCCTCACAACCTCTGTCTGCAGAACCGATGCCCCCACGGACCTCTGTCTGCAGACCCGATGCCCGCAGCAGACCTCTGTCTGTAGACCTGATACCCCCATAGACCTCTGTCTGCAGACCCGATGGCCCCAGAAGACCTCTGTCTGCCGACCCGATGTCCACACAGACTTCTGTCTGCAGACCTGATGACCACATAGACCTCTTAATGCAGAACCGATGCCCCCACAGACCTCTGTCTGCAGACCCAATGCCCCCACAGACCTCAGTCTGCAGACCCGATGCCCCCAGAGACCTCTGTCTGCATACCCGATGCCTACACAAAGCTCTGTCTGCAGATTGGATTCCCCAGGAGACCTCTGTCTGCAGACGATATGCCCCCAGCGGACCTCTGTCTACAGACCCGATGCCTCCACAGACCTCTGTCTGCAGAACCGATGCCAACACCGGAGCTCTGTCCACAGACCCGATGCCCCCACCGGACCTCAGTCAGCAGAACCGATGCCCCCACAGACCTCTGTCTGCAGATCCGATGCCCCCACAGACCTCAATCTGCAGACCCGATGCCCCCACAGACCTCTGTCTGCAGACCCGAAGCCCCAGCGGACCTCTGTCTGCAGATCCGATGCCCATACGGACATCTGTCTGCAGACCTGATGCCTCTACAGACCTCTGTCTGCAGAACCAATGCCCCCAGATACCTCTGTCTGGATACCCGAAGCATCCATAGACCTCTGTCTGCAGACCCAAATCCCTGAGAGACCTCTTTCTGCAGAACCGATGACCCCATTGATCTCTGTCTGCAGACCCGATGCCCCAACAGACCTCTGTCTGCAGACCCGATACCAGCACAGAACTCTGTCTGCAGACCCGATGCCCCCAGCAGACCTCTGTCTGCAGACCCTATGCCCACAGCGGAACTCTTTCTGCAGACGCAATGCTCCCACAACCTCTGTCTGCAGAAGCGATGCCCCCACGGACCTATGACTGCAGACCCGATGCCTGCAGCAGACCTCTGTCTGCAGACCTGATGCCCCCACGGACCTCTGTCTGCAGACCTGATGCCTCCACAGACCTCTGTCTGCAGACCGGGTGCCCCCAGATACCTCTGTTTGGAGACCCAAAGCCCCCAGAGACCTCTGTCTGCAGACCCGATGCGCTGAGTGACCTCTGTCTGCAGACCGGATGCCCCCATAGACCTCTGTCTGCAGACCCGATGCCCCCAGAAGACCTCTGTCTGCCGACCCGATGGCCACACAGACTTCTGTCTGCCACCTGATGACCACATAGACCTCTGTATGCAGAACCGATGCCCCCACAGACCTCAGTTTGCAGACCCGATGCCCCCAGAGACTTCTGTCTGCATACCCGATGCCCACACAAACCTCTGTTTGCAGATCTGATTCCCCAGGAGACCTCTGTCTGCAGACGATATGCCCCCAGAGGACTTCTGTCTGCAGACCCAATGCCTCCACAGACATCTGACTGCAGACCTGATGCCCACACCGGAGCTCTGTCCGCAGACACGATGCCCCCAAAGGACCTCGGTAAGCAGAACCGATGCCCCCCACAGACCTCTGTCTGCAGATCCGATGCGCACACAGACCTCAATCTGCAGACCCGATGCCCCCACAGACCTCTGTCTGCAGACCCGAAGCCCCAGTGGACCTCTGCCTGCAGACCCGATGCCCACAGCGGAACTCTGTCTGCAGACCCAATACACCCACAGACCTCTGTCTGCAGACCCGCTGCCCCCAGAGACCTCTGTGTGCAAACCCGATATTCCCCACAGACCTCTGTCTGCAGACCCGAAGCCCCCAGAGGACCTCTGTCTGCAGACCTGATGCCCCCAGCGGACCTCTGTCTGCAGACCCGATGCCCCCACGGATATCTGTCTGCAGACCTGATGCCCCCACAGACCTCTGTCTGCAGACCTGATGCCCCCCAGATACCTCTGTCTGCGGACCTGATGCCCCCAGAAACCTTTTTCTGCGGACTCGATGCCCACAGAGACCTCTGTCTACAGACCCGATGCACCCAGAGGACCTCTGTCTGCAAACCCGTTGCCTTCTCAGACCTCTGTCTGCAGACCCGAATCCCCCCAGAGGACCTCTGTCTTCAGACCCGATGCCCACAGCGGACCTCTGTCTGCAGACCCGATGCCCCCACAGATATCTGTCTGCAGACCCGATACCAGCACAGACCTCTGTCTGCAGACCCGATGCCCCCAGCAGACCTCTGTCTGCAGACCCTATGCCCACAGCGGAACTCTCTCTGCAGACACAATGCCCCCCACAACCTCTGTCTGCAGAAGCGATGCTCCCACGGACCTCTGACTGCAAACCCGATGTCTTCTCAGACCTCTGTCTGCAGAACCGATCCCCCAGAGGACCTCTGTCTGCAGACCTGATGCCTCCACAGACCTCTGTCTGCAGACCCGATGCCCCCAGATACCTCTGTCTGGAGACCCAAAGCGCCCAGACACCTCTGTCTGCAGACCTGATGCCCTGAGTGACCTCTGTCTGCAGACCGGATGCCCCCATAGACCTCTGTCTGCAGACCCGATGCCCCCAGAAGACCTCTGTCTGCCGACCCGATGGCCACACAGACTTCTGTCTGCCAGACCTGATGACCACATAGACCTCTGTATGCAGAACCGATGCCCCCCACAGACCTCAGTTTGCAGACCCGATGCCCCCAGAGACCTCTGTCTGCATACCCGATGCCCACACAAACCTCTGTCTGCAGATCTGATTCCCCAGGAGACCTCTGTCTGCAGACAATATGCCCCCAGCGAACTTCTGTCTGCAGACCCAATGCCTCCACAGACCTCTGTCTGCAGACCTGATACCCACACTGGAGCTCTTTCCGCAGACACGATGCCCCCACCGGACCTTGGTAAGCAGAACCGATGCCCCCACAGACCTCTGTCTGCAGATCCGATGCGCACACAGACCTCAATCTGCAGACCCGATGCCCACACAGACGTCTGTCTGCAGACCCGAGCCCCAGTGGACCTCTGCCTGCAGACCCGATGCCCACAGCGGAACTCTGTCCGCAGACCCGATGCCCCCACCGGACCTCGCTAAGCAGAACCGATGCCTCCACAGACCACTGTCTGCAGACCTGATGCCCACAGCGGACCTCTGTCTGTAGACCTGATGCCCCCATGGATATCTGTCTGCAGACCTGATGGCCCCAGAACCTCTGTCTGCAGACCCAATGCCCCAGAGACCTCTGTGTGCAAACCCAATATTCCCCCACAGACCTCTGTCTGCAGACCCTAATCCCCCAGAGGACCTCTGTCTGCAGACCCGATGCCCACAGGGAACCTCTGTCTACAGACCCGATGCCCCCACGGATATCTGTCTGCAGACCTGATGCCTCCACAGACTTGTGTCTGCAGTCCCGATGCCACCAGACACCTCTGTCTGCGGACCCGAGCACCCAGAAACATTTTTCTGCGGACTCGATGACCCCACAGACCTCTCTCTGAAGTCCCGATGCCCCCAGAGAACTCTGTCTGCAGACCCGATGCCCCCCACAGACCTCTGTCTGCAGACCCGATGGCCCCACGGACATCTGTCTGCAGACATGATGCCTTCACAGACCTCTCTCTGCAGACCCGGTGCCCCCAGATACCTCTGTCTGGAGACCCGAAGCCCCCAGAGACCTCTGTCTGCAGAACCAATGCCCCCAGACCTCTGTCTGCAGACCCGATGCCCCCACAGACCTTGGTCTGCAGACTCGTTGCCCCCAGAGACCTCTGTCTGCAGACCTGATGTCTCCAGAGGACCTCTGTCTGCAGACCGGATGCCCCCACAGACCTCTGTCTGCAGACCCGATGCCCTCGCGGACTCTCTCTGTTGACTAGATGCTCCCAGAGAGTTCTGTCTACAGACCCGATGCCCCCATTGACCTCTGTCTGCAGAACTGATGCCAACAGCGGTCGTCTGTCTGCAGACCCGATGCCCCCAGATACCTCTGTCTGGAGACCGAAGCCCCCAGAGACCTCGGTCTGCGGGTCCGATGCCCCCAGAAACCTTTTTCTGAAGAGTCGATGCCCCCAGAGACCTCTGTCTGCATACCCGATACCCCCAGCAGACCTCTGTCTGCAGACCTGATGCCTCCACAGACCTCTGTCTGCAGAACGGGTGTCCCCAGATACCTCTGTCTGGAGAACCAAAGCCCCCAGAGACCTCTGTCTGCAGACCCGATGTCCTGAGCGACCTCTGTCCGCAGACCTGATGCCTCCATAGACCTCTGTCTGCAGAACCGATGCCCCCAGAAGACCTCTGTCTGCTGACCCGATGGCCACACAGACATCTGTCTGCAGACCTGATGACCACATAGACCTCTGTATGCAGAACTGATGCCCCCACAGACCTCTGTCTGCAGACCCGATGGCCCACAGAACTCAGTCTGCAGACCCGATGCCCCCAGAGACCTCTGTCTGCATACCCGATGCCCATATAAACCTCTGTCTGCAGATCTGATTCCCCAGGAGACCTCTGTCTGCAGACAATATGCCCCAGCGGACCTCTGTCTGCAGACCCAATGCCTCCACAGACCTCTGTCTGCAGACCTGATGCCCACACCGGAGCTCTGTCCGCAGACCCGATGCCCACACCGGACCTCGTTCAGCAGAACCGACGCCCCCACAGACCGCTGTCTGCAGATCCGATGCGAACACAGACCTCAATCTGCAGACCCGATGCCCCCCCACAGACCTCTGTCTGCAGACCCTAAGCACCAGCGGACCTCCGTCTGCATACTCCATGCCCACAGCGGAACTCTTTCTGCAGACCCGATACCCCCACAGACCTCTGTCTGCAGACCCGCTGCCCCCAGAGACCTCTGTGTGCAAACCCGATATTCCCCACAGACCTCTGTCTGCAGAACCGCTGCCCACAGAGACCTCTGTCTGCAGAACCGATGCCCCCAGAGACCTCTGTGTGCAAACACGATATTCCCCACAGACCTCTGTCTGCAGACCGAAGCCCCCAGAGGACCTCTGTCTGCAGACCTGATGCCCCAGCGGACCTCTGTCTGCAGACCCGATGCCCCCACGGATATCTTTCTGCAGACCTGATGCCTCCACAGACCTCTCTCTGCAGACCTGATGCTCCCAGATACCTCTGTCTGCGGACCTGATGCCCACAGAAACCTTTTTTCTGTGGACTCGATGCCCACAGAGACCTCTGTCTGCAGACCCTGATGACCCCAGAGGACCTCTGTCTGCAAACCCAATGTCCCCCACAGACTTCTGTCTGCAGACCCGAATCCCCCCAGAGGACCTCTGTCTGCAGACCCGATGCCCACAGCGGACCTCTGTCTGGATACCCAATACCCCCACGGATATCTGTCTGCAGACCTGATGCCTCCACAGACCTCTGTCTGCAGACCCGATGCCACCAGATACCTCTGTCTGCGGACCTGATGCCCCCCAGAAACATTTTTCTGCGGACTCGATGACCCCACAGACCTCTGTCTGAAGTCCCGATGCCCCCAGAGAACTCTGTCTGCAGACCCGATGCCCCCACAGACCTCTGTCTGCAGACCCGATGGCCCCACAGACATCTGTCTGCAGACATGATGCCTTCACAGACCTCTCTCTGCAGACCCGGTGCCCCCAGATACCTCTGTCTGGAGACCCGAAGCCCCCAGAGACCTCTGTCTGAAGAACCAATGCCCCCAGACCTCTGTCTGCAGACCCGATGACCCCACAGACCTCGGTCTGCAGACTCGTTGCCCTCGCGGACTCTCTCTGTTGACTAGATGCTCCCGGAAAGTTCTGTCTACAGACCCGATGCCCCCAGAGACCTCTGTCTGCAGACCTGATACCCCCAGAGGACCTCTGTTTGCAGACACGATGCCCCCACAGACATCTGTCTGCAGTCCCGTGCCCCCAGATACCTCTGTCTGCAGACCCGATGCCCCCACAGACCTCTGTCTTCAGTCCCGATGCACCCATAGACCTCTGTCTGCAGACCCGATTCCCCTACCGGACCTCTGTCTGGAGACCCGAAGCCCCCAGAGACCTCTGTCTGCAGACCCGATGCCCCCACAAACCTCTGTCTGCAGACCTGATGCCTCCACAGACCTCTGTCTGCAGACCCGGTACCCCCAGATACCTCTGTCTGGAGACCCGAAGCCACCAGAGACCTCTGTCTGAAGAACCAATGCCCCCAGACCTCTGTCTGCAGACCCGATGCCCGCAGAGACCTTTTTCTACAGACTCGATGCCCCCAGAGACCTCTCTCTGCAGACCCGATGCCCCCACAGACCTCTGTCTGCAGTCACGATGCCCCCAGAGACCTCTGTCTGCAGACCCGATGCCCCCCACAGACCTCTCTCTGCAGACCCGATGCCCCCAGAGGAACTTTGTCTACCGACCTGATGACCCACAGACCTCTGTCTGCAGACCCGATGCCCTCGCAGACTCTGTCACTGACTAGATGCACCTGCAAACCTCTGTCTACAGACCCGATGCCCCCATGACCTCTGTCTGCAGACCTGATGCCAACAACGGTCGTCTGTCTGCAGATCCGTGCCCCCAAAGACCTTTGTCTGCCGACCCGATGCCCCCACAGACCTCTGTCTGCAGACCTGATGCCCACAAAATCCTCTGTCTGCTGATGAAATGCCCCCATTAGACCTCTGTCTACAGACCCGATGCCCCCACATACCTCTGTCTGCACACCTGATGCCTCCACAGACCTCTGTCTGCTGAACTGATGCCGCCAGAGACCTCTGCTGCACACCCGATGCCTCCACAGACCTCTGTCTGCAGACCCGATGCCTCCACGGACCTCTGTCTACAGACCTGATGCCCCCAAAACCTCTGTATGCAAACCTGATGCCTCCACAGACCTCTGTCTGCAGACCCGATGTGCCCACAGACCTCAAACTGCAGGCCCAATGCCCCAACAGACCTCTGTCTGTAGACCCGATGCCCCCAGAGACCTCTGTCTGGAGAACCAATACCCAAACAAACCTCTGCTGCACACACGATGCCTCCATAGACCTCTGTCTGCAGACCCGATGCCCACAAAATCCTCTGTCTGCTGATGAAATGCCCCCATTAGACCTCTGTCTACAGACCCGATGCCCCCACAGACCTCTGTCTGCACACCTGATGCCCCCACAGACCTCTGTCTGCTGAACTGATGCCCCCAGAGGCCCTTTTCTGCAGACTCGATGACCCCATAGACTTCTGTCTGCCTACCCGATGCCCCCACAGACTTCTGTCTGCAGACCTGATGCCCCCATAGACCTCTGTATGCAGAACCAATGCCACCACAGACCTCTATCTGCAGACCCGATGCCCCCACAGACCTCTGTCCGCAGAACCGAAGCCCCCACAGACCTCTGTCTGCAGACCCGACACCTCCAGTGGACCTCTGTCTGCATACCTGATGCCTCCCCGAACACCTCTCACTGCAGACCCGATGCCCTCGCAGACTCTGTCTGCAGACAGGATGCCCCCATTGAACTCTGTCTGCAGACCTGATGCCAACAGCGTTCGTCTGTCTACCGACCCGATGCCTCCACAAACCTCTGTCTGCAGACCAGATGCCCCCAGCGGAGCTCTGTCTGCAGGTGCGATGCCCACACAGACCTCTGTCTGCAGACCCGATGTCCTTACCGGAGCTCTGTCCGCAGACCTGATGCCCCCCACCGGAACTCTGTCTGCAGACCCGATGCCCCCAGAGACCTCTGTCTGCATACCCGATGCCCCAACAGACCTCAATGTGCTGAACCGATGCCCCCACAGACCTCTGTCTACAGACCAGAAGCCCCCAGCGGACCTCTGTCTGCAGACCCGATGCCCCCCGAACCTCTGTCTGCAGACCCGATGCCCCCACAGTCCTCTGTCTGCAGAACAGATGCCCAGAGAGACCTCTGTCTGCAGAACCGATGCCCGCACAGACCTCTGTCTGCAGACCCGATGCCCCCAGAGAACTCTGTGTGCAGACCTGATGCCAACAGTGGTCGTCTGTCTGCAGACATGATGCCCCCCACATACCTCTGTCTGCAGACCCGATGCCCCTTCGGATCTCCGTCTGAAGACCCGATGCCCCCACAGACCTCTGTCTGCAGACCCGATGCCCCCACAGACCTCTGTCTGCAGACCCGATGCCCTCACAGACCTCTCTATGCAGACACGATGCCACACAGACCCTTTGTCTGCACACCCGATGCATCCAGTGGACATCTGTCTGCAGACCTGATGCCCCCACAGACCTCTATCTGCAGACTGATGACCCCAAAGACTTCTCTATGCAGACCTGATGCCACACAGACACTGTCTGTTGACCGGATGCCCCCACAGACCTCTGTCTGCAGACCCAATACCAGCACAGACTTCTTTCTGCAGACACGATGCCCCACAGACCTCTGACTGCAGACCCACTGCCCGCAGTGGACCTCTCTCTGCAGACCCGATGCCCCCCCGAATTCTCTATCTGCAGACCATGCCCCCGCAGACCTCAGTATCCTTACTCAATGCCCCCACAGACCTCTGTCTGCAGTCCCGATGCCCCCACAGACCTCTGTCTGCACTCGGATGCCCCCGCATTTTCTGTCTGCAGACCATGCCACCGCAGACCTCTGTCTCCATACTCAATGCCCACACAGACCTCTGTCTGCATGTCTGATTCCCCCCCGCAGACCTCTTTCTGCAGACCAGATGTCCCCAGCGGACCTCTGTCTGCAGAACCGATGCCCCCACAGACCTCTGTCTGCAGACCCGAGCCCCAGCGGACCTCTGTCTGCAGACCCGATGCCCCGACGGATATCTGTCTGCAGACCTGATGTGCCTCCACAGACCTCTGTCTGCAGACCTGATGCCCCCAGATACCTCTGTCTGCGGACCTGATGCCCCCAGAAACCTTTTTCTGCGGACTCGATGCCCACAGAGACCTCTGTCTACAGACCCGATGCACCCAGAGGACCTCTGTCTGCAAACCCGTTGCCTTCTCAGACCTCTGTCTGCAGACCCGAATCCCCCAGAGGACCTCTGTCTTCAGACCCGATGCCCACAGCGGACCTCTGTCTGCAGACCCGATGCCCCCACAGATATCTGTCTGCAGACCCGATACCAGCACAGACCTCTGTCTGCAGACCCGATGCCCCCAGCAGACCTCTGTCTGCAGACCCTATGCCCACAGCGGAACTCTCTCTGCAGACACAATGCCCCCACAACCTCTGTCTGCAGAAGCGATGCTCCCACGGACCTCTGACTGCAAAACCCGATGTCTTCTCAGACCTCTGTCTGCAGAACCGAATCCCCCAGAGGACCTCTGTCTGCAGACCTGATGCCTCCACAGACCTCTGTCTGCAGACCCGATGCCCCCAGATACCTCTGTCTGGAGACCCAAAGCGCCCAGACACCTCTGTCTGCAGACCTGATGCCCTGAGTGACCTCTGTCTGCAGACCGGATGCCCCCATAGACCTCTGTCTGCAGACCCGATGCCCCCAGAAGACCTCTGTCTGCCGACCCGATGGCCACACAGACTTCTGTCTGCAGACCTGATGACCACATAGACCTCTGTATGCAGAACCGATGCCCCCACAGACCTCAGTTTGCAGACCCGATGCCCCCAGAGACCTCTGTCTGCATACCCGATGCCCACACAAACCTCTGTCTGCAGATCTGATTCCCCAGGAGACCTCTGTCTGCAGACAATATGCCCCCAGCGAACTTCTGTCTGCAGACCCAATGCCTCCACAGACCTCTGTCTGCAGACCTGATACCCACACCGGAGCTCTTTCCGCAGACACGATGCCCCCACCGGACCTTGGTAAGCAGAACCGATGCCCCCCCACAGACCTCTGTCTGCAGATCCGATGCGCACACAGACCTCAATCTGCAGACCCGATGCCCACACAGACGTCTGTCTGCAGACCCGAAGCCCCAGTGGACCTCTGCCTGCAGACCCGATGCCCACAGCGGAACTCTGTCCGCAGACCCGATGCCCCCACCGGACCTCGCTAAGCAGAACCGATGCCTCCACAGACCACTGTCTGCAGACCTGATGCCCACAGCGGACCTCTGTCTGTAGACCTGATGCCCCCCATGGATATCTGTCTGCAGACCTGATGGCCCCAGAACCTCTGTCTGCAGACCCAATGCCCCAGAGACCTCTGTGTGCAAAACCCAATATTCCCCACAGACCTCTGTCTGCAGACCCTAATCCCCCAGAGGACCTCTGTCTGCAGACCCGATGCCCACAGGGAACCTCTGTCTACAGACCCGATGCCCCCCACGGATATCTGTCTGCAGACCTGATGCCTCCACAGACTTGTGTCTGCAGTCCCGATGCCACCAGACACCTCTGTCTGCGGACCTGAGCACCCAGAAACATTTTTCTGCGGACTCGATGACCCCACAGACCTCTCTCTGAAGTCCCGATGCCCCCAGAGAACTCTGTCTGCAGACCCGATGCCCCCACAGACCTCTGTCTGCAGACCCGATGGCCCCACGGACATCTGTCTGCAGACATGATGCCTTCACAGACCTCTCTCTGCAGACCCGGTGCCCCCAGATACCTCTGTCTGGAGACCCGAAGCCCCCAGAGACCTCTGTCTGCAGAACCAATGCCCCCAGACCTCTGTCTGCAGACCCGATGCCCCCACAGACCTCGGTCTGCAGACTCGTTGCCCCAGAGACCTCTGTCTGCAGACCTGATGTCTCCAGAGGACCTCTGTCTGCAGACCGGATGCCCCCCACAGACCTCTGTCTGCAGACCCGATGCCCTCGCGGACTCTCTCTGTTGACTAGATGCTCCCAGAGAGTTCTGTCTACAGACCCGATGCCCCCATTGACCTCTGTCTGCAGAACTGATGCCAACAGCGGTCGTCTGTCTGCAGACCCGATGCCCCCAGATACCTCTGTCTGGAGACCGAAGCCCCCAGAGACCTCGGTCTGCGGTCCGATGCCCCCAGAAACCTTTTTCTGAAGAGTCGATGCCCCCAGAGACCTCTGTCTGCATACCCGATACCCGCAGCAGACCTCTGTCTGCAGACCCGATGCCCCCACGGACCTCTGTCTGCAGACCTGATGCCTCCACAGACCTCTGTCTGCAGAACGGGTGTCCCCAGATACCTCTGTCTGGAGAACCAAAGCCCCCCAGAGACCTCTGTCTGCAGACCCGATGTCCTGAGAAAGCGACCTCTGTCCGCAGACCTGATGCCCCCATAGACCTCTGTCTGCAGAACCGATGCCCCCAGAAGACCTCTGTCTGCTGACCCGATGGCCACACAGACATCTGTCTGCAGACCTGATGACCACATAGACCTCTGTATGCAGAACTGATGCCCCCACAGACCTCTGTCTGCAGACCCGATGGCCCACAGAACTCAGTCTGCAGACCCGATGCCCCCAGAGACCTCTGTCTGCATACCCGATGCCCATATAAACCTCTGTCTGCAGATCTGATTCCCCAGGAGACCTCTGTCTGCAGACAATATGCCCCAGCGGACCTCTGTCTGCAGACCCAATGCCTCCACAGACCTCTGTCTGCAGACCTGATGCCCACACCGGAGCTCTGTCCGCAGACCCGATGCCCACACCGGACCTCGTTCAGCAGAACCGATGCCCCCACAGACCTCTGTCTGCAGATCCGATGCGAACACAGACCTCAATCTGCAGACCCGATGCCCCCACAGACCTCTGTCTGCAGACCCTAAGCACCAGCGGACCTCCGTCTGCATACTCCATGCCCACAGCGGAACTCTTTCTGCAGACCCGATACCCCCACAGACCTCTGTCTGCAGACCCGCTGCCCCCAGAGACCTCTGTGTGCAAACCCGATATTCCCCACAGACCTCTGTCTGCAGAACCACTGCCCACAGAGACCTCTGTCTGCAGAACCGATGCCCCCAGAGACCTCTGTGTGCAAACACGATATTCCCCACAGACCTCTGTCTGCAGACCCAAGCCCCCAGAGGACCTCTGTCTGCAGACCTGATGCCCCCAGCGGACCTCTGTCTGCAGACCCGATGCCCCCACGGATATCTTTCTGCAGACCTGATGCCTCCACAGACCTCTCTCTGCAGACCTGATGCTCCCAGATACCTCTGTCTGCGGACCTGATGCCCACAGAAACCTTTTTCTGTGGACTCGATGCCCACAGAGACCTCTGTCTGCAGACCTGATGACCCCAGAGGACCTCTGTCTGCAAACCCAATGTCCCCACAGACTTCTGTCTGCAGACCCGAATCCCCCAGAGGACCTCTGTCTGCAGACCCGATGCCCACAGCGGACCTCTGTCTGGATACCCAATACCCCCACGGATATCTGTCTGCAGACCTGATGCCTCCACAGACCTCTGTCTGCAGACCCGATGCCACCAGATACCTCTGTCTGCGGACCTGATGCCCCCAGAAACATTTTTCTGCGGACTCGATGACCCCACAGACCTCTGTCTGAAGTCCCGATGCCCCCAGAGAACTCTGTCTGCAGACCCGATGCCCCCACAGACCTCTGTCTGCAGACCCGATGGCCCCACAGACATCTGTCTGCAGACATGATGCCTCTCACAGGCCTCTCTCTGCAGACCCGGTGCCCCCAGATACCTCTGTCTGGAGACCCGAAGCCCCCAGAGACCTCTGTCTGAAGAACCAATGCCCCCCAGACCTCTGTCTGCAGACCCGATGACCCCACAGACCTCGGTCTGCAGACTCGTTGCCCTCGCGGACTCTCTCTGTTGACTAGATGCTCCCGGAAAGTTCTGTCTACAGACCCGATGCCCCAGAGACCTCTGTCTGCAGACCTGATACCCCCAGAGGACCTCTGTTTGCAGACACGATGCCCCCACAGACATCTGTCTGCAGTCCCGATGCCCCCAGATACCTCTGTCTGCAGACCCGATGCCCCCCACAGACCTCTGTCTTCAGTCCCGATGCACCCATAGACCTCTGTCTGCAGACCCGATTCCCCTACCGGACCTCTGTCTGGAGACCCGAAGCCCCCAGAGACCTCTGTCTGCAGACCCGATGCCCCCACAAACCTCTGTCTGCAGACCTGATGCCTCCACAGACCTCTGTCTGCAGACCCGGTACCCCCAGATACCTCTGTCTGGAGACCCGAAGCCACCAGAGACCTCTGTCTGAAGAACCAATGCCCCCAGACCTCTGTCTGCAGACCCGATGCCCGCAGAGACCTTTTTCTACAGACTCGATGCCCCCAGAGACCTCTCTCTGCAGACCCGATGCCCCCACAGACCTCTGTCTGCAGTCACGATGCCCCCAGAGACCTCTGTCTGCAGACCCGATGCCCCCACAGACCTCTCTCTGCAGACCCGATGCCCCCAGAGGAACTTTGTCTACCGACCTGATGACCCACAGACCTCTGTCTGCAGACCCGATGCCCTCGCAGACTCTGTCACTGACTAGATGCACCTGCAAACCTCTGTCTACAGACCCAATGCCCCCCATGACCTCTGTCTGCAGACCTGATGCCAACAACGGTCGTCTGTCTGCAGATCCGTGCCCCCAAAGACCTTTGTCTGCTGACCCGATGCCCCCACAGACCTCTGTCTGCAGACCTGATGCCCACAAAATCCTCTGTCTGCTGATGAAATGCCCCCATTAGACCTCTGTCTACAGACCCGATGCCCCCACATACCTCTGTCTGCACACCTGATGCCTCCACAGACCTCTGTCTGCTGAACTGATGCCGCCAGAGACCTCTGCTGCACACCCGATGCCTCCACAGACCTCTGTCTGCAGACCCGCATGCCTCCACGGACCTCTGTCTACAGACCTGATGCCCCCCAAAACCTCTGTATGCAAACCCGATGCCTCCACAGACCTCTGTCTGCAGACCCGATGTGCCCACAGACCTCAAACTGCAGGCCCAATGCCCCAACAGACCTCTGTCTGTAGACCCGATGCCCCCAGAGACCTCTGTCTGGAGAACCAATACCCAAACAAACCTCTGCTGCACACACGATGCCTCCATAGACCTCTGTCTGCAGACCCGATGCCCACAAAATCCTCTGTCTGCTGATGAAATGCCCCCCATTAGACCTCTGTCTACAGACCCGATGCCCCCACAGACCTCTGTCTGCACACCTGATGCCCCCACAGACCTCTGTCTGCTGAACTGATGCCCCCCAGAGGCCCTTTTCTGCAGACTCGATGACCCCATAGACTTCTGTCTGCCTACCCGATGCCCCCACAGACTTCTGTCTGCAGACCTGATGCCCCCATAGACCTCTGTAGCAGAACCAATGCCACCACAGACCTCTATCTGCAGACCCGATGCCCCCACAGACCTCTGTCCGCAGAACCGAAGCCCCCCACAGACCTCTGTCTGCAGACCCGACACCTCCAGTGGACCTCTGTCTGCATACCTGATGCCTCCCCGAACACCTCTCACTGCAGACCCGATGCCCTCGCAGACTCTGTCTGCAGACAGGATGCCCCCATTGACCTCTGTCTGCAGACCTGATGCCAACAGCGTTCGTCTGTCTACCGACCTGATGCCTCCACAAACCTCTGTCTGCAGACCAGATGCCCCCAGCGGAGCTCTGTCTGCAGGTGCGATGCCCACACAGACCTCTGTCTGCAGACCCGATGTCCTTACCGGAGCTCTGTCCGCAGACCTGATGCCCCCACCGGAACTCTGTCTGCAGACCCGATGCCCCCAGAGACCTCTGTCTGCATACCCGATGCCCCAACAGACCTCAATGTGCTGAACCGATGCCCCCACAGACCTCTGTCTACAGACCAGAAGCCCCCCAGCGGACCTCTGTCTGCAGACCCGATGCCCCCCCAGCGAACCTCTGTCTGCAGACCCGATGCCCCCCACAGGTCCTCTGTCTGCAGAACAGATGCCCAGAGAGACCTCTGTCTGCAGACCCGATGCCCGCACAGACCTCTGTCTGCAGACCCGATGCCCCCAGAGAACTCTGTGTGCAGACCCTGATGCCAACAGTGGTCGTCTGTCTGCAGACATGATGCCCCCACATACCTCTGTCTGCAGACCCGATGCCCCTTCGGATCTCCGTCTGAAGACCCGATGCCCCCGACCTCTGTCTGCAGACCCGATGCCCCCACAGACCTCTGTCTGCAGACCCGATGCCCTCACAGACCTCTCTATGCAGACACGATGCCACACAGACCCTTTGTCTGCACACCCGATGCATCCAGTGGACATCTGTCTGCAGACCCTGATGCCCCCCACAGACCTCTATCTGCAGACTGATGACCCCAAAGACTTCTCTAGGCAGACCTGATGCCACACAGACACTGTCTGTTGACCGGATGCCCCCACAGACCTCTGTCTGCAGACCCAATACCAGCACAGACTTCTTTCTGCAGACACGATGCCCCACAGACCTCTGACTGCAGACCCACTGCCCGCAGTGGACCTCTCTCTGCAGACCCGATGCCCCCAATTCTCTATCTGCAGACCATGCCCCCGCAGACCTCAGTATCCTTACTCAATGCCCCCACAGACCTCTGTCTGCAGTCCCGATGCCCCCACAGACCTCTGTCTGCACTCGGATGCCCCCGCATTTTCTGTCTGCAGACCATGCCACCGCAGACCTCTGTCTCCATACTCAATGCCCACACAGACCTCTGTCTGCATGTCTGATTCCCCCGCAGACCTCTTTCTGCAGACCAGATGTCCCCAGCGGACCTCTGTCTGCAGAACCGATGCCCCCCACAGACCTCTGTCTGCAGACCCGGAGCCCCAGCGGACCTCTGTCTGCAGACCCGATGCCCATAGCGGAACTCTGTCTGCAGACCTGATGCCTCCACAGACCTCTGTCTGCAGACCTGATGCCCCCAGATACCTCTGTCTGCGGACCTGATGCCCCCAGAAACCTTTTTCTGCGGACTCGATGCCCACAGAGACCTCTGTCTACAGACCCGATGCACCCAGAGGACCTCTGTCTGCAAACCCGTTGCCTTCTCAGACCTCTGTCTGCAGACCCGAATCCCCCCAGAGGACCTCTCTGTCTTCAGACCCGATGCCCACAGCGGACCTCTGTCTGCAGACCCGATGCCCCCCACAGATATCTGTCTGCAGACCCGATACCAGCACAGACCTCTGTCTGCAGACCCGATGCCCCCCAGCAGACCTCTGTCTGCAGACCCTATGCCCACAGCGGAACTCTCTCTGCAGACACAATGCCCCCACAACCTCTGTCTGCAGAAGCGATGCTCCCACGGACCTCTGACTGCAAACCCGATGTCTTCTCAGACCTCTGTCTGCAGAACCGAATCCCCCAGAGGACCTCTGTCTGCAGACCTGATGCCTCCACAGACCTCTGTCTGCAGACCCGATGCCCCCAGATACCTCTGTCTGGAGACCCAAAGCGCCCAGACACCTCTGTCTGCAGACCTGATGCCCTGAGTGACCTCTGTCTGCAGACCGGATGCCCCCATAGACCTCTGTCTGCAGACCCGATGCCCCCAGAAGACCTCTGTCTGCCGACCCGATGGCCACACAGACTTCTGTCTGCAGACCTGATGACCACATAGACCTCTGTATGCAGAACCGATGCCCCCCACAGACCTCAGTTTGCAGACCCGATGCCCCCCAGAGACCTCTGTCTGCATACCCGATGCCCACACAAACCTCTGTCTGCAGATCTGATTCCCCAGGAGACCTCTGTCTGCAGACGATATGCCCCCCAGCGGACTTCTGTCTGCAGACCCAATGCCTCCACAGACCTCTGTCTGCAGACCTGATACCCACACCGGAGCTCTTTCCGCAGACACGATGCCCCCACCGGACCTTGGTAAGCAGAACCGATGCCCCCACAGACCTCTGTCTGCAGATCCGATGCGCACACAGACCTCAATCTGCAGACCCGATGCCCACACAGACGTCTGTCTGCAGACCCAAGCCCCAGTGGACCTCTGCCTGCAGACCCGATGCCCACAGCGGAACTCTGTCCCAGACCCGATGCCCCCACCGGACCTCGCTAAGCAGAACCGATGCCTCCACAGACCACTGTCTGCAGACCTGATGCCCACAGCGGACCTCTGTCTGTAGACCTGATGCCCCCATGGATATCTGTCTGCAGACCTGATGGCCCCAGAACCTCTGTCTGCAGACCCAATGCCCCAGAGACCTCTGTGTGCAAACCCAATATTCCCCACAGACCTCTGTCTGCAGACCCTAATCCCCCAGAGGACCTCTGTCTGCAGACCCGATGCCCACAGGGAACCTCTGTCTACAGACCCGATGCCCCCACGGATATCTGTCTGCAGACCTGATGACCTCCACAGACTTGTGTCTGCAGTCCCGATGCCACCAGACACCTCTGTCTGCGGACCTGAGCACCCAGAAACATTTTTCTGCGGACTCGATGACCCCACAGACCTCTCTCTGAAGTCCCGATGCCCCCAGAGAACTCTGTCTGCAGACCCGATGCCCCCACAGACCTCTGTCTGCAGACCCGATGGCCCCACGGACATCTGTCTGCAGACATGATGCCTTCACAGACCTCTCTCTGCAGACCCGGTGCCCCCAGATACCTCTGTCTGGAGACCCGAAGCCCCCAGAGACCTCTGTCTGCAGAACCAATGCCCCCAGACCTCTGTCTGCAGACCCGATGCCCCCACAGACCCTCGGTCTGCAGACTCGTGCCCCCAGAGACCTCTGTCTGCAGACCTGATGTCTCCAGAGGACCTCTGTCTGCAGACCGGATGCCCCCACAGACCTCTGTCTGCAGACCCGATGCCCTCGCGGACTCTCTCTGTTGACTAGATGCTCCCAGAGAGTTCTGTCTACAGACCCGATGCCCCCATTGACCTCTGTCTGCAGAACTGATGCCAACAGCGGTCGTCTGTCTGCAGACCCGATGCCCCCAGATACCTCTGTCTGGAGACCGAAGCCCCCAGAGACCTCGGTCTGCGGGTCCGATGCCCCCAGAAACCTTTTTCTGAAGAGTCGATGCCCCCAGAGACCTCTGTCTGCATACCCGATCACCCGCAGCAGACCTCTGTCTGCAGACCCGATGCCCCCACGGACCTCTGTCTGCAGACCTGATGCCTCCACAGACCTCTGTCTGCAGAACGGGTGTCCCCAGATACCTCTGTCTGGAGAACCAAAGCCCCCAGAGACCTCTGTCTGCAGACCCGATGTCCTGAGCGACCTCTGTCCGCAGACCTGATGCCCCCATAGACCTCTGTCTGCAGAACCGATGCCCCCAGAAGACCTCTGTCTGCTGACCCGATGGCCACACAGACATCTGTCTGCAGACCTGATGACCACATAGACCTCTGTATGCAGAACTGATGCCCCCACAGACCTCTGTCTGCAGACCCGATGGCCCACAGAACTCAGTCTGCAGACCCGATGCCCCCAGAGACCTCTGTCTGCATACCCGATGCCCATATAAACCTCTGTCTGCAGATCTGATTCCCCAGGGAGACCTCTGTCTGCAGACAATATGCCCCAGCGGACCTCTGTCTGCAGACCCAATGCCTCCACAGACCTCTGTCTGCAGACCTGATGCCCACACCGGAGCTCTGTCCGCAGACCCGATGCCCCACACCGGACCTCGTTCAGCAGAACCGATGCCCCCACAGACCTCTGTCTGCAGATCCGATGCGAACACAGACCTCAATCTGCAGACCCGATGCCCCCACAGACCTCTGTCTGCAGACCCTAAGCACCAGCGGACCTCCGTCTGCATACTCCATGCCCACAGCGGAACTCTTTCTGCAGACCCGATACCCCCCACAGACCTCTGTCTGCAGACCCGCTGCCCCCAGAGACCTCTGTGTGCAAACCCGATATTCCCCACAGACCTCTGTCTGCAGAACCGCTGCCCACAGAGACCTCTGTCTGCAGAACCGATGCCCCCAGAGACCTCTGTGTGCAAACACGATATTCCCCACAGACCTCTGTCTGCAGACCGAAGCCCCCAGAGGACCTCTGTCTGCAGACCTGATGCCCCAGCGGACCTCTGTCTGCAGACCCGATGCCCCCACGGATATCTTTCTGCAGACCTGATGCCTCCACAGACCTCTCTCTGCAGACCTGATGCTCCCAGATACCTCTGTCTGCGGACCTGATGCCCACAGAAACCTTTTTCTGTGGACTCGATGCCCACAGAGACCTCTGTCTGCAGACCTGATGACCCCAGAGGACCTCTGTCTGCAAACCCAATGTCCCCACAGACTTCTGTCTGCAGACCCGAATCCCCCAGAGGACCTCTGTCTGCAGACCCGATGCCCACAGCGGACCTCTGTCTGGATACCCAATACCCCCACGGATATCTGTCTGCAGACCTGATGCCTCCACAGACCTCTGTCTGCAGACCCGATGCCACCAGATACCTCTGTCTGCGGACCTGATGCCCCCCAGAAACATTTTTCTGCGGACTCGATGACCCCACAGACCTCTGTCTGAAGTCCCGATGCCCCCAGAGAACTCTGTCTGCAGACCCGATGCCCCCACAGACCCTCTGTCTGCAGACCCGATGGCCCCACAGACATCTGTCTGCAGACATGATGCCTTCACAGACCTCTCTCTGCAGACCCGGTGCCCCCAGATACCTCTGTCTGGAGACCCGAAGCCCCCAGAGACCTCTGTCTGAAGAACCAATGCCCCCAGACCTCTGTCTGCAGACCCGATGACCCCACAGACCTCGGTCTGCAGACTCGTTGCCCTCGCGGACTCTCTCTGTTGACTAGATGCTCCCGGAAAGTTCTGTCTACAGACCCGATGCCCCCAGAGACCTCTGTCTGCAGACCTGATACCCCCAGAGGACCTCTGTTTGCAGACACGATGCCCCCACAGACATCTGTCTGCAGTCCCGATGCCCCCAGATACCTCTGTCTGCAGACCCGATGCCCCCACAGACCTCTGTCTTCAGTCCCGATGCACCCATAGACCTCTGTCTGCAGACCCGATTCCCCTACCGGACCTCTGTCTGGAGACCTGAAGCCCCCAGAGACCTCTGTCTGCAGACCCGATGCCCCCACAAACCTCTGTCTGCAGACCTGATGCCTCCACAGACCTCTGTCTGCAGACCCGGTACCCCCAGATACCTCTGTCTGGAGACCCGAAGCCACCAGAGACCTCTGTCTGAAGAACCAATGCCCCCAGACCTCTGTCTGCAGACCCGATGCCCGCAGAGACCTTTTTCTACAGACTCGATGCCCCCAGAGACCTCTCTCTGCAGACCCGATGCCCCCACAGACCTCTGTCTGCAGTCACGATGCCCCCAGAGACCTCTGTCTGCAGACCCGATGCCCCCACAGACCTCTCTCTGCAGACCCGATGCCCCCCAGAGGAACTTTGTCTACCGACCTGATGACCCACAGACCTCTGTCTGCAGACCCGATGCCCTCGCAGACTCTGTCACTGACTAGATGCACCTGCAAACCTCTGTCTACAGACCCAATGCCCCCATGACCTCTGTCTGCAGACCTGATGCCAACAACGGTCGTCTGTCTGCAGATCCGTGCCCCCAAAGACCTTTGTCTGCTGACCCGATGCCCCCACAGACCTCTGTCTGCAGACCTGATGCCCACAAAATCCTCTGTCTGCTGATGAAATGCCCCCATTAGACCTCTGTCTACAGACCCGATGCCCCCACATACCTCTGTCTGCACACCTGATGCCTCCACAGACCTCTGTCTGCTGAACTGATGCCGCCAGAGACCTCTGCTGCACACCCGATGCCTCCACAGACCTCTGTCTGCAGACCCGATGCCTCCACGGACCTCTGTCTACAGACCTGATGCCCCCAAAACCTCTGTATGCAAACCCGATGCCTCCACAGACCTCTGTCTGCAGACCCGATAATGCCCACAGACCTCAAACTGCAGGCCCAATGCCCCAACAGACCTCTGTCTGTAGACCCGATGCCCCCAGAGACCTCTGTCTGGAGAACCAATACCCAAACAAACCTCTGCTGCACACACGATGCCTCCATAGACCTCTGTCTGCAGACCCGATGCCCACAAAATCCTCTGTCTGCTGATGAAATGCCCCCATTAGACCTCTGTCTACAGACCCGATGCCCCCACAGACCCTCTGTCTGCACACCTGATGCCCCCACAGACCTCTGTCTGCTGAACTGATGCCCCCAGAGGCCCTTTTCTGCAGACTCGATGACCCCATAGACTTCTGTCTGCCTACCCGATGCCCCCCACAGACTTCTGTCTGCAGACCTGATGCCCCCATAGACCTCTGTATGCAGAACCAATGCCACCACAGACCTCTATCTGCAGACCCGATGCCCCCACAGTCCTCTGTCCGCAGAACTGAAGCCCCCACAGACCTCTGTCTGCAGACCCGACACCTCCAGTGGACCTCTGTCTGCATACCTGATGCCTCCCCCGAACACCTCTCACTGCAGACCCGATGCCCTCGCAGACTCTGTCTGCAGACAGGATGCCCCCATTGACCTCTGTCTGCAGACCTGATGCCAACAGCGTTCGTCTGTCTACCGACCTGATGCCTCCACAAACCTCTGTCTGCAGACCAGATGCCCCCAGCGGAGCTCTGTCTGCAGGTGCGATGCCCACACAGACCTCTGTCTGCAGACCCGATGTCCTTACCGGAGCTCTGTCCGCAGACCTGATGCCCCCACCGGAACTCTGTCTGCAGACCCGATGCCCCCAGAGACCTCTGTCTGCATACCCGATGCCCCAACAGACCTCAATGTGCTGAACCGATGCCCCCACAGACCTCTGTCTACAGACCAGAAGCCCCCAGCGGACCTCTGTCTGCAGACCCGATGCCCCCAGCGAACCTCTGTCTGCAGACCCGATGCCCCCACAGTCCTCTGTCTGCAGAACAGATGCCCAGAGAGACCTCTGTCTGCAGACCCGATGCCCGCACAGACCTCTGTCTGCAGACCCGATGCCCCCAGAGAACTCTGTGTGCAGACCTGATGCCAACAGTGGTCGTCTGTCTGCAGACACGATGCCCCCACATACCTCTGTCTGCAGACCCGATGCCCCTTCGGATCTCCGTCTGAAGACCCGATGCCCCCACAGACCTCTGTCTGCAGACCTGATGCCCCCACAGACCTCTGTCTGCAGACCCGATGCCCTCACAGACCTCTCTATGCAGACACGATGCCACACAGACCCTTTGTCTGCACACCCGATGCATCCAGTGGACATCTGTCTGCAGACCTGATGCCCCCCACAGACCTCTATCTGCAGACTGATGACCCCAAAGACTTCTCTAGGCAGACCTGATGCCACACAGACACTGTCTGTTGACCGGATGCCCCCACAGACCTCTGTCTGCAGACCCAATACCAGCACAGACTTCTTTCTGCAGACACGATGCCCCACAGACCTCTGACTGCAGACCCACTGCCCGCAGTGGACCTCTGTCTGCAGACCCGATGCCCTCGAATTCTCTATCTGCAGACCATGCCCCCGCAGACCTCAGTATCCTTACTCAATGCCCCCACAGACCTCTGTCTGCAGTCCCGATGCCCCCACAGACCTCTGTCTGCACTCGGATGCCCCCGCATTTTCTGTCTGCAGACCATGCCACCGCAGACCTCTGTCTCCATACTCAATGCCCACACAGACCTCTGTCTGCATGTCTGATTCCCCCGCAGACCTCTTTCTGCAGACCAGATGTCCCCAGCGGACCTCTGTCTGCAGAACCGATGCCCCCACAGACCTCTGTCTGCAGACCCGAGCCCCAGCGGACCTCTGTCTGCAGACCCGATGCCCCGACGGATATCTGTCTGCAGACCTGATGCCTCCACAGACCTCTGTCTGCAGACCTGATGCCCCCAGATACCTCTGTCTGCGGACCTGATGCCCCCAGAAACCTTTTTCTGCGGACTCGATGCCCACAGAGACCTCTGTCTACAGACCCGATGCACCCAGAGGACCTCTGTCTGCAAACCCGTTGCCTTCTCAGACCCTCTGTCTGCAGACCCGAATCCCCCAGAGGACCTCTGTCTTCAGACCCGATGCCCACAGCGGACCTCTGTCTGCAGACCCGATGCCCCCACAGATATCTGTCTGCAGACCCGATACCAGCACAGACCTCTGTCTGCAGACCCGATGCCCCCAGCAGACCTCTGTCTGCAGACCCTATGCCCACAGCGGAACTCTCTCTGCAGACACAATGCCCCCACAACCTCTGTCTGCAGAAGCGATGCTCCCACGGACCTCTGACTGCAAACCCGATGTCTTCTCAGACCTCTGTCTGCAGAACCGAATCCCCCAGAGGACCTCTGTCTGCAGACCTGATGCCTCCACAGACCTCTGTCTGCAGACCCGATGCCCCCAGATACCTCTGTCTGGAGACCCAAAGCGCCCAGACACCTCTGTCTGCAGACCTGATGCCCTGAGTGACCTCTGTCTGCAGACCGGATGCCCCCATAGACCTCTGTCTGCAGACCCGATGCCCCCAGAAGACCTCTGTCTGCCGACCCGATGGCCACACAGACTTCTGTCTGCAGACCTGATGACCACATAGACCTCTGTATGCAGAACCGATGCCCCCACAGACCTCAGTTTGCAGACCCGATGCCCCCAGAGACCTCTGTCTGCATACCCGATGCCCACAAACCTCTGTCTGCAGATCTGATTCCCCAGGAGACCTCTGTCTGCAGACGATATGCCCCCAGCGGACTTCTGTCTGCAGACCCAATGCCTCCACAGACCTCTGTCTGCAGACCTGATACCCACACTGGAGCTCTTTCCGCAGACACGATGCCCCCACCGGACCTCGGTAAGCAGAACCGATGCCCCCACAGACCTCTGTCTGCAGATCCGATGCGCACACAGACCTCAATCTGCAGACCCGATGCCCACACAGACGTCTGTCTGCAGACCCGAAGCCCCAGTGGACCTCTGCCTGCAGACCCAATGCCCCCACCGGACCTCGCTAAGCAGAACCGATGCCTCCACAGACCACTGTCTGCAGACCTGATGCCCACAGCGGACCTCTGTCTGTAGACCTGATGCCCCCATGGATATCTGTCTGCAGACCTGATGGCCCCAGAACCTCTGTCTGCAGACCCAATGCCCCAGAGACCTCTGTGTGCAAACCCAATATTCCCCACAGACCTCTGTCTGCAGACCCCTAATCCCCCAGAGGACCTCTGTCTGCAGACCCGATGCCCACAGGGAACCTCTGTCTACAGACCCGATGCCCCCACGGATATCTGTCTGCAGACCTGATGCCTCCACAGACTTGTGTCTGCAGTCCCGATGCCACCAGACACCTCTGTCTGCGGACCTGAGCACCCAGAAACATTTTTCTGCGGACTCGATGACCCCACAGACCTCTCTCTGAAGTCCCGATGCCCCCAGAGAACTCTGTCTGCAGACCCGATGCCCCCACAGACCTCAGTCTGCAGACCCGATGGCCCCACGGACATCTGTCTGCAGACATGATGCCTTCACAGACCTCTCTCTGCAGACCCGGTGCCCCCAGATACCTCTGTCTGGAGACCCGAAGCCCCCAGAGACCTCTGTCTGCAGAACCAATGCCCCCAGACCTCTGTCTGCAGACCCGATGCCCCCACAGACCTCGGTCTGCAGACTCGTGCCCCCAGAGACCTCTGTCTGCAGACCTGATGTCTCCAGAGGACCTCTGTCTGCAGACCGGATGCCCCCCACAGACCTCTGTCTGCAGACCCGATGCCCTCGCGGACTCTCTCTTGTTGACTAGATGCTCCCAGAGAGTTCTGTCTACAGACCCGATGCCCCCATTGCCCTCTGTCTGCAGAACTGATGCCAACAGCGGTCGTCTGTCTGCAGACCCGATGCCCCCAGATACCTCTGTCTGGAGACCGAAGCCCCCAGAGACCTCGGTCTGCGGGTCCGATGCCCCCAGAAACCTTTTTCTGAAGAGTCGATGCCCCCAGAGACCTCTGTCTGCATACCCGATACCCGCAGCAGACCTCTGTCTGCAGACCCGATGCCCCCACGGACCTCTGTCTGCAGACCTGATGCCTCCACAGACCTCTGTCTGCAGAACGGGTGTCCCCAGATACCTCTGTCTGGAGAACCAAAGCCCCCAGAGACCTCTGTCTGCAGACCCGATGTCCTGAGCGACCTCTGTCCGCAGACCTGATGCCCCCATAGACCTCTGTCTGCAGAACCGATGCCCCCCCAGAAGACCTCTGTCTGCTGACCCGATGGCCACACAGACATCTGTCTGCAGACCTGATGACCACATAGACCTCTGTATGCAGAACTGATGCCCCCACAGACCTCTGTCTGCAGACCCGATGGCCCACAGACCTCAGTCTGCAGACCCGATGCCCCCAGAGACCTCTGTCTGCATACCCGATGCCCATATAAACCTCTGTCTGCAGATCTGATTCCCCAGGAGACCTCTGTCTGCAGACAATATGCCCCAGCGGACCTCTGTCTGCAGACCCAATGCCTCCACAGACCTCTGTCTGCAGACCTGATGCCCACACCGGAGCTCTGTCCGCAGACCCGATGCCCACACCGGACCTCGTTCAGCAGAACCGACGCCCCCCACAGACCGCTGTCTGCAGATCCGATGCGAACACAGACCTCAATCTGCAGACCCGATGCCCCCCACAGACCTCTGTCTGCAGACCCTAAGCACCAGCGGACCTCCGTCTGCATACTCCATGCCCACAGCGGAACTCTTTCTGCAGACCCGATACCCCCACAGACCTCTGTCTGCAGACCCGCTGCCCCCAGAGACCTCTGTGTGCAAACCCGATATTCCCCACAGACCCTCTGTCTGCAGAACCGCTGCCCACAGAGACCTCTGTCTGCAGAACCGATGCCCCCAGAGACCTCTGTGTGCAAACACGATATTCCCCCACAGACCTCTGTCTGCAGACCGAAGCCCCCAGAGGACCTCTGTCTGCAGACCTGATGCCCCCAGCGGACCTCTGTCTGCAGACCCCGATGCCCCCACGGATATCTTTCTGCAGACCTGATGCCTCCACAGACCTCTCTCTGCAGACCTGATGCTCCCAGATACCTCTGTCTGCGGACCTGATGCCCACAGAAACCTTTTTCTGTGGACTCGATGCCCACAGAGACCTCTGTCTGCAGACCTGATGACCCCAGAGGACCTCTGTCTGCAAACCCAATGTCCCCACAGACTTCTGTCTGCAGACCCGAATCCCCCAGAGGACCTCTGTCTGCAGACCCGATGCCCACAGCGGACCTCTGTCTGGATACCCAATACCCCCACGGATATCTGTCTGCAGACCTGATGCCTCCACAGACCTCTGTCTGCAGACCCGATGCCACCAGATACCTCTGTCTGCGGACCTGATGCCCCCAGAAACATTTTTCTGCGGACTCGATGACCCCACAGACCTCTGTCTGAAGTCCCGATGCCCCCAGAGAACTCTGTCTGCAGACCCGATGCCCCCACAGACCTCTGTCTGCAGACCCGATGGCCCCACAGACATCTGTCTGCAGACATGATGCCTTCACAGACCTCTCTCTGCAGACCCGGTGCCCCCAGATACCTCTGTCTGGAGACCCGAAGCCCCCCCAGAGACCTCTGTCTGAAGAACCAGCTGCCCCCAGACCTCTGTCTGCAGACCCGATGACCCCACAGACCTCGGTCTGCAGACTCGTTGCCCTCGCGGACTCTCTCTGTTGACTAGATGCTCCCGGAAAGTTCTGTCTACAGACCCGATGCCCCCAGAGACCTCTGTCTGCAGACCTGATACCCCCAGAGGACCTCTGTTTGCAGACACGATGCCCCCACAGACATCTGTCTGCAGTCCCGATGCCCCCAGATACCTCTGTCTGCAGACCCGATGCCCCCACAGACCTCTGTCTTCAGTCCCGATGCACCCATAGACCTCTGTCTGCAGACCCGATTCCCTACCGGACCTCTGTCTGGAGACCCGAAGCCCCCAGAGACCTCTGTCCTGCAGACCCGATGCCCCCACAAACCTCTGTCTGCAGACCTGATGCCTCCACAGACCTCTGTCTGCAGACCCGGTACCCCCAGATACCTCTGTCTGGAGACCCGAAGCCACCAGAGACCTCTGTCTGAAGAACCAATGCCCCCAGACCTCTGTCTGCAGACCCGATGCCCGCAGAGACCTTTTTCTACAGACTCGATGCCCCCAGAGACCTCTCTCTGCAGACCCGATGCCCCCACAGACCTCTGTCTGCAGTCACGATGCCCCCAGAGACCTCTGTCTGCAGACCCGATGCCCCCCACAGACCTCTCTCTGCAGACCCGATGCCCCCCAGAGGAACTTTGTCTACCGACCTGATGACCCACAGACCTCTGTCTGCAGACCCGATGCCCTCGCAACTCTGTCACTGACTAGATGCACCTGCAAACCTCTGTCTACAGACCCAATGCCCCCCATGACCTCTGTCTGCAGACCTGATGCCAACAACGGTCGTCTGTCTGCAGATCCGTGCCCCCAAAGACCTTTGTCTGCTGACCCGATGCCCCCACAGACCTCTGTCTGCAGACCTGATGCCCACAAAATCCTCTGTCTGCTGATGAAATGCCCCCATTAGACCTCTGTCTACAGACCCGATGCCCCCACATACCTCTGTCTGCACACCTGATGCCTCCACAGACCTCTGTCTGCTGAACTGATGCCGCCAGAGACCTCTGCTGCACACCCGATGCCTCCACAGACCTCTGTCTGCAGACCCGATGCCTCCACGGACCTCTGTCTACAGACCTGATGCCCCCAAAACCTCTGTATGCAAACCCGATGCCCTCCACAGACCTCTGTCTGCAGACCCGATGTGCCCACAGACCTCAAACTGCAGGCCCAATGCCCCAACAGACCTCTGTCTGTAGACCCGATGCCCCCAGAGACCTCTGTCTGGAGAACCAATACCCAAACAAACCTCTGCTGCACACACGATGCCTCCATAGACCTCTGTCTGCAGACCCGATGCCCACAAAATCCTCTGTCTGCTGATGAAATGCCCCCATTAGACCTCTGTCTACAGACCCGATGCCCCCACAGACCTCTGTCTGCACACCTGATGCCCCCACAGACCTCTGTCTGCTGAACTGATGCCCCCAGAGGCCCTTTTCTGCAGACTCGATGACCCCATAGACTTCTGTCTGCCTACCCGATGCCCCCACAGACTTCTGTCTGCAGACCTGATGCCCCCATAGACCTCTGTATGCAGAACCAATGCCACCACAGACCTCTATCTGCAGACCCGATGCCCCCACAGACCTCTGTCCGCAGAACCCGAAGCCCCCACAGACCTCTGTCTGCAGACCCGACACCTCCAGTGGACCTCTGTCTGCATACCTGATGCCCCCCCGAACACCTCTCACTGCAGACCCGATGCCCTCGCAGACTCTGTCTGCAGACAGGATGCCCCCATTGACCTCTGTCTGCAGACCTGATGCCAACAGCGTTCGTCTGTCTACCGACCTGATGCCTCCACAAACCTCTGTCTGCAGACCAGGTGCCCCCAGCGGAGCTCTGTCTGCAGGTGCGATGTCCACACAGACCTCTGTCTGCAGACCCGATGTCCTTACCGGAGCTCTGTCCGCAGACCTGATGCCCCCACCGGAACTCTGTCTGCAGACCCGATGCCCCCCCAGAGACCTCTGTCTGCATACCCGATGCCCCAACAGACCTCAATGTGCTGAACCGATGCCCCCACAGACCTCTGTCTACAGACCAGAAGCCCCCAGCGGACCTCTGTCTGCAGACCCGATGCCCCCAGTGAACCTCTGTCTGCAGACCCGATGCCCCCACAGTCCTCTGTCTGCAGAACAGATGCCCAGAGAGACCTCTGTCTGCAGACCCGATGCCCGCACAGACCTCTGTCTGCAGACCCGATGCCCCCAGAGAACTCTGTGTGCAGACCTGATGCCAACAGTGGTCGTCTGTCTGCAGACATGATGCCCCCCACATACCTCTGTCTGCAGACCCGATGCCCCTTCGGATCTCCGTCTGAAGACCCGATGCCCCCCACAGACCTCTGTCTGCAGACCCGATGCCCCCACAGACCTCTGTCTGCAGACCCGATGCCCTCACAGACCTCTCTATGCAGACACGATGCCACACAGACCCTTTGTCTGCACACCGATGCATCCAGTGGACATCTGTCTGCAGACCTGATGCCCCCCACAGACCTCTATCTGCAGACTGATGACCCCAAAGACTTCTCTAGGCAGACCTGATGCCACACAGACACTGTCTGTTGACCGGATGCCCCCACAGACCTCTGTCTGCAGACCCAATACCAGCACAGACTTCTTTCTGCAGACACGATGCCCCACAGACCTCTGACTGCAGACCCACTGCCCGCGAGTGGACCTCTCTCTGCAGACCCGATGCCCCCGAATTCTCTATCTGCAGACCATGCCCCGCAGACCTCAGTATCCTTACTCAATGCCCCCCACAGACCTCTGTCTGCAGTCCCGATGCCCCCACAGACCTCTGTCTGCACTCGGATGCCCCCGCATTTTCTGTCTGCAGACCATGCCACCGCAGACCTCTGTCTCCATACTCAATGCCCACACAGACCTCTGTCTGCATGTCTGATTCCCCCGCAGACCTCTTTCTGCAGACCAGATGTCCCCAGCGGACCTCTGTCTGCAGAACCGATGCCCCCACAGACCTCTGTCTGCAGACCCGGAGCCCCAGCGGACCTGTGTCTGCAGACCTGATGCCCATAGCGGAACTCTGTCTGCAGACCCGACACCCCCAAAGACCTCTGTCTACAGAACCGATGCCCCCAGAGACCTCTGTCTGCAGACCCGATGCCCCCAGAGACTTCTGTGTGAAACCCGATATTCCCCACAGACCTCTGTCTGCAGACCTGATGCCCCCAGCGGACCTCTGTCTGTAGACCTGATGCCTCCACAGACCTCTCTCTGCAGACATGATGCCCCCAGATACCTCTGTCTGCGGACCTGATGCCCCCAGAAACCTTTTCCTGCGGACTCGATGCCCACAGGCACCTCTGTCTGCAGACCCAATGCCCCGAGAGGACCTCTGTCTGCAATCCCGATGTCCCCACAAACCTCTGTCTGCAGACCCGAATCCCCCAGAGGACTTCTGTCTGCAGACCCGATGCCCACAGCGGACCTCTGTCTACAGACCCGATGCCCCCACGGATATCTGTCTGCAGACCTGATGCCTCCACAGACCTCTGTCTGCAGACCCGGTGCCCCCAGATACCTCTGTCTGTAGACCCGATGCCCCAAGGTACCTCTGTCTGAAGACCTGATGCCTCCACAGACCTCTGTCTGCAGACCCGGTACACCCAGATACCTCTGTATGGAGACCCGAAGCCACCAGAGACCTCTCTCTGCAGACCCGATGCCATGAAAGACCTCTGTCTGGAGACCCGATGCCCGCAGAGACCTTTTTCTGCAGACTCGATGCCCCCAGGGACCTCTCTCTGCAGACCCGATGCCCCCAGAGGACCACTGTCTGCAGACCCGATGCCCCCACAGACCTCTGTCTGCAGTCACGATGCCCCCAGAGACCTCTGTCTGCAGACCCGATGCCCCCACAGACCTCTCTCTGCAGACCCGATGCCCCCAGAGGAACTTTGTCTACCGACCCGATGCCCCCACAGACCTCTGTCTGCAGACCCGATGCCCTCGCAGACTCTGTCACTGACTAGATGCACCCGCAAACCTCTCTCTACAGACCCGATGCCCCCATGACCTCTGTCTGCAGACCTGATACCAACAGCGGTCGTCTGTCTGCAGATCCGATGCCCCCACAGACCTCTGTCTGCTTACCCGATGAGGCCAGAGACCTCTGCTGCACACACGATGTCTCCACAGACCTCTGTCTGCAGACCCGATGCCCACAAAATCCTCTGTCTGCTGATGAAATGCCCGCATTAGACCTCTGTCTACAGACCCGATGCCGCCACAGACCTCTGTCTGCACACCTGATGCCCCCACAGACCTCTGTCTGCTGAACTGATGCTGCCAGAGACCTCTGCTGCACACCCGATGCCTCCACAGACCTCCGTCTGCAGACCCGATGCCCCCAGCGGACCTCTGTCTGCAGGTCCAATGCCTCCACAGACCTCTGTCTACAGATCTGATGCTCCCAAAACCTCTGTATGCAAACCCGATGCCTCCACAGACCTCTGTTTGCAGACCCGATGTGCCCACAGACCTCAATCTGCAGGCCCAATGCCCCCACAGAAAAAAGTCTGCACACCCGATGCCACCAGAAGCCTTTTTCTGCAGACTCGATGACCCCATAGACTTCTGTCTGCAGACCTGATGCCCCCATAGACCTCTGTATGGAGAACCAATGCCACCACAGACCTCTATCTGCAGACCCGATGCCCCCACAGACCTCTGTCCGCAGAACCGAAGCCCCCACAGACCTCTGTCTGCAGACCCGACACCTCCAGTGGACCTCTGTCTGCATACCCGATGCCTCCCCACACACCTCTCACTGCAGACCCGATGCCCTCGCAGACTCTGTCTGCAGACAGGATGCCCCCATTGACCTCTGTCTGCAGAACTGATGCCAACAGCGGTCGTCTGTCTACCGACCCGATGCCTCCACATACCTCTGTCTGCAGACCAGATGCCCCCAGCGGAGCTCTGTCTGCAGAAGCGATGCCCACACAGACCTCTGTCTGCAGACCCGATGTCCTTACCGGAGCTCTGTCTGCAGACCCGATGCCCCCAGAGACCTCTGTCGGCATACCTGATGCCCCAACAGACATCAATGTGCTGAACCGATGCCCCCACAGACCTCTGTCTACAGACCAGAAGCCCCCAGAGGACCTCTGTCTGCAGACCCGATGCCCCCACAGTCCTCTGTCTGCAGAACAGATGCCCAGAGAGACCTCTGTCTGCAGACCCGATGCCCGCACAGACCTCTGTCTGCAGACCCGATACCCCCAGAGAACTCTGTGTGGAGACCTGATGCCAACAGTGGTCGTCTATCTGCAGACACGATGCACCCACATACCTCTGTCTGCAGACCCGATGCCTGTTCGGATCTCCGTCTGAAGACCCGATGCCCCCACAGACCTCTGTCTGCAGACCCGATGCCCTCACAGACCTCTCTATGCAGACACGATGCCAAACAGACCCATTGTCTGCAGATCCAATGCCTCCAGCGGACATCTGTCTGCAGACCTGATGCCCCCACAGACCTCTATCTGCAGACTGATGACCCCAAAGACTTCTCTATGCAGACCTAATGCCACACAGACACTGTTGAACGGATGCCCCCACAGACCTCTGTCTGCAGACCCGATACAAGCACAGACTTCTTTCTGCAGACATGATGCCCCACAGACCTCTGTCTGCAGACACACTGCCCGCAGGGGACCTCTGTCTGCAGACCCGATGCCCCCGAATTCTCTATCTGCAGAAAATGCCCCGCAGACCTCAGTATCCTTACTCAATGCCCCCACAGACCTCATTCTGCAGACACGATGCCCCCACAGACCTCTATCTGCAGACCCGATGCCCCCACAGTCCTCTGTCTGCAGACCCGATGCCCCAAGCGGACCTACCTCTGCAGACCCGATGCCCCCACAGACCTCTGTCTGCAGACCCGATGCCCTCACAGACCTCGCTCTGCAGACACGATGCCCCAGAGACCCTCTTTCTGCAGACCCGATGTCCACAGATACCTCTGTTTGGAGACCCGAAGCCCCCAGAGACCTCTGTCTGCAGACACGATGCCCCACAGACCCTGTGTCAGCAGACGGGATGCCCACAGATACCTCTGTTTGGAGACCCGAAGCACACAGAGACCTCTGTCTGCAGACCCGATGCCACCACGGACATCTATCTGCAGTCCTGATGCCTCCACAGACCTCTGTCTGCAGACCTGATGCCCCCAGATACCTCTGTCTGGAGATCCGAAGGCCCCAGAGACCTCTGTCTGCGGACCCGATGCCTCCACAGACCTCTGTCTGCAGACCCGATGCCCCCAGAGACCTCTGTCTAGACACCCGATTCCCCCAGAGGACCTCTGTCTGCAGACTCGTTGCCCCCAGAGATTTCTGTCTGCAGACTCGATGTCTCCAGAGGACCTCTGCCTTCAGACCCGATGCCCCCATAGACCTCTGTCTGCAGACCCGATGCCCTGAGAGACCTCTATCTGCAGACCTGATGCCCCCACAGTCCTCTGTCTGCAGACCCGATGCCCTGAGGGACCTCTATCTGCAGACCCGATGCCCCCACAGTCCCTCGATCTGCAGACTCTCGATGCCCCAAGTGGACCTACCTCTGCAGACCCGATGCCCCCACAGACCTCTGTCTGCAGTCCTGATGCAACCATAGACCTCTCGCTGCATAAACCATTCCCCCACCTGACCTCTGTTTGCAGAACTGATGCCTCCACAGACCTCTGTCTGCAGACCCGGTGCCCCCCAGATACCTCTGTCTGCAGACCCAATGCCCTGAGAGACCTCTGTCTGAAGACCCGAGGAACCCATTGATCTCTGTCTGCAGACCTGTTGCCCCAACAGACCTCTGTTTGCAGACCCGATAACCGCACAGACCTCTGTCTGCAGACCTGATGCCCCCAGCAGACCTCTGTCTGCAGACCCTATGCCCACAGCGGAACTCTGTCTGGAGACCCGATGCCCCCAAGACCTCTGTCTTCAGAACCGATGCCCCCACGGACCTCTGTCTGCAGATCTGATATCTCAACAGACCTCTGTCTGCAGACCCTGTGCCCCAAGATACTTCTGTCTGGAGACCCGAAGCATCCAGAAACTTCTGTCTTCAGACCCGATGCCTTGAGAGATCTTTGTCTGCAGACCCGATGCCCCCCATAGACCTCTGTCTGCAGAACCGATGCCCCAACAGACCTCTGTCTGCAGACCCGATACAAGAACAGACCTCTGTCTGCAGACACGATGCCCCCAGCAGACCTCTGTCTGCAGAACCGATGCCCACAGCGAAACTCTGTCTGCAGACCCGATGCCCCCACAGACCTCTGTCTGCAGAAAAGATGCCCCTAGGTACCTGTGTCTGCAGACCCGATACCCCCAGCAGACCCCTGTCTGCAGACCCGATGCGACCACAGACCTCTGTCTGCAGACCCGATGCCCCCACAGACCTCTGTCCGCAGAACAGATGCCCCCGCAGACCTCTGTCTGCAGACCTGATACCCCCATTGACCTCTGTCTGCAGACCTGATGCCAACAGCGGTTGTCTGTCTGCCGACCCGATGCCCCCACATACCTCTGTCTGCAGACCTGATGCCCCAAGCGGACCTACCTCTGCAGACCCGATGCCCCCACAGACCTCTGTCTGCAGACCCGATGCCCTCACAGACCTCTCTATGCAGACACGATGCCACACAGACAATCTGTCTGCAGACCCGATGCCTCCAGCGGACATCTGTCTGCAGACCTGATGCCCCCACAGACCTCTATCTGCAGACTGATGACCCCACAGACTTCTCTAGGCAGACCTGATGCCACACAGACACTCTGTTGACCGGATGAACCCACAGACCTCTGTCTGCGGACCCGATACCAGCACAGACCTCTTTCTGCAGACACGATGCCCCACAGACCTCTGTCTGCAGACCCACTGCCCGCAGCGGAACTCTGTCTGCAGACCCGATGCCCCCGAATTCTCTATCTGCAGACCATGCCCCCGCAGAACTCAGTATTTTTACTCAATGCCCCCACAGACCTCAGTCTGCAGACACGATGCCCCCACAGACCTCTGTCTGCACTCGGATGCCCCTGCATTCTCTGTCTGGAGACCATGCCACCGCAGACCTCTGTCTCCATACTCAATGCCCACACAGACCTCTGTCTGCAGATCTGATTCCCCCGCAGACCTCTTTCTGCAGACCAGATGTCCCCAGCTGACCTCTGTCTGCAGACCCGATGCCTCCACAGACCTCTGTCTGCAGACCCGATGCCCAGACCGGAGCTCTGTCCGCAGACCCGATGCCCCCACAGACCTCTGTCAGCCGACCCGATGCGCCCACAGACCTCAATCTGCAGACCCGATGCCCCCACAGACCTCTGTCTGCAGACCCGATGTCCCCACAGACCTCTGTCTGCAGACCTAAAGCCTTCAGAGGACCTCTGTCTGCTGACCTGATTCCCCCCACAGACCTCTGTCTGCAGTCCCAATGCCTCCAGAGACCTCTGTCTACAGACGCGATGCCCACACAGACCTCTGTGTGCAGTCCTGAAGCACCCACAGACCTCTGTCTGCAGAAACCATTCCTCCACCGGACCTGTGTCTGCAGACCCAATGCCCCCACAGACCTCTGTCTGCAGACCTGATGCCTCCACAGACCTCTGTCTGCAGACCCAATGCCCCCACATACCTCTGTCTGGAGACGCGAAGCCACCAGAGATATCTGTCTGCGGACCCGATGCCTCTGGAGACCTTTTTATGCAGACTCGATGCCCCCAGAGACCTCTGTCTGCAGACCCGAATCCCCCAGAGGACCTCTCTCTGCAGACCCAATGCCCACACAGACCTCTGTCTGCAGGCCCGATGACCCCAGATACCTCTGTCTGCAGACCCGATGCCCCCACAGACCTCTGTCTTCAGTCCCGATGCACCCATAGACCTCTGTCTGCAGACCCGATACCCCCACGGACCTCTGTCTGCAGACCTGATGCCTCCGCAGACCTCTGACTGCAGACCCGGTGCCCCCAGATACCTCTGTCTGGAGACCCGAAGCCCCCAGAGACCTCTGTCTGCAGACCCGATGCCCCCACAGATATATGTCTGCAGACATGATGCCTCCACAGACCTCTGTCTGCAGACCCGATGCCCCCAGATACATCTGTCTGTGGACCTGATGCCCCCAGAAACATTTTTCTGCGGACTTGATGACCCCACAGACCTCTGTCTGAAGTCCCGATGCGCCCAGAGAACTCTGTCTGCAGACCATATGACCCCACAGACCTCTGTCTGCAGACATGATGCCAACAGCGGTCGTCTGTCTGCCAAACCGATGCCCCCCACATACCTCTGTCTGCGGAACCGAAGCCCCGAGCAGACCTACCTCTGCAGAACCGATGCCCCAACAGACCTCGGTCTGCAGACACGATGCCCCACAGACCCTGTGTCAGCAGACGGGATGCGCCAAGATACCACTGTTTGGAGACCCGAAGCCACCCAGAGACCTCTGTCTGCAGACCCGATGCCCCCACGGACATCTGTCTGCAGGGCTGATGCCTCCACAGACCTCTGTCTGCAGACCTGATGCCCCCAGATACCTCTGTCTGGAGACCCGAAGCCCCCAGAGACCTCTGTCTGCAGACCCGATGCCCACAGATACCTCTGTTTGGAGACCCGAAGCCCCCAGAGACCTCTGTCTGCAGACCCGATGCCCTGAGAGATCTCTGTCTGCAGACCCGATGCCCCCATTAACCTCTGTCTGCAGACCTGATGCCAACAGCGGTCGTCTGTCTGCCGAACAGATGCCCCCACATACCTCTGTCTGCAGACCCGATGCCCCAACAGACCTCTGTCTGCAGACCCGATACCAGCACAGACCTCTGTCTGCAGACACGATGCACCCAGCAGACCTCTGTCTGCAGAACCGATGCCCACAGCGGAACTCGGTCTGCAGACCCGATGCCCCCACAGACCTCTGTCTGCAGAAAAGATGCCCCTAGGTACCTCTGTCTGCAGACCCGATACCCCCACAGTCCTCTGTCTGCAGACCCGATGCCCCAAGCGGACCTACCCTCTGCAGACCCGATGCCCCCAGCAGACCTCTGTCTGCAGACCCGATGCCCTCAAGACCTCTCTCTGCAGAGACGATGCCCCACAGACCCTCTGTCTGCAGACCCGATGCCCACAGATACCTCTGTCTGCAGACCCGATGCCCCCACAGACCTCTGTCTGCAGACCCGATGCCCTCACAGACCTCTCTGCAGAGACGATGCCACACAGACCCTCTGTCTGCAGACCCGATACCCCAGCAGACCTCTGTCTGCAGACCCGATGCCCTGAGAGAATTCTGTCTGCAGACCCGATGCCCTGAGAGACCTCTATCTGCAGACCCGATGCCCCCACAGTCCTCTGTCTGCAGACCTGATGCCCCAAGCGGACCTACCTCTGCAGACCCGATGCCCCCACAGACCTCTGTCTGCAGACCCGATGCCCTCACAGACCTCTCTCTGCAGAGACGATGCCCCACAGACCCTCTGTCTGCAGACCCGATGCCCACAGATACCTCTGTCTGGAGAACCGAAGCCCCCAGAGACCTCTGTCTGCAGACCCGATGCCCCATTAACCTCTGTCTGCAGAACTGATGCCAACAGCGGTCGTCTGTCTGCCGACACGATGCCCCCACATACCTCTGTCTGCAGACCCGAAGCCCCGAGCGGACCTACCTCTGCAGAACCGATGACCCCACAGACCTCTGTCTGCAGACACGATGCCCCACAGACCCTGTGTCAGCAGACGGGATGCGCCAAGATACCTCTGTTTGGAGACCCGAAGCCCCCAGAGACCTCTGTCTGCAGACCCGATGCCCCCACGGACATCTGTCTGCAGGGCTGATGCCTCCACAGACCTCTGTCTGCAGACCTGTTGCCCCCAGATACCACTGTCTGGAGATCCGAAGCCCCCAGAGACCTCTGTCTGGAGACCCGATTCCCCCAGAGGACCTCTGTCTGCAGACTCGTTGCCCCCAAAGATTTCTGTCTGCAGACCCGATGCCCCAACAGACCTCTGTCTGCAGACACGATACCAGCACAGACCTCTGTCTGCAGACACGATGCCCCCAGCAGACCTCTGTCTGCAGAACCGATGCCCACAGCGGAACTCTGTCTGCAGAACCGATGCCCCCACAGACCTCTGTCTGCAGAAAAGATGCACCTAGGTACCTCTGTCTGCAGACGCGATACCCCCAGCAGACCTCTGTCTGCAGAAGCGATGCCCCGAGAGACCTCTATCTGCAGACCCGATGATCCCACAGTCCTCTGTCTGCAGACCCGATGCCCTGAGGGGACCTCTATCTGCAGACCCGATGCCCCCACAGTCCTCGGTCTGCAGACCCGATGCCCCAAGCGGACCTACCTCTGCAGACCCGATGCCCCGAGAGACCTCTGTCTGCAGACCCGATGCCCTCACAGACCTCTCTCTGCAGAGACGATGCCCCACAGACCCTCTGTCTGCAGACCCGATGCCCACAGATACCTCTGTTTCGATATCCGAAGCCCCCAGAGACCTCTGTCTGCAGACCCGATGCCCTGAGAGATCTCTGTCTGCAGACCCGATGCCCCCATTAACCTCTGTCTGCAGACCTGATGCCAACAGCGGTCGTCTGTCTGCCGACCAGATGCCCCCACATACCTCTGTCTGCAGACCCGAAGCCCCGAGCAGACCTACCTCTGCCGAACCGATACCCCCACAGACCTCTGTCTGCAGACACGATGCCCCAGAGACCCTGTGTCAGCAGACCCGATGCCCACAGATACCTCTGTTTGGAGACCCGAAGCCCCCAGAGACCTCTGTCTGCAGACAATATGCCCCCACGGACATCTGTCTGCAGTCCTGATGCCACCACAGACCTCTGTCTGCAGACCTGATGCCCCCAGATACCTCTGTCTGGAGACCCGAAGCCCCCAAGGACCTCTGTCTGTGGAAGCGATGCCCCCAGAGACCTTTTTCTGCAGACTCGATGCACCCAGAGACCTCTTTCTGCAGACCCGAAGCCCCCAGAGGACCTCTGTCTGCAGACCCGATGCCCCCCACAGACCTCTGTCTGCAGTCCTGATGCCCCCAGAGAGCTCTGTCTGCAGACCCGATGCCCACACAGACCTCTGTCTGCAGTCCTGATGCAACCATAGACCTCTGTCTGCAGAAATCATTCCCACACCCGACCTCTGTCTGCAGAACTGATGCCTCCACAGACCTCTGTCTGCAGACCCGGTGCCCCCAGATACCTCTGTCTGCAGACCCAATGCCCTGAGAGACCTCTGTCTGAAGACCCGAGGACCCCATTGATCTCTGTCTGCAGACCCGTTGCCCCAACAGACCTCTGTTTGCAGACCCGATACCCGCACAGACCTCTGTCTGCAGACCTGATGCCCCCAGCAGACCTCTGTCTGCAGACCCTATGCCCACAGCGGAACTCTGTCTGGAGACCCGATGCCCCAAGACCCTCTGTCTTCAGAACCGATGCCCCCCACGGACCTCTGTCTGCAGATCTGATGTCTCAACAGACCTCTGTCTGCAGACCCTGTGCCCCAAGATACCTCTGTCTGGAGACCTGAAGCATCCAGAGACCTCTGTCTGCAGACCCAATGCCCTGAGAGACCTCTGTCTGAAGACCCGAGGACCCCATTGATCTCTGTCTGCAGACCCGATGCCCCAACAGACCTCTGTTTGCAGACCCGATACCCGCACAGACCTCTGTCTGCAGACCTGATGCCCCCAGCAGACCTCTGTCTGCAGACCCTATGCCCACAGCGGAACTCTGTCTGCAGACCCGATGCCCCCAAGACCTCTGTCTTCAGAACCGATGCCCCACGGGCCTCTGTCTGCAGATCTGATGTCTCAACAGACCTCTGTCTGCAGACCCGGTGCCCAAAGATACCTCTGTCTGGAGACCCGAAGCATCCAGAAAGTTCTGTCTGCAGACTAGATGCACTGAGAGATCTCTGTCTGCAGACCCGATGCCCCCACAGACCTCTGTCTGCAGACCCGATGCCCCAACAGACCTCTGTCTGCAGACCCGATACCAGCACAGACCTCTGTCTGCAGACACGATGCCCCCAGCAGACCTCTGTCTGCAGAACCGATGCCCACAGCGAAACTCTGTCTGCAGACCTAAAGCCTTCAGAGGACCTCTGTCTGCAGACCCGATTCCCCCACAGACCTCTGTCTGCAGTCCCGATGCCTCCAGAGACCTCTGTCTACAGACGCGATGCCCACACAGACCTCTGTGTGCAGTCCTGAAGCACCCATAGACCTCTGTCTGCAGAAACCATTCCTCCACCGGACCTCTGTCTGCAGACCCAATGCCCCCACAGACCTCTGTCTGCAGACCCAATGCCCCCACATACCTCTGTCTGGAGACGCGAAGCAACCAGAGATATCTGTCTGCGGACCCGATGCCTCTGGAGACCTTTTTATGCAGACTCGATGCCCCAAGAGACCTCTGTCTGCAGACCCGATTCCCCCAGAGGACCTCTCTCTGCAGACCCAATGCCCACACAGACCTCTGTCTGCAGGCTGATGACCCCAGATACCTCTGTCTGCAGACCCGATGCCCCCACAGACCTCTGTCTTCAGTCCCGATGCACCCATAGACCTCTGTCTGCAGACCCGATACCCCCACGGACCTCTGTCTGCAGACCTGATGCCTCCGCAGACCTCTGACTGCAAACCCGGTGCCCCCAGATACCTCTGTCTGGAGACCCGAAGCCCCCAGAGACCTCTGTCTGCAGACCCGATGCCCACAGCGGACCTCTGTCTGCAGACCCGATGCCCCCCACAGATATATGTCTGCAGACATGATGCCTCCACAGACCTCTGTCTGCAGACCCGATGCCCCCAGATACATCTGTCTGTGGACCTGATGCCCCCAGAAACATTTTTCTGCGGACTTGATGACCCCACAGACCTCTGTCTGAAGTCCCGATGCGCCCAGAGAACTCTGTCTGCAGACCATATGACCCCACAGACCTCTGTCTGCAGACATGATGCCAACAGCGGTCGTCTGTCTGCCAAACCGATGCCCCCACATACCTCTGTCTGTGGAACCGAAGCCCCGAGCAGACCTACCTCTGCAGAACCGATGCCCCAACAGACCTCGGTCTGCAGACACGATGCACCACAGACCCTGTGTCAGCAGACGGGATGCCCACAGATACCTCTGTTTGGACACCCGAAGCAGCCAGAGACCTCTGTCTGCAGACCCGATGCCCCCACGGACATCTGTCTGCAGGGCTGATGCCTCCACAGACCTCTGTCTGCAGACCTGATGCCCCCAGATACCTCTGTCTGGAGACGCGAAGCCCCCAGATACATCTGTCTGCGGACCCGATGCCTCCAGAGACCTCTGTCTGCAGACCCGATGCCCCCAGAGACCTCTGTCTGCAGACCCGATTCCGCCAGAGGACCTCTGTCTGCAGACTCGTTGCCCCCAGAGATTTCTGTCTGCAGACCCGATGTCTCCAGAGGACCTCTGCCTTCAGACCCGATGCCCCCATAGACCTCTGTCTGCAGACCCGATGCCCCAACAGACCTCTGTCTGCAGACACGATGCCCCCAGCAGACCTCTGTCAGCAGAACCGATGCCCACAGCGGAACTCTGTCTGCAGACCCGATGCCCCCACAGACCTCTGTCTGCAGAAAAGATGCCCCTAGGTACCTCTGTCTGCAGAACCGATACCCCCAGCAGACCTCTGTCTGCAGACCCGATGCCATGAGAGACTTCTGTCTGCAGACCCGATGCCCTGAGAGACCTCTATCTGCAGACCCGATGCCCCCACAGTCCTCTGTCTGCAGACCCGATGCCCCAAGCGGACCTACCTCTGCAGACCCGATGCCCCCACAGACCTCTGTCTGCAGACCCGATGCCCTCACAGACCTCTCTCTGCAGAGACGATGCCCCACAGACCCTCTGTCTGCAGACCCGATGCCCACAGATACCTCTGTCTGGAGAACCGAAGCCCCCAGAGACCTCTGTCTGCAGACCCGATGCCCCATTAACCTCTGTCTGCAGAACTGATGCCAACAGCGGTCGTCTGTCTGCCGACACGATGCCCCCACACACCTCTGTCTGAAGACCCGAAGCCCCGAGCGGACCTACCTCTGTAGAACCGATGACCCCACAGACCTCTGTCTGCAGACACGATGCCCCACAGACCCTGTATCAGCAGACGGGATGCGCCCAGATACCTCTGTTTGGAGACCCGAAGCCCCCAGAGACCTCTGTCTGCAGACCCGATGCCCCCACGGACATCTGTCTGCAGGGCTGATGCCTCCACAGACCTCTGTCTGCAGACCTGATGCCCCCAGATACCACTGTCTGGAGATCCGAAGCCCCCAGAGACCTCTGTCTGCGGACCCGAAGGCTCCACAGACCTCTGTCTGCAGACCCGATGCCCCCAGAGACCTCTGTCTGGAGACCCGATTCCCCCAGAGGACCTCTGTCTGCAGACTCGTTGCCCCCAAAGATTTCTGTCTGCAGACCCGATGTCTCCAGAGGACCTCTGTCTTCAGACCCGATGCCCCCATAGACCTCTCTGTCTGCAGACCCGATGCCCCAACAGACCTCTGTCTGCAGACACGATGCCCCCAGCAGACCTCTGTCTGCAGAACCGATGCCCACAGCGGAACTCTGTCTGCAGACCCGATGCCCCCACAGACCTCTGTCTGCAGAAAAGATGCACCTAGGTACCTCTGTCTGCAGACCTGATACCCCCAGCAGACCTCTGTCTGCAGAAGCGATGCCCTGAGAGACCTCTATCTGCAGACCCGATGCCCCCACAGTCCTCTGTCTGCAGACCCGATGCCCTGAGGGACCTCTATCTGCAGACCCGATGCCCCCACAGTCCTCGGTCTGCAGACCCGATGCCCCAAGCGGACCTACCTCTACAGACCCGATGCCCCGAGAGACCTCTGTCTGCAGACCCGATGCCCTCACAGACCTCTCTCTGCAGAGACGATGCCCCACAGACCCTCTGTCTGCAGACCCGATGCCCACAGATACCCCTGTTTGGAGACCTGAAGCCCCCAGAGACCTCTGTCTGCAGACCCGATGCCCAGAGAGATCTCTGTCTGCAGACCTGATGCCCCCATTAACCTCTGTCTGCAGACCTGATGCCAACAGCGGTCGTCTGTCTGCCGACCAGATGCCCCCACATACCTCTGTCTGCAGACCCGAAGCCCCGAGCGGACCTACCTCTGCCGAACCGATGATGCGGGGAGTGTCATATATGAATCTGTTGATTTCATTGGTTAAAGAAAGACACTGCTTGGCTGGTCCTATAGGTTAGAACACAGGTGGGTGGAGTAAACAGAATAGTATGCTGACAGGAAGAGGAAGTGAGCTCAGAGAACGCACGCAGCTCCGCTCAGAGGCAGCAGCCTCCTGTCTAGTGGGCAGACAGGATGGCCCAGCTCTCTGAGGCACACACGCGATGAAGCTCTGACTCAAGATGGATGTAGGCTAGAATCTTCCCGGTAAGCGCACCTTGGGGTGCAACACACTTTATAAGAAATGGGCTAGTCCAGGTGCGAGAGTTAACCAAGAAGAGACTAGAAATAGTGGGCCAAACAGTGTTTAAATGAATAGTTTGTGTGTTGTTATTTCGGGCATAAGCTAGCCAGGCGACCGGGGTGTTGGGGACACAACCCTGACGCCCCAATTTCAACAAACCGATACCCCCACAGACCTCTGTCTGCAGACACGATGCCCCACAGACCCTGTGTCAGCAGACCCGATGCCGACAGATACCTCTGTTTGGAGACCCGAAGCCCCCAGAGACCTCTGTCTGCAGACACTATGCCCCCACGGACATCTGTCTGCAGTCCTGATGCCTCCACAGACCTCTGTCTGCAGACCTGATGCCCCCAGATACCTCTGTCTGGAGACCCGAAGCCCCCAAGGACCTCTGTCTGTGGACCCGATGCCCCCAGAGACCTTTTTCTGCAGACTCGATGCACCCAGAGACCTCTTTCTGCAGACCCGAAGCCCCCAGAGGACCTCTGTCTGCAGACCCGATGCCCCCACAGACCTCTGTCTGCAGTCCTGATGCCCCCAGAGAGCTCTGTCTGCAGACCCGATGCCCACACAGACCTCTGTCTGCAGTCCTGATGCAACCATAGACCTCTGTCTGCAGAAATCATTCCCACACCCGACCTCTGTCTGCAGAACTGATGCCTCCACAGACCTCTGTCTGCAGACCCGGTGCCCCCAGATACCTCTGTCTGGAGACCCAATGCCCCTGAGAGACCTCTGTCTGAAGACCCGAGGACCCCATTGATCTCTGTCTGCAGACCCGATGCCCCAACAGACCTCTGTTTGCAGACCCGATACCCGCACAGACCTCTGTCTGCAGACCTGATGCCCCCAGCAGACCTCTGTCTGCAGACCCTATGCCCACAGCGGAACTCTGTCTGGAGACCCGATGCCCCCAAGACCTCTGTCTTCAGAACCGATGCCCCCACGGGCTTCTGTCTGCAGATCTGATGTCTCAACAGACCTCTGTCTGCAGACCCTGTGCCCCAAGATACCTCTGTCTGGAGATCCGAAGCCCCCCAGAGGACCTCTGTCTGCAGACCCGATGCCCCCACAGACCTCTGTCTGCAGTCCTGATGCCCCCAGAGAGCTCTGTCTGCAGACCCAATGCCCACACA
>CAWTZC010000993.1:15000-63872 GCA_963919715.1 Microtus obscurus | reverse complement strand
GACCTCTGTCTTCAGTCCCGATGCACCCATAGACCTCTGTCTGCAGACCCGATACCCCCACGGACCTCTGTCTGCAGACCTGATGCCTCTGCAGACCTCTGACTGCAGACCCGGTGCCCCCAATACCTCTGTCTGGAGACCCGAAGCCCCCAGAGACCTCTGTCTGCAGACCCGATGCCCACAGCGGACCTCTGTCTGCAGACCCGATGCCCCCACAGATATATGTCTGCAGACCTGATGCCTCCACAGACCTCTGTCTGCAGACCTGATGCTCCCAGATACATCTGTCTGTGGACCTGATGCCCCCAGAAACATTTTTCTGCGGACTCGATGACCCTACAGACCTCTGTCTGCAGACCCGATGCCCCAACAGACCTCTGTCTGCAGACCCGATGACCCCACAGACCTCTGTCTGCAGACATGATGCCAACAGCGGTCGTCTGTCTGCCAAACCGATGCCCCCACATACCTCTGTCTGCAGAACTGAAGCCCCGAGCGGACCTACCTCTGCAGAACCGATGCCCCAACAGACCTCTGTCTGCAGACACGATGCCCCACAGACCCTGTGTCAGCAGACGGAATGCGCCCAGATACCTCTGTTTGGAGACCCGAAGCCCCCAGAGACCTCGGTCTGCAGACCCGATGCCCCCACGGACATCTGTCTGCAGGGCTGATGCCTCCACAGACCTCTGTCTGCAGACCTGATGCCCCCAGATACCACTGTCTGGAGATCCGAAGCCCCCAGAGACCTCTGTCTGCGGACCCGAAGCCTCCACAGACCTCTGTCTGCAGACCCGATGCCCCCAGAGAACTCTGTCTGGAGACCCGATTCCCCCAGAGGACCTCTGTCTGCAGACTCGTTGCCCCCAAAGATTTCTGTCTGCAGACCCGATGTCTCCAGAGGACCTCTGTCTTCAGACCCGATGCCCCCATAGACCTCTGTCTGCAGACCCGATGCCCCAACAGACCTCTGTCTGCAGACCCGATACCAGCACAGACCTCTTTCTGCAGACACGATGCAACACAGACCTCTGTCTGCAGACCCACTGCCCGCAGCAGACCTCTGTCTGCAGACCCGATGCCCCCGAATTCTCTATCTGCAGACCATGCCCCCGCAGAACTCCGTATCCTTACTCAATGCCCCCACAGACCTCAGTCTGCATACACGATGCCCCCACAGACCTCTGTCTGCACTCGGATGCCCCCGCATTCTCTGTCTGGAGACCATGCCACCGCAGACCTCTGTCTCCATACTCAATGCCCACACAGACCTCTGTCTGCAGATCTGATTCCCCCGCAGACATCTTTCTGCAGACCAGATGTCCCCAGCTGACCTCTGTCTGCAGACCCGATGCCTCCACAGACCTCTGTCTGCAGACCCGATGCCCAGACCGGAACTCTGTCCGCAGACCCGATGCCCCCACTGGACCTTGGTCCGCAGACCCGATGCCCCCACAGACCTCTGTCAGCAGACCCGATGCCTTCACAGACCTCTGTCTGAAGACCCGATGTCCCCACAGACCTCTGTCTGCAGACCTGATGCCTCCACAGACCTCTGTCTGGAGACCCAATGCCCCCACATACCTCTGTCTGGAGACCTTGGCGAAGCCACCAGAGATATCTGTCTGCGGACCCGATGCCTCTGGAGACCTTTTTATGCAGACTCGATGCCCCCAGAGACCTCTGTCTGCAGACCCGAATCCCCCAGAGGACCTCTCTCTGCAGACCCAATGCCCACACAGACCTCTGTCTGCAGGCCCGATGACCCCAGATACCTCTGTCTGCAGACCCGATGCCCCCACAGACCTCTGTCTTCAGTCCCGATGCACCCATAGACCTCTGTCTGCAGACCCGATACCCCCACGGACCTCTGTCTGCAGACCTGATGCCTCCGCAGACCTCTGACTGCAGACCCGGTGCCCCCAGATACCTCTGTCTGGAGACCCGAAGCCCCCAGAGACCTCTGTCTGCAGACCCGATGCCCACAGCGGACCTCTGTCTGCAGACCCGATGCCCCCACAGATATCTGTCTGCAGACCTGATGCCTCCACAACCTCTGTCTGCAGACCCGATGCCCCCAGATACATCTGTCTGCGGATCTGATGCCCCCAGAAACATTTTTCTGCGGACTCGATGACCCCACAGACCTCTGTCTGAAGTCCCGATGCCCAAAGAGAACTCTGTCTGCAGACCCGATGACCCCACAGACCTCTGTCTGCAGTCCGATGCACCAATAGACCTCTGTCTGCAGACCCGATTACCCCACCGGACCTCTGTCTGCAGACCTGATGCCCCCAGCAGACCTCTGTCTGCAGACCCTATGCCCACAGCGGAACTCTGTCTGCCGACCCGATGCCCCCAAGACCTCTGTCTTCAGAACCGATGCCCCATCGGACCACTGTCTGCAGACCCGATGTCCCAACAGACCTCTGTCTGCAGACCCGATACCAGCACAGACCTCTGTCTGCAGACACGATGCCCCCAGCAGACCTCTGTCTGCAGAACCGATGCCCACAGCGGAACTCTGTCTGCAGACCCGATGCCCCCACAGACCTCTGTCTGCAGAAAAGATGCCCCTATGTACCTCTGTCTGCAGACCCGATACCCCAAGCAGACCTCTGTCTGCAGACCCGATGCCCTGAGAGACTTCTGTCTGCAGACAAGATGCCCTGAGAGACCTCTATCTGCAGACCCGATGCCCCCACAGTCCTCTGTCTGCAGACGCGATGCCCCAAGCGGACCTACCTCTGCAGACCCGATGCCCCCAGAGACCTCTGTCTGCAGACCCGATGCCCTCACAGACCTCGCTCTGCAGACACGATGCCCCAGAGACCCTCTTTCTGCAGACCCGATGCCCACAGATACCTCTGTCTGGAGACCCGAAGCCCCAAGAGACCTCTGTCTGCAGACCCGATGCCCTGAGAGATCTCTGTCTGCAGACCTGATGCCCCCATTAACCTCTGCCTGCAGACCTGATGCCAACAGCGGTCGTCTGTCTGCCGAACCGATGCTCCCACATACCTCTGTCTGCAGACCCGAAGCCCCGAGCGGACTTACCTCTGCAGAACCGATGCCCCCACAGACCTCTGTCTGCAGACACGATGCCCCACAGCCCCTGTGTCAGCAGACGGGATGCTCCCAGATACCTCTGTTTGGAGACCCGAAGCCCCCAGAGACCACTGTCTGCAGACCCGATGCCCCCACGGACATCTGTCTGCAGTGCTGATGCCTCCACAGACCTCTGTCTGCAGACCTGATGCCCCCAGATACCTCTGTCTGGAGACCCGAAGCCCCCAGATACATCTGTCTGCGGACCCGATGCCTCCACAGACCTCTGTGTGAAGTCCCGATGCCCCCACAGACCTCTGTCTGCAGAAAAGATGCCCCTAGGTACCTCTGTCTGCAGACCCGATACCCCCAGCAGACCTCTGTCTGCAGACCCGATGCCCTGAGAGACTTCTGTCTGCAGACCCAATGCCCTGAGAGACCTCTATCTGCAGACCCGATGCCCACACAGTCCTCTGTCTGCAGATCCGATGCCCCAAGCGGACCTACCTCTGCAGACCCGATGCCCCGCGAGACCTCTGTCTGCAGACCCGATGCCCTCACAGACCTCTCTCTGCAGAGATGATGCCCCACAGACCCTCTGTCTGCAGACCCGATGCCCACAGATACCTCTGTCTGCAGACCCGATGCCCCTATTAACCTCTGTCTGCAGACCTGATGCCAACAGCAGTCGTCTGTCTGCCGACCCGATGCCCGCACATACCTCTGTCTACAGAACCGAAGCCCCGAGCGGACCTACCTCTGCAGAACCGATGCCCCCACAGACCTCTGTCTGCAGACACGATGCCCCACAGACCCAGTGTCAGCAAACAGGATGCCCCCAGATACCTCTGTTTGGAGACCCGAAGCCCCCAGAGACCACGGTCTGCAGACCCGATGCCCCCACGGACATCTGTCTGCAGTCCTGATGCCTCCACAGACCTCTGTCTGCAGACCTGATGCCCCCAGATACCTCTGTCTGGAGATCCGAAGCCCCCAGAGACCTCTGTCTGTGGACCCGAAGCCTCCACAGACCTCTGTCTGCAGAACCGATGCCCCCAGAGACCTCTGTCTGGAGACCCGATTCCCCCAGAGGACCTCTGTCTGCAGACTCGTTGCCCCCAGAGATTTCTGTCTGCAGACCCGATGTCTCCAGAGGACCTCTGTCTTCAGACCCGATGCCCCCATAGACCTCTGTCTGCAGACCCGATGCCCCAACAGACCTCTGTCTGCAGACCCGATACCAGCACAGACCTCTGTCTGCAGACACGATGACCCCAGCAGACCTCTGTCTGTAGAACCGATGCCCACAGCGGAACTCTGTCTGCAGACCCGATGCCCCCACAGACCTCTGTCTGCAGACCCGATGCCCTCACAGACCTCTCTATGCAGACACGATGCCACACAGACACTCTGTCTGCAGACCCGATGCCCCCACAGACCTCTATCTGCAGACTGATGACCCCACAGACTTCTCTAGGCAGACCTGATGCCACACAGACACTCTCTGTTGACCGGATGACCTCCACAGACCTCTGTCTGCAGACCCGATACCAGCACAGACGTGTTTCTGCAGACACGATGCACCACAGACCTCTGTCTGCAGACCCACTGCCCGCAGCGGACCTCTGTCTGCAGACCCGATGCCCCCGAATTCTCTATCTGCAGACCATGCCCCCGCAGAACTCAGTATCCTTACTCAATGCCCCCACAGACCTCAGTCTGCAGACACGATGCCCCCACAGACCTCTGTCTGCACTCGGATGCCCCCGCATTCTCTGTCTGGAGACCATGCCACCGCAGACCTCTGTCTCCATACTCAATGCCCACACAGACCTCTGTCTGCAGATCTGATTCCCCCGCAGACATCTTTCTGCAGACCAGATGTCCCAAGCTGACCTCTGTCTGCAGACCCGATGCCCAGACCGGAACTCTGTCCACAGACCCGATGCCCCCACTGGACCTCGGTCCGCAGACCCGATGCCCCCACAGACCTCTGTCAGCAGACCCGATGCGCCCACAGACCTCAATCTGCAGACCCGATGCCCCCACAGACCTCTGTCTGCAGACCCGATGTCCCCACAGACCTCTGTCTGCAGACCTAAAGCCTTCAGAGGACCTCTGTCTGCAGACCCGATGCCCCCACAGACCTCTGTCTGCAGTCCCGATGACTCCAGAGACCTCTGTCTACAGACGCGATGCCCACACAGACCTCTGTGTGCAGTCCTGAAGCACCCATAGACCTCTGTCTGCAGAAACCATTTCTCCACCGGACCTCTGTCTGCAGAATCAATGCCCCCACAGACCTCTGTCTGCAGACCCGATGCCTCCACAGACCTCTGTCTGCAGACCCGATGCCCCCAGAGACCTCTGTCTGGAGACCCGATATCCCCACAGACCTCTGTCTGCAGACTTGTTGCCCCCAAAGATTTTTGTCTGCAGACCCGATGTCTCCAGAGGACCTCTGTCTGCAGACGTCACCGATGCCCTCGCGGACTCTCTCTGCTTACTAGATGCTCCTGGAGACTTCTGTCTACAGTCCCGATGCCCCCATTGACCTCTGTCTGCAGACCTGATGCCAACAGCGGTCGTCTGTCGGCAGACCCGATTCCCCCAGATACCTCTGTCTAGAGACCGAAGCCCCCAGAGACCTCTGTCTGCGGACCTGATTCCCCCAGAGACCTTTTTCTGCAGACTCGATGCCCCCATAGACGTCTGTCTGCAGACCCGATGCCCTCAAACACCTCTCTCTGCAGACACGATGCCCCACAGACCTCTGTCAGCAAACCCGATGCGCCCACAGACCTCAATCTGCAGACCCGATGCCCCCAAAGAAATCTGTCTGCAGACCCGAAGCCCCCAGCGGACCTCTCTCTGCAGACCTAATGCCCCCAGCGGAACATTGTCTGCAGACCCGATGCCCCCACAGACCACTGTCTGTAGAACCGATGCCCCAAGAGACCTCTGTCTGCAGACCCGATGCCCCTCAGACCTCTCTCTGCAGAACCATTGACCCCTGAGACCTTTGTCTGGAGACCCGATGCACCCACAGACCTCTGTCTGCCGACCCGATGCCCCCAGAGACCTCTGTCTGCATACCCGATGTCCACACAGACCTCTGTCTGCAGAACTGAAGCCCCCAGAGGACCTCTGTCTGCAGACCCGATGCCCCCAGCGGACCTCTGTCTGCAGACCCGATGCCCCCACAGACCACTGTCTGTAGAACCGATGCCCCAAGAGAACTTGTCTTGAGACCCGATGCACCCACAGACCTCTGTCTGCCGACCCGATGCCCCCAGAGACCTCTGTCTGCAGACCCGATGTCCAAACAGACCTCTGCCTGCAGACCCAAAACACACAGAGGACCTCTGTCTACAGACACGATGCCCCCAGCGGACCTACCTCTGCAGACCCGATGCCCCCACAGACCTCTGTCTGCAGACCCGATGCCCTCACAGACCTCTCTCTGCAGAGACGATGCCCCACAGACCCTCTGTCTGCAGACCCGATGCCCACAGATACCTCTGTTTGGAGACCGAAGCCCCCAGAGACCTCTGTCTGCAGACCCGATGCCCTGAGAGATCTCTGTCTGCAGACCCGATGCCCCCATTAACCTCTGTCTGCAGACCTGATGCCAACAGTGGTCGTCTGTCTGCCGACCAGATGCCCCCACATACCTCTGTCTGCAGACCCGAAGCCCCGAGCGGACCTACCTCTGCCGAACCGATACCCCCACAGACCTCTGTCTGCAGACACGATGCCCCACAGACCCTGTGTCAGCAGACCCGATGCCCACAGATACCTCTGTTTGGAGACCCGAAGCCCCCAGAGACCTCTGTCAGCAGATCCGATGCGCCCACAGACCTCAATCTGCCGACACGATGCCCCCACAGACCTCTGTCTGCAGACCCGATGTCCCCACAGACCTCTGTCTGCAGACCTAAAGCCCCCAGAGGACTTCTGTCTGCAGACCCGATTCCCCCACAGACCTCTGTCTGCAGTTCCGATGACTCCAGAGACCTCTGTCTACAGACGCGATGCCCACACAGACCTCTGTGTGCAGTCCTGAAGCACCCATAGACCTCTGTATGCAGAAACCATTCCTCCACCGGACCTCTGTCTGCAGACCCAATGCCCCCACATACCTCTGTCTGGAGACACGAAGCCACCAGAGATATCTGTCTGCGGACCCGATGCCTCTGGAGACCTTTTTATGCAGACTCAATGCCCCCAGAGACCTCTGTCTGCAGACCCGAATCCCCCAGAGGACCTTTCTCTGCAGACCCAATGCCCACACAGACCTCTGTCTGCAGGCCCGATGACCCCAGATACCTCTGTCTGCAGACCTGATGCCCAAAGAGACCTCTGTCTTCAGTCCCGATGCACCCATAGACCTCTGTCTACAGACCCAATACCCCCACTGGACCTCTGTCTGCAGACCCGATGCCCCCACGGACCTCTGTCTGCAGACCTGATGCCTCCGCAGACCTCTGACTGCATACCCGGTGCCCCCAGATACCTCTGTCTGGAGACCCGAAGCCCCCAGAGACCTCTGTCTGCAGACCCGATGCCCACAGCGGACCTCTGTCTGCAGACCCGATGCCCCCACAGATATCTGTCTGCAGACCTGATGCCTCCACAGACCTCTGTCTACAGACCCGATGCCCCCAGATACCTCTGTCTTCGCACCTGATGCCCCAGAAACATTTTTCTGCGGACTCGATGACCCCACAGACCTCTGTGTGAAGTCCCGATGCACCCATAGACCTCTGTCTGCAGACACGCTTACCCCACCGGACCTCTGTCTGCAGACCTGATGCCCCCAGCAGACCTCTGTCTGCAGACCCTATGCCCACAGCGGAACTCTGTCTGCAGACCCGATGCCCCCAACACCTCTGTCTTCAGAACCGATGCCCCCACGGACCTCTGTCTGCAGACCCGATGCCCCCAGATACTTCTGTCTGGAGACCCAAAGCCCCCAGAGACCTCTGTCTGCAGAACCAATGCCCCCAGACCTCTGTTTGCAGACCCGATGCCCCCACAGAACTCTGTCTGCAGACCCGATGCCCCCAGAGACCTCTGTCTGGAGACCCGATATCCCCACAGACCTCTGTCTGCAGACTTGTTGCCCCCAAAGATTTTTGTCTGCAGACCCGATGTCTCCAGAGGACCTCTGTCTGCAGACCCGATGCCCCCACAGACCTCTGTCTGCAGACGCGATGCCCTCGCGGACTCTCTCTGCTTACTAGATGCTCCTCGAGACTTCTGTCTACAGTCCCGATGCCCCCATTGACCTCTGTCTGCAGACCTGATGCCAACAGCGGTCGTCTGTCGGCAGACCCGATTCCCCCAGATACCTCTGTCTAGAGACCGAAGCCCCCAGAGACCTCTGTCTGCGGACCTGATTCCCCCAGAGACCTTTTTCTGCAGACTCGATGCCCCCATAGACGTCTGTCTGCAGACCCGATGCCCCCAGCGGACCTCTGTCTGTAGACCCGATGCCCCAAGAGAACTTGTCTGCAGACCCGATGCCCCCACAGACCACTGTCTGTAGAACCGATGCCCCAAGAGAACTTGTCTTGAGACCCGATGCACCCACAGACCTCTGTCTGCCGACCCGATGCCCCCAGAGACCTCTGTCTGCAGACCCGATGTCCAAACAGACCTCTGCCTGCAGACCCAAAACACACAGAGGACCTCTGTCTACAGACACAGATGCCCCCAGCGGACCTCTGTCTGCAGATCCGATTCCCCCACGGACATCTGTCTGCAGACCTGAAGCCTCCACAGACCTCTGTCTGCAGAACTGATGCCCCCAGATACCTCTTTCTGGAGACCCAAAGCCAACTGAGACCTCTGTCCGCAGACCCGATGCCTCCAGAGGACCTCTGTCTGCAGATCCGATGCCCCCACAGACCTCTGTCTGCAGACCTGATGCCCTCGCAGACTCTGTCACTGACTAGATGCACCCGCAGACCTCTGTCTACAGACCCGATGCCCCCATTGACCTCTGTCTGCAGACCTGATGCCAACAGCGGTCGTCTGTCTGCAGATCCGATGCCCCCAAAGACTTCTGTCTGCAGAACCGATGACCCATAGGACCTCTGTCTGCCGACCCAATGCCCCCACAGACCTGTATCTGCATACCCCAGGCCCCCAGCGGACCTCTGTCTGCAGACCCGATGCCCCCACAGACCTCTGTCTGCAGACACGATGCCCTCACAGACCTCTCTCTGCAGACACGATGCCCCACACACCCTCTGTCTGCAGACCCGATGCCCAAACAGACCTCTGTCTACAGACCCGATGCCCACACAGACCTCTGTCTGCAGATCTGATTCCCCCGCCGACCTCTTTCTGCACACCAGATGTCCCCAGCAGACCTCTGTCTGCAGACCCGATGTGCCCACAGACATCTGTCAGCAGAACCGATGCGCCCACAGACCTCAATCTGCAGACCCGATGCCCAAACAGACCTCTGTCTGCAGACCCAATGTCCCCACTGACCTCTGTCTGCAGACCTGAAACCTCCAGAGGACCTCTGTCTGCAGACCATATGAATAATGGTTATGATTAGTATTATGGTTATTGTTAGGGTTAATGGTTAGGGTTATGGTTTAAAGTTATGGTTACGGTTATGGTTACGGGTTAGAGGTTATGTTTATGGTTATGGTTAGGGGTTATGGTTTGGGTTATTGTTATGGTTATGGATTTTGTTAGGAGTTATGGTTAGGGGTTATGGTTATGTTTAGGGTTATGGATATGGCTAATTGTTATGGTTATGGTAATGGTTATTGTTACGGTTATGGTTATGATTAATTGTTATGGTTATTGTTATGGTTATGGTTAAGGGTCATGGTTATGTTTATGGTTATGTTTAGGGGTTATGGTAATGTTCATGGTTAGGGGTTATCATTGATACTTATTGTTATAGTTATGGTTATGGTTACGTTTAGGGGTTATCGTTGATCCTCATGGTTATGGTTATGGTCATGTTTAGGGCTTATCACTGAGTGTTATATTTATGATTAGGATTATGGTTATAGTTATGAATAATGGTTATGGTTAGTATTATGCTTATGGTTAGTGATAATGGTTAGGGTTATGGTTTAAAGTTATGGTTATGGTTATGGTAACGGGTTAGAGGTTATGGTTATGCTTATGGTGATGTTTTTTTTTTGTTTTGTTTTTTGTTTTTTTGTTTTTCGAGACAGGGTTTCTCTGTAGCTTTGGTAGGCCTGTCCCGGAACTAGCTCTTGTAGTCCAGGATGGCCTCGAACTCCCAGAGATCCGCCTGCCTCTGCCTCCCGAGTGCTGGGATTAAAGGCGTGCGCCACCACCGCCCGGCTGCTTATGGTGATGTTTATGGTTAATGTTTATGGTTATGTTTAAATGTTTTGGTTAGCATTATGTTTAGGTTATGGTTATGTTTATGGTTATGGTTAGGGGTTATGATTTTGGTTATGGGTTATGGTTTTGGTTAAGGTTATGGTTATGGTTTTCTTAGCGTTAGGGTTTGGGTTAGGGTTATGTTTTGTGATTATGGGTATGGTTATGGTTATAGTTATGGTTAGGTGTTATGGATAGGTGTTATGGTTAGGACTATTGTTAGGTTTAGTGTTATGGCTATTGTTATGTTTATGAGTAATTATTATGGTTATTGGTTATGATTATGTTTATCGTTAATGGTTATGGTTATGTTTATGGTGACGGTTATGGTTAGGGGTTATGATTATGGTTATGGGTTGTGTTTTGGGTTATTGTTATGGATATGATTTTGTTAGCATTAGGGTTTGTGTTAGGGTTATGGTTGGTGATTATGGTTATGGTTATTGTTACGGTTATGGTTAGGGGTTATGGATAGTTGTTATGGTTAGGATTATTGTTATGGTTAGGTTTATTGCTATGGTTATATTTATGAGTAATGGTTATGGTTAGGGGTTATGGTTATGTTTATGGTTAATGGTTACGGTTATGGTAATGGTTATGGTTAGAGGTTATGATTATGGTTATGGGTTATGGTTTGGGTTATATGGTTATGGTTTTGTTAGGGTTTGGGTTAATTTTATGGTTGGTGATTATGGTTATTGTTATGGTTACAGTTATGGTTAGGGGTTATGGATAGGTTTTATGGTTAGGATTATTTTAAGGTTAGGTTTATAGCTATGGTTATGTTTACGAGTAATGGTTATGGTTATGGGTTATGATTATGGGTATAGTTAATGGTTATGGTTTTGTTTATGTTTAGATATTATGGTTATAATTAGGGTTATGGTTAGGGTTAATAGTTATGGTTAGGTTTATGGTTAATGATTATGGTTAGGGTTATCGTTAATGGTTATGGTTATGGTTACGGTTATTTGTTATGGTAATGGTTAGGGTTAAGTTTAGGGTTAATAGTTATGGTTAAGTTTATGGTTAATGGCCATGGTTGTGGTTTTGGTTATGGTGATGGTTATTTTTAACCATTATGTTTATTGGTAAGGGTTATGATTATGGTTAGGGGTTATGGTTTGGGTTATTTTCATGGTTATGGTTTTTGTTAGGGGTTATGGTTAGGGGTTAAGGATATGGTTAGGGTTACAGTTATGGTTATTGTTGGTGGTTATGTTTAGGGGTTAAGGTTATGCTTCGGGTTATGTTTATGGTTAATGGTTATGGTTATGGTAATGTTTTGGGGTTACTGTTGAGTTTTATAATAATGGTAAGGGTTATGTTTAGGGGTAGTGGTTATGTGTAGAAGTTATGGTTATAATTATGGTTATGGTTAATTTTTATGGTTATAGTTTTGGTTAGGGGTTATGGTTATGGTTAGGGTTATGGTTAATGGTTATGGTTATGGTAAGGGTTATTGTTAATCGTTATGGTTAGGAATATGGGTTATGGTTTATGCTTATGTTTAGTGTTATGGTTATGGTTAATGTTTCTTGTTATATTTATGGTTATGGTTGGGAGTTATTGTTGTTAGTTATGGTTATGGTTATGTTTATGGTTAGGGGTTATCGTTGAGGGTTACGATTATTGTTTGCGTTAATGGTTACGGGTTAGGGTTATGCCTAAATGTTTGTGGTTATGGTTACGTGTTAGGGATTATGGTTATGGTTAGGGTGATGGTTATGGTTCATGGTTATAGCTTTTGTTATGGTTATGGTTAATGGTTATGGTTAGGGTTAATGTTATGTTTAGGATTTGTTTTATTGTTATGGTGAATGGTTATGGTTAATGGTTATGTTATGGTGATGGTTTTGTTTAATGGTTATGGTTATGGTTTGGGTTTTTGGTTATAGTTAGGGGCTATGTTTATGGTTAATGATCATGGTTATGGTTTTGGTTATGGTGATGGTTATTTTTAATGGTTATTGTTGTGGTTAATGTTAGTTGTTATGAGTATGGTTATGGGTTACGATTTGGCTATTGTTATGGTTATGGTCTTCGTTAGGGGATATGGTTAGGAGTTAAGGTTATGGTTAGGTTTATGGTTATGGTTAATGGTTGTGGTTATGGTTTTTGTTCTGGTTCTGGTTAATGGTTATGATTATGATTTTTCTTATGGTTATGGTTAATGGTTATGGTTATGGTTAGGGTTAGGGTTATGATTAATGTTTATGGTTATTGTTAGGGGTCATGGTTATGGTTAATGGTTATGGTTATGTTTGTGGTTAGGGGTTATTGTTGATCGTTACGGTTATGTTTAGGATTATGGTTATAGTTATGGTTAATGGTTATGGTTAGGATTGTAGTTAAGGTTAATGGTTATTGTTATTTTTATGGTAATTCTTACTGTTATGGTTACAAGTGAGGGGTTATGGTTTAGGTTATAGTTTTGGTTAATGGTTATGGTTATCGTTATGTTTAGGGGTTAAGGTTTTAGTTAGTGATTATGGTTATGGTTACAGTTATGGTTCGTGTTATGGTTAGGGGATATGTTTAGGCGTTATGGTTAGGATTATGGTTAGTGTTATGGCTATGGTTAGGTTTATGACTATGGTTATGGTTAGGGGTAATGGTTATTGTTAGGGGTTATGGTTACTGTTTATGGTTATGGTTATGTTTATGGTTAGGAGTTATGGTTATGGATAGGGGTTATGTTTATGGTTAATGATCATGGTTATCATTTTGGTTATGGTGATGATTATTGTTAACGGTTATGGTTATGCTTATGGTTAGGCGTTATGATTATGCTTAGGGGTTATGGTTTGGGTTATTGTTATGGTTATGGCTTTTGTTAGGAGTTATGGTTAGGGCTTATGGTTATTGTTACGGTTATGTATATGGCTAATTGTTATGGTTATGGTAATGGTTATTGTTATGGTTATGGTTATGGTTAGGGTTATGGTTATGATTAATGGTTATGGTTATGGTTAATGGTAATGGTTATGGTTAGGGTTTTGTTTAGGGGTTATTGTAATGTTTATGGTTAGGGGTTATCGTTGATACTTATTGTTATGGTTATGGTTACGTTTACGGGTTATCGTTGATCCTCATGGTTATGGTTATGGTCATGTTTAGGGGTTACCGCTGAGTGTTATGGTTATGATTAGGATTATAGTTTTAGTTATGAATAATGGTTATGGTTAGTATTATGCTTATGGTTAGGGTTAATGGTTAGGGTTATGGTTTAAAGATATGGTTACGGTTTTGGTTACGGGTTAGAGGTTATGGTTATGGTTATTGTTATGGTCAATGTTTATGGTATGTTTAAATGTTATGGTTAGGATTATGTTTAGGTTATGGTTATGTTTATCGTTATGGTTAGGGGTTATGATTTTGCTTATGGGTTATGGTTTTGGTTAAGTTTATGGTTATGGTTTTCTTAGCGTTAGGGTTTGGGTTAGGGTTATGGTTTTTGATTATGGGTATGGTTATGGTAACAGTTATGGTTAGGGGTTATGGATAGGTATTATGGTTAGGATTATTGTTAGGGTTAGGTTTATGGCTATGGTTATGTTTACGAGTAATGGTTATGGTTAGGGGTTATGATTATGTTTATGGTTAATGGTTACGGTTATGGTGATGGTTATGGTTAGAGGTTATGATTATGGTTATGGGTTATGGTTTGGGTTATATGGTTATGGTTTTGTTAGGGTTTGGGTTAGGCTTATGGTTGGTGATTATGGTTATTGTTATGGTTACGGTTATGGTTAGGGGTTTGGATAGGTTTTATGGTTAGGATTATGTTTATGGTTAGGTTTATGGCTATGGTTATGTTTACGAATAATGGTTATGGTTAGGGGTTATGATCATGGGTATGGTTAATGGTTATGGTTTTGTTTATGTTTAGATATTATCGTTATGGTTAGGGTTACGGTTACGGTTAGGTTTAATAGTTATGGTTAGGTTGAGGGTTAATGGTTATGGTTAGGGTTATCGTTTATGTTTATGGTTATGGTTACGGTTACGTGTTATGGTAATGGTTCAGTTAGGGTTAAGTTTAGGGTTAATAGTTATGGTTAGGTATATGGTCAATGGTCATGGTTGTGGTTTTGGTTATGGTGATGGTTATTTTTAACCGTTATGGTTATGGGTAAGGGTTATGATTATGGTTAGGGGTTATGGTTTGGGTTATTTTCATGATTATGGTTTTTGTTAGGGGTTATATTTAGGGGTTAAGTTTATGGTAAGGGTTATGGTTATGGTTATTGTTATGGTTAGTGTTAATGGTTAACGCTAGGATTATGATTAAGAGTTATGGTTATGGTTATGGGCTAGGGGTTACGGTTATGGTTAGGTTTATGCCTATGTTTAATGGTTATGGTTAGGTTTACGGTTAATGGTTATTGTTACGGGTTAGGGGTTATGTTTATGGTTAGGGTTATGGTTATGTTTAATGGTTATTTTTGAGGGTTAGGGTTATGGTTTGGTCATGGTTATGGTTAATGGTAATGGTAATTGTTATGCTTAGGATCATGGTTAATGGTTAGTGGTTATAGTTATTCTTAGGGTTATGGTTATGTTTAATGGTTATTATTATGGTCTTGGTTATGGTTAATGGTTATGGTTAGGGTTATGGATATGGTTAATAGTTACGGTTATGGTTTGGATTAGGGTTATGGTTATGGTTATGGTTAGGGGTTATGATTATGGTTGGTGATTAATGTTATGTTTATGGTTACGGTTAGTGTTGAGGCTATGTTTATTGTTATGGTTAATGGTTATTGTAAGGGTTTATAGATAGGAGTTATGTTTAGGATTATGGTTATGGTTAGGGTTATGGTATAGTTATGGTTAGGGGTAAAGGTTATCGTTAGGGGTTATGGTTATTGTTATGATTAGGGGTTATGGTAATGTTTATTTTTATGGGTTATCCTTGATCATTATGATTATGGTTATGGTTATGTATAGGGGTTATTGTTGAGCATTATGGTTATGGTTATTTTTATGGTAATATTTATGGTTAATGTTTGTGGTTAGGATTGGGGTTAGGGATATGGTTATGGTTAGGGATATGGTTAATCCTTATGTTTATGGTTACGGTTTAGGGGTTATGTTTATGTTTCGGGTTATGATTAATGGTTAATGGTTTTGGTTTTGATTATGGTTAATGTTCATGATTATGTTTATGGTTAGAGGTTATCGTTGAGGGTTATGCCTATGGTTAGGGTTATTATTCGTGTTAAAGGTTATGCTTATGGTTAATGATTTTGGTTAGGGTTATGGTTAGGAGTTATGGATAGGCGTTATTGTCATGGATAATGGTTATGTTTATGGTTACGTTTATGGTTAATGGTTATGTTTCAGGTTGTGGTTATGGTTAGCTATTATGGTTATGGTTAGTGTTATGGTTATGGTTAATTTTTATGGTTATGGTTAGGGTTATGGTTATCGTTAATGTTTATGGTTATGATTATGGTTAGGGGTTATGGATAGGCGTTATGGTTAGGATTATGGTTATGGTTAGTGTTATGTCAATGGTTATGTTTATGTTTAGGGGTATCGTTGAGCATTATAGTTACGGTTATAGTTATTGTTACAGTTATGCTTAATGTTTTTGGTTAGAATTAGGGTTATGGTTATGGTTATGGTTAAAGGTTATATTAATGGTTCCAGTTAGGGGTTATGGTTAGGATTATGGTTAATTGTTATGGTTATGGTGATGCTTAGGGTTATGGTTAGTGGTTATGGATAGGTGTTATGGTTAGGATTATGGTTATGGTTAGAGTTATAGCCATGGTTAAGTTTAGGGTTAATGGTTATGGTTAGGAGTTATTTTTATGGTTATGGTTAATTGTTATGGTTATGGTTTTGGCTCAGTGTTAATGTTATGGTTAATGGTTACGGTTATTTTTATGGTTAGGGGTTATGGTTGATCATTATGGTTATGTTTATGATTAGGGGTTATCGTTGAGGGTTATTTTAATGGTTAAGATTATGGTTAGGTTTAATGGTTACTGTTAGTGTTATGGTTAATGGTTATGTTTATGGTTTCGGGTTAGGGGATATGTTTATGGTTAATGGTTATGTTTATGGTTTTTGTTACAGTAATGGTTAATGGTTATGGTTAGGGTTACGGTTATGGTTAGGTAATGTTTGCGGTTAATGGTTATATTTATTGTTAATATTTATGGTTATGGGTTATGGTTATTGTTATGGTTAATGGTTATGGTTATTGATAATGGTTATGTTTATGGTTATAGTTGGGGATTATCATTAATCGATATGATTATGTTTATGGTTAGGGGTTATCGTTGAGCATTATGGTTAGGGTTATTGTTATATTTATGTTTAATGGTTATGGTTACCTTTATGGTTAGGTATTATGGTTATTTTTAGGGATAGGTTTAAAGGTTATGATTATGGTAATTGTTAGAGTTTATGGTAATGGTTACGGTTATAATTATGGTCAATGCTTATCGTTATGGTGATGGTTTTTGTTAGGGGTTATGTTTAAGGGTTAAGGATATGGTTATGATTACAGTTATGGTTATTGTTGGTGGTTATGTTTAGGGGTTATGGTTATGCTTCGGGTTATGGTTATGGTTAATGGTTATGGTTATGGTAATGTTTTGGGGTTATCGTTGAGGTTTATTGTAATGGTAAGGGTTATGTTTAGGGGTAATGGTTATGTGTAGGAGTTATGGTTATAATTAAGGTTATGGTTAATTTTTATGGTTATAGTTTTGGTTAGGGGTTATGGTTAGGGTTATGGTTATGGTTAATGGTCATGGTTATGGTAAGGGTTAATGGTTATGGTAAGGGTTATTGTTAATTGTTATGGTTAGGGTTATGGGTTAGGGTTTATGGTTATGGTTATGGTTAGTGTTATGGTTATGGTTAATATTTCTTGTTATGTTTATGGATATGGTTGGGAGTTATTGTTGTTTGTTATGGTTATGGTTATGTTTATGGTTAGGGGTTATCGTTGAGGGTTATGATTATTGTTAGGGTTAGTTGTTACGGGTTAGGGTTATGCCTAAATGGTTGTGGTTATGGTTACGTGTTAGGGGTTATGGTTATGGTTAGGGTGATGGTTATGTTTCATGTTTATAGCTTTTGTTATGGTTATGGTTAGTGGTTGTGTTTAGGGTTAATGTTATGGATATTTTTAAATGTTATGGTTTGGATTATGTTTAGGTTATGGTTATATTTATGTTTATGGTTAGGGGTTATGATTTTGGTTAAGGTTTTTGTTTTGCTTAAGGTTATGGTTATGGTTTTCTTAGCGTTAGGGTTTGGTTTGGGTTATGATTTGTGATTATGAATATGGTTATGGTTACAGTTATGGTTAGGGGTTATGGATAGGTGTTATGGTTAGGATTATTGTTATGTTTAGTGTCATGGCTATTGTTATATTTATGAGTAATTGTTATGGTTATTGGTTATGATTATGTTATCGTTAATGATTATGATTATGTTTAGGGTTTGGGTTAGGGTTTATGATTATGGTTATGGGTTGTGTTTTGGGTTATTTTTATGGTTATGATTTTGTTAGCATTAGGGTTTGGGTTAGGGTTATGGTTGGTGATTATGGTTATGGTTATTGTTACGGTTATGGTTAAGGGTTATGGATAGGTGTTATGGTTAGGATTATTGTTATGGTTAGGTTTATGGCTATGGTTATGTTTACGAGTAATGGTTATGGTTAGGGGTTATGATTATGTTTATGATTAATGGTTACGGTTATGGTGATGGTTATGGTTAGAGGTTATGATTATGGTTATGGGTTATGGTTTGGGTATATGGTCATGGTTTTGTTAGGGTTTCGGTTAGGATTATGGTTGGTGATTATGGTTATTGTTATGGTTACGGTTATGGTTAGGGGTTATGGATAGGTTTTATGGTTAGGATTATTTTTATGGTTAGGTTTATATTTACGAGTAATGGTTATGGTTAGGGATTATAATCATGGGTATGGTTAATGGTTATGGTTTTGTTTATGTTTAGATATTATCGTTATGGTTAGGGTTATGGTTATGGTTAGGGTTACGGTTAGGGTTAATAGTTATGGTTAGGTTTTTGGTTAATGGTTATGGTTAGGGTTATCATTTATGGTTATGATTATGGTTATGGTTATGTGTTATGGTAATGGGTCGGGTTATGGTTAAGTTTAGGGTTAATAGTTATTCTTAGGTTTATGGTTAATGGTCATGGTTGTGGTTTTGGTTATGGTGATGGTTATTTTTAACCGTTATGGTTATGGGTAAGGGTTTTGATTATGGTTATGGGTTATGGTTTGGGTTATTTTTATGGTTATGGTTTTTGTTAGTTGTTATGGTTAGGGGTTTAGTTTATGGTAAGTGTTATGGTTATGGTTATTGTTATGGTTAGTGTTAATGGTTATGGCTAGGAATATGGTTAAGAGTTATGGTTATGGTTACGGGCTAGGGGTTAAGGTTATGGTTAGGTTTATGCCTATGTTTAATGGTTATGGTTACGGTTATGGGTTATTATTTTTCATTATAAATATGGTTATGTTTATGTTTATTGTTTACCATTGCGGGTTATGGTTAGGGTTATGGTTAGGTTTATGGTTAATGGTTATCGTTAGGGGTTAGGGTTATTGTTATGTTTAATGGTTTTGGTTGAGGCTTTGTTCATGGTTATGGTTAATGGTGATGGTTATTGTTATGGTTAGGATTATGGTTAATGGTTAGTGGTTATAGTTATTCTTAGGGTTATGGTTATGTTTAATGGTTATGGTCTTGGTTATGGTTAATGGTTATGGTTAGGGTTATGGTTATGGTTAAGAGTTATGGTTATGGTTAGTGATTAGGGTTAGGGTTATGGATATGGTTAATGGTAATAATTAGGTTTATGGTTAATGTGTATGTTCTGGTTATGGTTAGGGGTTATTTTTGGTGATTATGGTTATGCTTATCATTATGGTTATGGTTATGGTTATTGTTAATGGTTATGGTTAGTGTTATGCTTAGGTGTTATGGATAGTTGGTATGTTTAAGTTTATGGTTATGGTTAGACTTATGGCAAGGTTTATGGTTAATGGTTATGGTTACGGTTAGGGTTATGTTTAATGGTAATGGTTATGGTTATGGTTAGTGTTAGGATTATGATTAACTGTTATGGTTATTGTTATGGTTAGGGCTCATGGTTATAGTTATGGTTAGGGGTTATGGTTATGGTCAATTGTTATGGTTAGGGGTTGTAATAACTTTTATGATTAGGGGTTATCGTTGATTGTTATGGTTATGTTTAGGGATATGGTTTAGGTTAATGGGTATGGTTATGGGTAGGGGTATTTTTAGGGTTATGGATATGGTTAATGGTTACGGTTATGGTTAATGGTTATGGTTATGGTTAAGGGTTATGATTATGGTTTTTGATTATGGTTATGGTTATGGTTACGGTTAGTGTTGGCGTTTATTGTTATGGTTAATGGTTATTGTTAGGGTTATCGTTAGGATTTATGAATAGGTGTTATGTTTAGGATTATGGTTATGGTTAGGGTTATGGTATAGTTATGGTTAGGGGTAATGCTTATCGTTAGGGGTTATGGTTATTGTTATGATTAATTATTATGGTTAGGGGTTATGGTAATGTTTATTTTTATGGGTTATCCTTTTTCATTATGGTTATGGTTATGGATAGGAGTTATCGTTGAGCGTTATGGTTATGGGTATTGTTATGGTTATATTTATGGTTAATGTTAGTGGTTAGGATTATGGTTAGGGTTATGGTTATGGTTAGTGTTATGGTTAATCCTTATGTTTTTGGTTACAATTTAGGGGTAATGTTTATGTTTCCGGTTATGGTTAATGGTTTTGGTTTTGATTATGGTTATGGTTAATGTTCATGATTATGTTTACAGTTAGAGGTTATCGTTGAGGGTTATGCTTATGATTAGGGTTATTGTTAGGGTTAAAGGTTATGCTTATGGTTAATGCTTTTGGTTAGGGTTATGGTTAGGGGTTATGGATAGGGGTTATTGTCATGGATAATGGTTATGTTTATGGTTAATGGTTATGTTTTAGGTTGTTGTTATAGTTAGCTGTTGTGGTTATGTTTACTGTTATGGTTATGGTTAATTTTTATGGTTATGGTTAGGGTTATGCTTATCGTTAATGGTTATTGTTAGGGTTATGGTTAGTGGTTATGGATAGGCAATATTGTTACAATTAATCATTATGGTTATGGTTTGGTGTTATCGTTGATAGTTATTGTTATGGTTATGTTTATGGTTATGGGTTATCATTGATTGAAATGGTTATGGTTTGGGTAATGGTTATGGATAATGGTTATGGTTAGGGTTATGTTTAGGGTTAATGGTTACGGTTGAGGTTAGGGTTAATGGTTATGGTGATGGTTATGGTGAACAGTTATCGTTATGGTTATAGTTATGGTTATGTTTATGGTTAGGTGTTATGATTATGGTTAGGAGTTATGGTTTGGGTTATTTTTTTGGTTTTGGTTATTTTTATAGTTATAGTATTTGTTAGGGGTTATGGTTACTGCTTAAGTTTATGGTTGGTTATTATGGTTATGGTTATTATTACGGTTAGGGTTATTGTTATAATTATGGTTAATGGTTATGGTTACATTTATGGTTTGGGGTTATGGATAGGCATTATGGTTAATATTACGGTTATGGTTTGGTTTATGGCTATGGTTATGGTTATGGATAATCGTTATGGTTAGGGGTTATGGTTAATGGTTATGTTTATGGTTGTTGTTATGGTTAGCTGTTATGGTTATGGTTAGTGTTATGTTTATGGTTAATTTTTATGGCTATGGTTAGTGTTATGGTTATCGTTAATGGTTATGGTTTGGATTATGGTTAGGGGTTATGGATAGGCGTTATGGTTAAGGTTATGGTTATGGTAAATGGTTATGGTTATTGTTATGGTTAATGGTTTTGGTTAGGGGTTATTGTTATGGATCATGGTTATGATTAGGGGTTATAGTAATGTTTATGGTTAGGGGTTATTATTGATCGTTATGGTTATGGTTATTGTTAGGTGTCACGGTTATGGTTAAGTTCATGGTTAGGGGTTATCGTTGAGCGTTATAGTTATGGTTAGGCTTATGATTATAATTATGGTTAATGGTTATTGTTAGAATAATGGTTAGGGTTATGGTTAGAGTTAACGGTTATGGTTAGTGTTATGGTTAATTGTTATTTGTATGGTAAATCGTTATTGTTATGGTTAATGGTTTTGGTTAGGGGTTATTGTTATGGTTCATGGTCATGATTAGGGATTATAGTAATATTTATGGTTAGGTGTTATCATTGATCATTATGGTTATGGTTATGGTTAGGCCTTATGGTTATGGTTAATTTTATGGTTAGGGGTTATCGTTGAGCTTTGTGGTTAACGTTATTGTTAGTGTAAATGGTTATGGTTAGCGTTATGGTTATGGGTTAGTGATTATGTTTATTTTTAGGGTTATGGTTATGTTTAATTGTTATGGTTATTCTTATGTTTATCGATAATTGTTATGGTTATGGGTTATTATTATGGTTAGGGGTTATGGTTTGAATTATAGTATGGTTATGGTTTTTTTTAGGGGTTATTGTTATGGTTATGGTTAATGGTTAGGGTTAGTGTTAATGGTTATGTTTACAGTTATGCTTAGGGTTATGGTTAGGGTTAATGTTTATTGTTAGGGTTATGGTAATCTTTATGGTTAGGGGTTAACGTTGATTGTTATGGTTATGGTTATGTTTAGGGGTATCGTTGAGCATTATAGTTACAGTTAGAGTCATTGTTATAGTTATGGTTAATGTTTATGGTTAGGATTAGGGTTAGGGTTTTCTTTATGGTTAAAGGTTATTGTTATGGTTCCGGTTAGGGGTTATGGTTAGGATTATGGTTAATGGTTATGGTTATGGTGATGGTTAGGGTTATGGTAAGTGGTTATGGATAGGTGTTATGGTTAGGATTATGGTTATGTTTAGAGTAATAGCCATGGTTAACTTTAGGGTTAATGGTTATGGTTAGGTGTTATTTTTATGGTTATGGTTAATTTTTATGGTTATGGTTTTGGCTCAGTGTTATTGTTATGTTTATGATTAGAGTTATTTTTATTGTTGGGGTTATCGTTGATCGTTATGGTTATGTTTATGATTACTGGTTATCGTTGAGGGTTATTTTAATGGTTAAGGTTATGGTTAGGGTTAATGGTTACTGTTAGTGAAGGCGGATTTAATTAATTCAGGCAACTAGTGATATATCAAATTCACGGACACTAAGGTTCCTGCGGAGCACAGGAGACAGGAAGCAAACAAGGGCCGCACAGAGTCAGCGCACCTTATTTAACAGTCAAAGTCTGCCCCAGGCGAGCCCACCCACTAGGGGGGTGGGGCTCATCCCTACATCTCCCCCTTTTGTCTAAATAAGACAGAACTAAACCAAATACAACTATAAACAATAATAACACAAAATAAATATAATAAACAATATTGAGAACAAAAGTTTTACCAGACAGTCTATCTCAAAGAGTCTAAATAATATAGAGAGTAATTACAGTTATATAATCTCCAACTCCATCAAAGATCTGAGAAGGGAATAAATATTACTTAACAAGTGAGAGATAGCCAAAATGTGCCAAAAATGACAGAGACAACTGACTACCTGGGCAATCACCCAAATTCTCGTTTGCAATGTTGAGTCAACCAACTTTGGCTAAGGCCCAACATAACTGACATGCCATTATCAAATGCAAGGAACTTTCTTAGAATCATCCTACACTGTCTTGGCAAGATAAGACAATCCTGTTTCATAACTTTGTCAGTAGTTGAGGTATGGGCTTTTCTTAACCCAAAGGCCAGTTCTACCAAGAAGACAAGCTCCCAGTGGAGTGTCTTTGGTGCTCAATGTTCTCTCGGGAGTAGAGTGGCGTTGCCAGGAGTAACTGTGTCTCGTTGGCACAGAATTCTAGGTTAGATTAAAGGCCATTTTCTACAGCTCTTTAAAGAGGCTGAAGATTATACTATCTATACTGAATATAATCTCTATGTATCTAGAAGACCTGATTAACCTACAAATAAACATGGCAAACATATAATTCTCAATACCTATCTAACTTGAAGATTAAAAGAATAAACTGTGCAATATATGAAGACAATGATCTTCATCTGTAAACAATGTCATTACATATCAAATGTAAACAATGGAAGGAGCTCGCATTCAATATTGATATTACATAAATAGTATCAGAGGTAGAAATGTACATTGTAATATGGTAGATGTATCAATACAATATAAGCATACTCTTACACAAAAGTAGAGGTAGGAACACTCACATTCAATATTCAATATATCAATATACAGGAAACAGTACCAATACAATTTTCTAAAATCAGTAACTCACAAATACCAATCATCAAACCAGTTAATCCCCCTCTGTTTGTTTTTTTTTAACATACCCCTTATTCCATAAAACATCCCCCCATCCCCTCAACCCCAAACCAACCACTAAAAGATGTCCCTAACCCTAAGGGCAAACTCTTTTGGGAGAGGGGACGTCATCCTCTAAGATTGCTTCAAGCTGACATGGGGGCGACGTTCTCCTTAGGGGCTCCCGTGAAAGCAAATGATGATAAAATTCCCAAATTAACCTTTGACCTAAGAAAATTGTAACTAGTCTCTGTGTATCTTTAGAAGGTCTGGCCAGAGTGTTGTCAAAAATGTGCACCATTTGAAATTGTCTTGAGCAGTTGGTACCAAAAACCAAGTCTAATATTAGCGCTTAAAAAGAAAGAAGAAAAAAAATATGTATATAATCATAACGTCATAAAAACCAGATTGAGTTGATGTTGTGGGGCCCCATCTTCATCCTGAAAACTTCAAAAATTACTGTAGGAAAATTTGTTGTTTGTTATGGGAAATTTAAACATTAACAACAAAGACACATACTTGTTGAAATTGGGGCGTCGGGGTTTGTGTCCCCAACACCCTGGTCGCCTGGCTAGCTTATGTCCAAAATAACAACACACAAACTGTATTCATTTAAGCACTGCTTGGCCCACTAGCTCTAGCCTCTTATGGGCTAACTCTTGCACCTGGTCTAACCCATTTCTAATATTCTGTGTTAGCACCCCAAGGTGCGCTTACCGGGGAGATTCTATCCTATGTCCATCTTGGGTCGGTCGGAGCTTCATTGTGAGCGTGCCTCAGAGAGCAGAGCTATCCTGTCTGGCCCGCGAGAGAGGAGGCTTCTGTCTCTGAGCGGAGCTGGGTGCGTTCTGAGCTCACTTCCTCTTCCTGTCAGCATACTATTCTGTTTACTCCACCCACCTATGTTCTAACCTATAGGACCAGCCAAGCAGTGTCTTTATTTTAACCAATGAAATCAACAGATTGATAAACAGATTGGTATATGACACTCCCACATCACATACTGACATATAAAGAAAGACACAGATATGAGAAAAAGCGAAGAAAGTTTACAAAGTATATAATTATTCTTATTCTGTGAGATATCTCTTATGAACAGGTTTGGAATTGAAGAGGGACTGGGCCAGAGTCCAACTCCAAAACCAGCTCTACATATTTATAAAAAAGTGTTCAATAAAACATATAGATATGTATATATACAAAATACTTACCGATCTTTAGTGGGTTGTAACCATTTTCCATCCATCATTGATTAAATATTCAGGGTCCCTTAAATTTTTTGAAGATCAGTATTTACCTGTGGAGACAAGAAAAGAACCCTGCCCCCAACCTATGTGTGTTCCTTACCATTAGTATGCTCGTCATCCTTGTGTATGAATTGTTATTTATCTTTTCCAAATGGCTTGTCTTCTTCATACCGAACCTTTATCAATTTTGACGGTATCCACAATTTTTCTTCACCTGTGGAGATAAGAGCAAAACCCCTTCCCCAACGCATCACATCTCCTGGCTTTTATTGTGAGGTTAGCACATCCTTGAAATAAACTGGTTGATTTAGTTCAGTAGACTTTTCCATTATCCAATGTCTTTCTGCAGCCGTTGTTCCCTTCTCATTAGCGTTAAGAAAATTCAAGGTTAACAAAGCATTATGTAACCTATTTCTGGGGGTGTTTTCCACCCTTTTCTGTTTGTTCAACATATCCTTTATAGTTCTATTTGATCTTTCTATTACTGCCTGACCTGTAGGATTGTATGGTATACCTGTAACATGCTTGATATTGTAATAGTCAAAAAACCATTTCATTTTCCTAGAGACATAAGCAGGACCATTATCTGTCTTTATCTGTGTAGGTATACCCATGATAGCCATGACTTCTAATAAATGAGTAATTACTGAATCAACCTTTTCTGAACTTAAAGCAGTTGCCTACTGAAAGCCTGAATAAGTGTCAATGGTGTGATGAACATACTTCAATTTGCCAAATTCTGCAAAGTGGAACACATCCATCTGCCAGATTTCATTCCTATGGGTGCCCTTAGGATTAGCCCCTGCTGGCAGTGGCATTTGGTTATAGAAAGAGCAAGTAGGGCACTTCTTTACAATCTCCTTAGCTTGTTGCCATGTAATAGAAAACTCTTTCTTCAAGCCTTTGCTATTAACATGATGTTTTTTATGAAATTCAGAGGCTTGTAGCACACTACCAATCAATAAGTGATCAATATCTGCATTACCTTGTGCTAGAGGACCTGGCAGACCCGTATGGGATCGGATGTGTGTTATGTACATAGGGCAAAGCCTGTTCCTGATCAAATCTTGAACCTGGATAAACAATGAGGTTAGTTCTGTATGATCAGGTATAAATTCAGCAGTTTCAATATGTAAAATATCTCTTTCTGCATATTGTGAATCAGTAACTATATTAACAGGTTCTTTAAAATCCCTTAGCACCATAAGAATGGCATATAATTTTGCCTTCTGGACAGAATCATAAGGACTTTGTTCCACCTTACCCAAGTCTTCTGATTTGTAACCTGCCTTCCCTGTCTTATTGGCATCAGTATAGAATGTACGGGCCCCAGTTATTGGAGCATCACGAACGATTCGAGGAAGGATCCAAGAAGTTCTCTTTATGAAGTTAAGCCTCTTGCTTTTTGGATAGTTGTTATTAATGTCTCCCAAAAAATTAGCACAAGCTCTTTGCCATGGTTCATTATCTTCCCATAATTTCTTCAGTTCATCAGCAGTGAAAGGCACTATAATTTCTGCTGGGTCTATGCCTGCTAGTTGATGAAGTCTCAGCTTGCCTTTTATAATTAACTCAGAGACTTTTTCCACATAAGTTTTTAGTTTCTTACTTGGTTTATGTGGTAAAAAGATCCATTCCAATATAATATCATCTCTCTGCATTAAAATTCCTGTAGGAGAAATTTTTGATGGTAATATGACGAGAATACAATTGAGCTCTGGATTCACCCTGTCCACATGTGCATGTTGTAATTTTTCCTCAATCATTGTCAGTTCCTTTTCTGCTTCAGCTGTTAATTCTCTGGGACTGTTTAAATCTTTATCACCTTCCAAGGTTTTGTTCAAATGAATTATTAGATCAGGTGTTATCCCAATAGCTGGTCGTAGACTGGAAATATCTCCTAACAGTTTTTGAAAGTCATTAAGAGTTCGTAGGCGATCTCTCCTAATTTGTGCCTTTTGTGTCTTGATTTTTTGCAAACCTATTTTATAACCTAAATAATTAACGGAATCTCCCTTCTGTATTTTTTCAGGAGCAATTTGCAATCCCCATTTAGGTAAAAGTATCTTTATTTCATCAAACAGTCTGTTCAAGGTATCCATGTTTGGATTGGATAACAATATGTCGTCCATGTAGTGATAAATAATGGATTTGGGGAATTTCCTGTGTATTATTTGCAATGGTTGGTTCACAAAGTATTGGCACAAGGAGGGGCTATTTAACATACCCTGGGGGAGGACGGCCCAGTGGTACCTCTTGGAAGGTTGAGAATTGTTGTAAGTAGGCACTGTGAAGGCAAATTTTTCTCTATCTTCTTTTTGTAAAGGTATTGTGAAAAAACAATCCTTTAAATCAATAACTATAAGAGGCCATCATTTTGGTAACAAAGAGGGCAATGGGATTCCAGATTGCAGAGGGCCCATAGGTTGAATAACCTTGTTGATTGCTCTGAGATCTGTCACCATTCTCCATTTACCTGATTTTTTCTTAACCACAAATACAGGAGAATTCCAAGGGCTGGTAGATTCTTCTATATGTCCAGCATCTAATTGCTCTTATACCAGCTGTTCTAAAGCCTGTAACTTTTCCTCAGCTAGAGGCCACTCTTTTGTCCATATTGGTTTCTCAGTCAACCATTTTAAAGGCAAGGCTGTTGGTATCTCTGAAGGGACTTCAATTGCTTGTTCTTGTATGGCCCGAATGGCCGGTTTTCTCCGTTTATAATATCTTTTAATATTATTTTCAGAACTATAAACTCTAGAAGTAGCAGGAATGTTAATTTGGGTATTCCATTGTTGTAATAGGTCACGACCCCATAAATTCATTGCAATATTGGCTACATATGGCCTTAATTTTCCTATTTGTCCCTCAGGCCCTATACATTCAACCCATCTTGTACTCTGTCTTACTCGAGATAGAATTCCAATTCCCAGGAGCTGGACATTCACATTCTGAAGAGGCCAATATGGATGCCAAGATTCTGGGGTAATGATACTTACATCAGCACCTGTGTCCAGCAGGCTAGTAATAAAAATGCCATTTACACATACTCTCAGCTTAGGTCTTTGATCATTTATAGAAGTTTGCCAAAACACACGTAACTCATCTTTCTGATCATTATTGCTTGTAACAGTAGGCATGAGGTTTCCTAATTGTCCTGACGAGGCACATTCTTGGCTGGAACTAGAAATGATTGAACCATGTGTGCCATGGGGGCCTGTGAGGCCCCCCTCTCACGTTTCCCGTCTGTATCAGGTTGCCTTGTCTATCCCTTGTAGATCTACATTCATTCGTCCAGTGTCTGCTTTTTCCACATCTTCTACATAAACCTGAAGGCTGAGTCCTCCTATTTCTGTTATTTCTAGAAGATGCATTATTATTATTTCTGAAAGTCCGTTGTTTACAATTTCTTTTCATATGACCCATTTTGCCACAATTAAAACATTTGGTATTCTGGTGTCTCCTTTTACCATTGGAAATTGCTTCTTCCACCCATGCTTCAGTGCTATAGTCAAATGTATCAACATCCAGTGTATGTAAGACCCATTCTTCCAAGGGTGCTGATCTTACCCTTAAAGGCCACAAAATCCTTTTGCATTCTAAATTTGCATTTTCATAAGCCAAATTTTCAATCATTATACGCCTTGTGTCTGGGTCAGGTATCCCTATTTGCACAGCCTTCGTAAGCCTTTGTAAAAAATCACTAAAGTGTTCTCTCTGACCTTGTTTAATTTTGACAAATGATTCTGTTTTCTGTCCTGGGTCTTGTACTCTGTCCCACGCATTTAAGGCTGCTGTAGTGCACAGGAAGAGTGTATCTTCATCCAGATTAACTTGGTCCTGAGGGTCAGAAAAGAGTCCTTCACCTAGAATTTTATCTATGGAAATGTTACCTCCCTTCACCCTTTCTTGCTGTTCCAAACATCTAGCCTCTTGCCTGAATAAGCATTTCCATTTTAAATGCGGCCCGCTCTCAAGTACCACAGAGCTCAGTTGTATCCAATCCATAGGGGTTGCTCTGCTTGTTGTTACCCAGGATTTTAGCATTTCCTTAACAAAAGAGGCGTGCATCCCAAAAGTCATGACAGCCTGTTTAATTTCTTTGAGATCATTCATACGGACAGGCTCCCATGTATCCTCCTTGATGACCCTAGGGTTTCTGGAACCAATCACCTTCTCTGTTGTTATTACTGGAAAGGCAAGTAGAGCTTTGTGGAAATTTTCCCAGAGGGATTTACCCACAGACGTAGTTAAAATTTGCCTTTCTACCATTTGTTCTTCTTCATCAGAATTTAGAAATTCCTCAAACTTTTCAATTCTATTCATCATTGCCTTCTGCAATGTTTGAATCTCCTGTCCAGAATTCTGTTCCAAAGCCTTCATTGAGGATTCTAAAGTATGAAGTTTGTCCATTAGAGATAAGTTCTCATCTTTGGACATAATTTTTATGGCGTAAACCGTGCCTTCTTGTACTGGCAATCTTTCCGCCAATCTGTCACAAGTTTTAGACAAAATTCGATTGTCACATTCAACCATTTTGGTTCTCTCAGTTAATGTTTCAATTCCTTCAGAACGTGACTGTTGAAATTTACGAGTTAATGTTTCAATTCCTTGAGAAAGTGACCGCTGGAATTTACTGTTTAAATCAGCTGATACTTCTTCCATAGTAATAAATCTCTCCTTAATTTCAGCTAGTAATGTTTCAGTCCCTACAGAAAGGGATTGAAGTCTACGGTCCAACTCAGCTGTTCCCCTTTCCATAGTAATGAATTTCTCCTCAATATCGGCCTGAACCTTTTCTAAATTTTGCTCAGTTAACAGAGTCTTATTAAACAAAGATCTGTTCTCTTCCTGTAGCAGTTCAAGCTGATTCTTGAGAAGATCGTTATCGTACCTGATGATTTTGAGACATTCCACCTCTGCCTTAAGAATTTTGGATTTGTCCACAATAATTTTGAGACGTGCAGCTTCTGCCTTAAGGATCCTGGATTCGTCTCTTAAAGATTCTATCATATACCTGCTGTCAAGCCATTTGGAGACAAAGAAAATTACTAATCCCAGAAGGATGCATAGATATGGGGTGTTAGACACCTCTTGTAAGATTTCCCACATGGCACACTCAAAGAAACTGTCAAAATTCTCATTTGTAAAATTATCCGACATTTTATTTATGAAAAAAAATTTTTACCTGCAATGACTGGTTCCTGCCAGAGGTGGCAGAAGAGTCCACTTGATTCCACATGGAGAGCCGAGCTGAAACAAAAACTCAAAACCAAGATTTATTTATCTGCGTGCCGAGCTCGCTTTGAATCAGACCAATGCTGTGGCGCAGGCAGGGAGGCAGTGTTTGATTCAAAGCGGCTGCTACAGCGGGGCACGCAAAACAACTCTGGCGGCTGTGCTCAAAATGGCGGCAGGCGCCCGGAGAAATGTGCCTGCGGTGGGGAGGTGCAGTTGAGGGAACCGGCCAGACTGCGGTGGCGGCGGTGAACCTAGGGGCCCGCTCGGCTCCAGCAGCGAAGCGAGCGAGTGAGCGGCCTGGTAAGGGCCTTAGGCATGCACAGCGCAGATTGTATCTCCTGCGGCCGGCTCAAAGCAGCGGCCTGAGGTGCGCGGCACGGAATCTAAGTCTGGAGATGTGGGCTCCGAGAGACCCGGAGCTGCGGGCTGCGGGCGGGTGGCTAGGGAGTTCCGGCGCGTGTCCCCGCGCGGGCTCCATAGCACGTGTGCTGCCTGATGCAGCCCCGCGGGCCCTCCTCCCGCTCTGGGCGGCCGCGGACAAGAGGAGTTCGGGGCGGGCGCACAGGCGGGAGGAAGTTGCAATGAGCCGGGCCTGCTCTGCGTGGATCGATCACAACCACGTGGGGCACCAATTGAAGGCGGATTTAATTAATTCAGGCAACTAGTGATATATATATATATATATATATATATATATATATATATATATAGGTTATATTTATGGTTAATATATATGGTTATGGTTATGGGTTATGGTTATTGTTATGGTTAATGGTTATGGTTATTGATAATGGTTATGTTTATGGTTATAGTTGGGGATTATCATTAATCGATATGATTATGTTTATGGTTTAGGGGTTATCGTTGAGCGTTATTGTTATATTTATGTTTAATGGTTATGGTTAGGTTTATGGTTAGGGTTAATGGTTATTTTTAGGGATATGTTTAAAGGTTATGATTATGGTTACAGGGTAGGGGTTATGTTTATGCTTATGGTTAGGATTCTGGTTATGTGTAATGGTTATGGTTATGTTGATGGTTTTTGTTAACAGTTATGGTTATTGTTAGAGTTTATGGTAATGGTTACGGTTATAATTATGGTCAATGGTTATGGTTATGGTGATTGTTTTTGTTAGGGGTTATGTTTAGGGGTTAAAGATATGGTTAGGGTTACATTTATGGTTATTGTTGGTGGTTATGTTTAGGGGTTAAGGTTATGCTTCGGATTATGGTTATGGTTAATGGTTATGGTAATGTTTTGGGGTTATCGTTGAGGTTTATGGTAATAGTAAGGGTTATGTTTAGTGGTAATAGTTATATGTAGGGGTTATGGTTATAATTAAGGTTATGGTTAATTTTTATGGTTATAGTTTTGGTTAGGGGTTATGGTTATGGTTAATGGTTATGGTTATGGTAAGGATTAATGGTTATGGTAAGGGTTATAGTTAATCATTATGGTTAGGGTTATGGGTTAGGGTTTATGGTTATGGTTAGTGTTTCTTGTTATGGTTATGGTTATGGTTATGGTTGGGAGTTATTGTTGTATTTTATGGTTATGGTGATGTTTATGGTTAGGGGTTGTTGTTGAGGGTTATGATTATTGTTAGGGTTAATGGTTACGGGTTAGGGTTATGCCTAAATGGTTGTGGTTATGGTTACATGTTAGGGGTTATGGTTATGGTTAGGGTGATGGTTATGGTTCATGGTTACAGCTTTTGTTATGGTTATTTTTAATGGTTATGGTTAGGGTTAATGTTATGGTTAGGATTTGTTTTATTGTTATGGTGAATGGTTATGGTTATGGTTAATGGTTTTGTTATGGTGATGATTTTGTTTAACGGTTATGGTTATGGTTTATGGTTATAGTTAGGGGTTATGTTAATGGTTAAGGGTCATGGTTATGGTTTTGGTTATGGTGATGGTTATTTTTAATGGTTATTGTTGTTGTTAATGTTAGTTGTTTTGATTATGGTTATGGGGTATGATTTGAATTATTGTTATGGTTATGGTCTTTGTTAGGGGTTATGGTTAGGGGTTAAGGTTATGGTTAGGTTTATGGTTATGGTTAATGGTTGTGGTTATGGTTTTTGTTCTGGTTCTTGTTAATGGTTATGGTTATGATTTTTCTTACCGTTATGGTTAATGGTTATGGTTATGGTTAGAGCTATGGTTGTGATTAATGGCTATGGTTATGATTAATGGTCATGTTTATGGTTAGGGTTATGTTTATGTGTTATGGCAATGTTCATGGTTAGGCGTTATCATTGATACTTATTGTTATAGTTATGGTTATGGTTACGTTTAGGAGTTATCGTTGATCCTCATGGTTATGGTCATGTTTTGGGGGTTATCGTTGAATGTTATGGTTATGATTAGGATTATGGTTATAGTTATGAATAATGGTTATGGTTAGTATTATGGTTATGGTTAGGGTTAATGGTTATGGTTATTGTTAGGGGTCATGGTTATGGTTAATGGTTATGGTTATGTTTATGGTTAGGAGTTGTTGAGCATTATGGTTATGGTTAGGATTATGGTTATAGTTATGGTTAATGGTTATGGTTAGGATTATGGTTATGGTTAGGGTTAATGGTTATGGTTATTGTTAGGGGTCATGGTTATGGTTAATGGTTATGGTTATGTTTATGGTTAGGAGTTGTTGAGCGTTATGGTTATGGTTAGGATTATGGTTATAGTTATGGTTAATGGTTATGGTTAGGATTATGGTTACGGTTAATGGTTATTGTTATGGTTAATGATTACTGTTATGGTTTATGTTATGGTTTTGGTTAATGGTTATGGTTATTGTTATGTTTAGGGGTTAAGGTTATAGTTAGTGATTATGGTTATGGTTAGTGTTATGGTTAGGGGATATGGTTAGGGGTTATGGTTAGGATTATAGTTAGTGTTATGGCTAAGGTTATGTTTATGACTATGGTTATGGTTAGGGGTAATGGTTATTGTTAGGGGTTATGGTTAATGTTTATGGTTATGATTATGTTTATGGTTAGGAGTTATGGTTATGGATAGGGGTTATGTTTATGGTTAATGGTCATGGTTATCGTTTTGGTTATGGTGATGATTATTGTTAACGGATATGTTTATGCTTATGGTGAGGGGTTATGATTATGGTTAGAGTTTATGGTTTGGGTTATTGTTATGGTTATGGATTTTGTTAGGAGTTATGGTTAGGGGTTATGTTTATGTTTAGGGTTATGGATATGTCTAATTGTTATGGTTATGGTAATGGTTATTGTTAGGGTTATGGTTAGGGTTATGGTTATGATTAATTTTTATGGTTATGGTTATTGTTATGGTTAAGAGTCATGGTTATGTTTATGGTTATGTTTAGGGGTTATGGTAATGTTCATGGTTAGGGGTTATCGTTGATACTTATTGTTATAGTTATGGTTATGATTACGTTGATGTGTTATCGTTGATTCTCATGGTTATGGTTATGGTCATGTTTAGGGGTTATCACTGAGTGTTATGGTTATGGTTAGGATTATGGTTATAGTTATGAATAATGGTTATGGTTAGTATTATGCTTATGGTTAGGGTTAATGGTTAGGGTTATGGTTTAAAGTTATGGTTATGGTTATGGTAACGGGTTAGAGGTTATGGTTATGCTTATGGTTATGGTTAATGTTTATGGTTATTTTTAAATGTTATGGTTAGGATTATGTTTAGGTTATGGTTATGTTTATTGTTATGGTTAGGGGTTATGATTTTGGTTATGGGTTATGGTTTTGGTTAAGGTTATGGTTATGGTTTTCTTAGTGTTAGGGTTTGGGTTAGGGTTAGGGTTTGTGATTATGGGTATGATTATGGTTACAGTTATGGTTAGGGGTTATGGATAGGTGTTATGTTTAGGATTATTGTTATGTTTATTGTTATGGCTATTGTTATGTTTATGAGTAATTGTTATGGTTATTGGTTATGATTATGTTTATCGTTAATGGTTATGGTTATGTTTATGGTGATGGTTATGGTTAGGGGTTATGATAATGGTTATGGGTTGTGTTTTGGGTTATTGTTATGATTTTGTTAGCATTAGGGTTTGGGTTAGGGTTATGGTTGGTGATTATGGTTATGGTTATTGTTACGGTTATGGTTGGGGTTATGGATAGGAATTATGGTTAGGATTATTGTTAGGGTTAGGTTTATGCCTATGGTTATATTTACGAGTAATGGTTATGGTTAGGGGTTATGAATATGTTTATGGTTAATTGTTATGGTTATGGTGATGGTTATGGTTAGAGGTTATGATTATGGTTATGGGTTATAGTTTGCATTATATGGTTATGGTTTTGTTAGGGTTTGGGTTAGGGTTATGGTTGGTGATTATGGTTATTGTTATGGTTACAGTTATGGTTAGGGGTTATGGATAGGTTTTATGGTTAGGATTATATTTATGGTTAGGTTTATGGCTATGGTTATTTTTACGAGTAATGGTTACGGTTAGGGGTTAGGTTTATGGGTATGGTTAATGGTTATGGTTTTGGTTATGTTTAGATATTATGGTTATGTTTAGGGTTATGGTTATGGTTAGGGTTAAGTTTAGGGTTAAAAGTTATGATTAGGTTTATGGTTAATGGTTATGGTTAGGGTTATCGTTTATGGTTATGGTTATGGTTACGGTTATTTGTTATGGTAATGGTTCCGGTTAGGGTTAAGTTTAGCGTTAATAGTTATGGTTAGGTTTATGGTTAATGGTCATGGTTTTGGTTTTGGTTATGGTGATGGTTATTTTTAACCGTTATGGTTATGGCTAAGGGTTATGATTATGGTTTGGGGTTATGGTTTGGGTTATTTTTATGGTTATAGTTATGGTATTTGTTAGGGGTTATGGTTAGAGGTTAAGTTTATGGTAAGGGTTATGGTTATTGATATGGTTAGTGTTAATGGTTATGGCTAGGATTATGGTTAAGAGTTATGGTTATGGTTACGGGCTAGTGGTTACGGTTATGGTTAGGTTTATGCCTATGTTTAATGGTTATGGTTACGGTTAGGGTTTATTTTTGTTCATTATGGTTATGTTTATGTTTATTGTTTATCATTGAGGGTTATGGTTAGGGTTATGGTTAGGTTTATGGTTAATGGTTATCATTATGGGTTAGGGGTTATGGATAAGGTTAGGGTTATGTTTATGTTTAATGTTTATGGTTGAGGCTTTGGTCATGGTTATGGTTAATGATGATGGTTATTGTTATTTTTAGGATTATGGGTAATGGTTAGTGGTTATAGTTATTTTTAGGGTTATGGTTATGTTTAATGGTTAGGGTTATGTTCTTGGTTATGGTTAATGGTTATGGTTATGGTTAATAGTTACGGTTATGGTTAGGGATTAGGGTTAGTGTTATGGATATGGTTAATGGTAATAATTAGGTTTATGGTTAATGTTTATGTTATTGTTATGGTTAGGGGTTATTGTTGGTGATTATGGTTATGCTTATCGTTACAGTTAGGGTTATGGTTATTGTTAATGGTTATGGTTAGTGTTATGGTTAGGGGTTATGGATAGGCGTTATGTTTAAGATTATGATTATGGTTAGAGTTATGGCAAGGGTTAGGGTTAATGGTTATGGTTATGGTTACAGTTAGGGTTATGGTTAATGGTACTGGCTATGGTTAATGTTAGGATTATGATTAACTGTTATGGTTATTGTTATGATTAGGGCTCATGGTTATTGTTATGGTTAGGGGATACGGTTATGGTTAATTGTTATGGTTAGGGGTTATGGTAACGTTTATGATTAGGGTTTATCGTTGATTGTTATGGTTATGTTTATGGTTAATGGGTATGGTTATTGTTAGGGGTATGGTTATGGGATATGGTTAATGGTTACGGTTATGGTTAATGGTTTTGGTTATGGTTAGGGGTTATGATTATGGTTGGTGATTATGGTTATTGTTTTGGTTACAGTTAGTGTTGGGGTTATGTTTATTGTTATGGTTAATGGTTATTGTTAGGGTTATGGTTAGGGTTTATGGATAGGAGTTATGTTTAGGATTATGGTTATGGTTAGGGTTATGGTATAGTTATGTTTAGGGATAATGGTTATCGTTAGGGGTTATGGTTATTGTTATGATTAACTGTTATGGTTAGGGGTTATGGTAATGTTTATTTTTATGGGTGATCCTTGATCATTATGGTTATGGTTATGGTTATAGATAGGGGTTATTGTTGAACGTTATGGTTATGGTTATTGTTATGGTTATATTTATGGTTAATGTTTGTGGTTAGAATTATGGTTAGGATTATGGTTAGGGTTATGGTTAATCCTTATGCTTATGGTTATGGTTTTGGGGTTATGTTTATGTTTCGGGTTATGGTTAGTGGTTAATGGTTTTGGTTTTGGTTATGGTTATGGTTTATGGTTTCGGTTTTGGTTATGGTTAATGTTCATGGTTATGCTTATGGTTAGAGGTTATCGTTGATGGTTATGCTTATGATTAATGTTTTTGGTTAGGGTTATGGTTAGGAGTTGTGGATAGGCATTATTGTCATGGTTAATGGTTATGTTTATGGTTATGTTTATGGTTAATTGTTTTGTTTTGGTTGTTCTTATGGTTAGCTGTTATGGTTATGCTTAGTGTTATGGATATGGTTAATTTTTATGGTTAGGGTTATGGTTATCCTTAATGGTTATGGTTAGGGTTATGGTTAGGGGTTAGGGATTGGTGATATTGTTACGATTAATTGTTATGGTTTTGATTTGGTGTTATCATTGATATCTATTATTATGGTTATGTTTATGTTTAGTGGTTATCATTGATTGATAGGGTTATGGTTTGAGTAATGGTTATGGATAATGGTTATGGTTAGGGTTATGTTTATGGTTAATGGTTACACTTAAGGTTAGGGTTAATGGTTATGGTGATGGTTATGGTTAACAGTTATCGTTATGGTTATAGTTATGGTTATGTTTATGGTTAGGGGTTATGATTATGGTTAGGAGTTATGGTTTGGGTTATTTTTTTTCGGTTATTTTTATAGTTATAGTTTTTGTTAGGGGTTATGATTACTGGTTAAGTTTATGGTTGGTGATTATGGTTATGGTTATGATTATGGTTAGGTTTATTGTTATGATTATGGTTAATGGTTATGGTTACATTTATGGTTTGGGGTTATGGATAGATGTTATGGTTAGGATTACGGTTATGGTTTGATTTATTGCTATGGTTATGGTTATGGATAATCGTTATGGTTAGGGGTTATGGTTAATGGTTATGTTTATGGTTGTTGTTATGGTTAGTTGTTATGGTTAGTTGTTATGGTTCTGGTTAGTGTTATGGTTATTGTTAATTTTTATGGTTATGGTTAGGGATATGTTTATCGTTAATGGTTATGGTTAGGATTATGGTTAGAGGTTATGGATAGGCATTACGCTTAGGATTATGGTTATAGTTAGTGTTATGTCAATGGTGATAGTTAGGTTTTATGGTTTATGGTTAATGGTTATGGTTATGGTTAGTGGTTATGGTTATGGTTAAGTTTATGATTAGGGGTTATCGTTGAGCATTATAGTTATGGTTAAGGTTATGTTTATAGACATGGTTAATGGTTATTGTTAGAATTATGGTTAGGGATATGGTTAGGCTTAATGGTTATGGTTAGGGTTACGGTTAATCGTTATGGTTATGGTTAAGGTTATAGTTATGGTAAATGGTTATGGTTATGGTTAGTGGTTATGGTTAAGTTTACAGTTAGGGTTTATCTTTGAGCATTATAGTTATGGTTAAGGTTATGTTTATAGACATGGTTAATGGTTATTGTTAGAATTATGGTTAGGGATATGGTTAGGCTTAATGGTTATGGTTAGGGTTACGGTTAATCGTTATGGTTATGGTTAAGGTTATGGTTATGGTAAATGATTATGGTTATTGTTATGGTTAATGGTTTTGGTTAGGGGTTATTGTTATGGTTCATGGTTATTATTACGGGTTATAGTAATGTTTATTGTTATGGGATATTATTGATCGTTATGGTTATGGTTATTGTTAGGGGTTACGGTTATGGTTAAGTTCATGGTTAGGGGTTATCGTTGAGCGTTATAGTTATGGTTAGGCTTATGATTATAATTATGGTTAATGGTTATTGTTAGAATAATGTTTAGGGTTATGGTTAGAGTTAACGGTCATGGTTAGTGTTATGGTTATGGTAAATGGTTATGGTTATTGTTATGGTTAATGGTTTTGGTTAGGGGTTATTGTTATGATTCATGGTCATGATTAGGGTTTATAGTAATATTTATGGTTAGGTGTAATCAATGATCGTTATGGTTATGGTTAGGCCTTATGGTTATGGTTAATTTTATGGTTAGGGGTTATCGTTGAGCTTTGTGGTTAATGTTATTGTTAGTGTAAATGGTTATGGTTAGGGTTAATGTTATGGGTTAGGGGTTGGTTATGTTTAGGGTTATGGTTATGTTTAATTGTTATGGTTATGCTTATGTTTATGGATAATAGTTATGGTTATGGGTTATTATTATGGTTAGGGGTTATGGTTTGAATTATAGTATGGTTATGGTTTTTTTTAGTTGTTATGGTTTTTGTTATGGTTATGGTTATGGTTAAAGGTTAGGGTTAATGTTAATGTTTATGTTTACGGTTATACTTTTGGTTATGGTTAGGGTTAATGGTTATTGTTAGGGTTATGGTAATTTTTATGGTTACGGGTAAACGTTGATTGTTATGTTTATGGTTATGTTTATATTAGGGGTATCGTTTAGCATTATAGTTATGTGTAGAATTATTGTTATACTTATGGTTAATGGTTATGGTTAGGATTAGGGTTAGGGTTATGGTATCATTATGGTTATCGTTATAGTTAAAAGTTAAGGTAATGGTTCTGGTTAGGGGTTATGGTTAGGATTATGGTTAATTGTTATGGTTATGGTGATGGTTAGGGTTATTGTTAGTGGTTATGGATAGGTGTAATGGTTAGGATTATGGTTATGGTTAGAGTTATAGCCATCGTTAAGTTTAGGGTTAATGGTTATGGTTAGCGGTTATTTTTATGGTTATGGTTAATTGTTATGGTCATGGTTTTGGCTCGGTCTTATTGTTAAGGTTATGGTTAATCGTTATGGTTATTTTATGGTTAGGAATTATCATTGATCGTTATGATTATGTTTATGATTAGGGGTTATCGTTGAGGGTTATTTTAATGGTTAAGGTTATGGTTATTGTTAATAGTTACTGTTAGCGTTATGGTTAATGGTTATGTTTATGGTTTCGGGTTAGCGGATATGTTTATTGTTAATGGTTATGTTTATTGTTTTTGTTACGGTTATGGTTAATGGTTATGGTTAGGGTTACGGTTATGGTTAGGGTTATGTTGGTGATTAACGGTTATATTTATGGTTAATATTTATGGTTATGTTTATGGGTTATGGTTATTGTTAGGTTATTGATAATGGTTATGTTTATGGTTATAGTTGATGATTATCATTAATCGATATGATTATGTTTATGGTTACGGGTTATCGTTGAGCTTTATGGTTAGGGTTATTGTTAAATTATGTTTAATGGTTATGGTTAGGTTTATGGTTAGGGTTAATGGTTATTTTTAGGGATATGTTTAAAGGTTATGATTATGGTTACAGGGTAGGGGTTATGTTTATGCTTATGGTTAGGATTCTGGTTATGTTTAATGGTTATGGTTATGTTGATGGTTTTTGTTAACAGTTATGGTTATTGTTAGAGTTTATTGTAATGGTTATGGTTATAATTATCGTCACTGTTTATGGTTATGGTGATTGTTTTTGTTAGGGGTTATGTTTAGGGGTTAAGGATATGGTTAGGGTTACAGTTATGGTTATTGTTGGTGGTTATGTTTAGGGGTTAAGGTTATGCTTCGGGTGATGGTTATGGTTAATGGTTATGGTTATGGTAAGAGTTAATGGTTATGGTAAGGGTTATTGTTAATCGTTATGGTTAGGGTTATGGGTTAGGGTTTATGGTTATGGTTAATGTTTCTTGTAATGTTTATGGATATGGTTGGTAGTTGTTGTTTGTTATGGTTATGGTTATGTTTATGGTTAGGGGTTATCGTTGAGGGTTATGATTATGGTTAGGGTTAATGGTTACGGGTTAGGGTTATACCTATATGGTTGTGGTTATGGTTACGTGTTAGGGGTTATAGTTATGGTTAGGGTGATGGTTATGGTTCATGGTTATAACTTTTGTTATGGTTATGGTTAATGGTTACGGTTAGGGTTAATGTTATGGTTAGGGATTGTTTTATTGTTATGGTGAATGGTTATGGTTATGGTTAATGGTTATTTTATGGTAATGGTTTTGTTTGACGGTTATGGTTATGGTTAGAGTTTATGGTTATAGTTAGGGATATGTTTATGGTTTATGGTCATGGTTATGGTTTTGGTTATCGTGATGGTTATTTTTAATGGTTATTGTTGTGGTTAATGTTAGTTGTTATGATTATGGTTATGGGTTATGATTTGGGTTATTGTTATGGTTATGGTCTTTGTTATGGGTTATGTTTAGGGGTTAAGATTATGGTTAAGTTTATGGTTATGGTTAATGGTTGTGGTTATGGTTTTTGTTCTGGTTATGGTTGTGATTTTTCTTATGGTTCTGGTTATTGGTTATGGTTATGATTAATGGTTATGGTTATTGTTACGGGTCATGGTTATGGTTAATGGTTATGGTTATGGTGATGGTTAGGGTTATGGTTAGTGGTTATGGATAGGTGTAATGGTTAGGATTATGGTTAAGGTTAGAGTTATAGCCATCGTTAAGTTTAGGGTTAATGGTTATGGTTAGCGGTTATTTTTATGGTTATGGTTAATTGTTATGGTCATGGTTTTGGCTCGGTGTTATTGTTATGGTTAGGGTTAATCGTTATGGTTATTTTTTGGTTAGGAATTATCGTTGATTGTTATGGTTATGTTTATGATTAGGGGTTATCATTGAGGGTTATTTTAATGGTTAAGGTTATGGTTAGGGTTAATGGTTACTGTTAGGGTTAGGGTTAATGGTTATGTTTATGGTTTCGGGTTAGGGGATATTTTTATGATTAATGGTTATGTTTATGGTTTTTGTTATGGTTATGTTTACTGGTTATGGTTAGGGTTACGGTTATGTTTAGGGTTATGTTTGTGGTTAATGGTTATATTTATGGTTAATATTTATGGTTATGGTTATGTTTATCGTTAGGAGTTATGGTTATGGATAGGGGTTATGTTTATGGTTAATTGTCATGGTTATCGTTTTGGTTTGGTGATGTTTATTGTTAACAACCGTTATGGTTATGCTTATGGTTACGGGATTATGATTATGGTTAGGGGTTATGGTTTGGGTTATTGTTATGGTTATAGATTTTCTTAACAGTTATGGTGAGGGGTTATGGCTATGTTTAGGGTTATGGATATGGCTAATTGTTATTGTTATGGTAATGGTTATTGTTAGGGTTATGGTTATGGTTAGGTTTAGGGTTATGGTTATGATTAATGGTTATGGTTATGATTATGGTTAATGGTCATGGTTATGGTTAGGGTTATATTTAGGGGTTATGATAATGTTTATGGTTAGGGGTTATCGTTGATACATATTGTTATAGTTATGGTTACGTTTAGGGGTTATCGTTGATCCTCATCGTTTATGATTAGGATTATGGTTATAGTTATGAATAATTGTTATGGTTATTATTATGGTTATGGTTAGGGTTAATGGTTAGGGTTATGGTTTAAAGTTATGGTTACGGTCATGGTTTCGGGTTAGAGGTTATGGTTATGGTGATGGTTATGGTTAACGTTTATGGTTATGTTTAAATATTATGGTTAGGATTATGTTTAGGTTATGGTTATGTTTATGGTTATGGTTAGGGGTTATGATTTTGGTTATGGGTTATGGTTTTGGTTAAGGTTATGGTAATGGTTTTCTTAGTGTTAGGGTTTGGGTTAGGGTTATGGTTTGTGATTATGGGTATGGTTATGATTACAGTTATGGTTAGGGGTTATGGATAGGTGTTATGGTTAGGATTATTGTTATGTTTATTGTTATGGCTATTGTTATGTTTATGAGTAATTGTTATGGTTATTGGTTATGATTATGTTTATCGTTAATGGTTATGGTTATGTTTATGGTGATGGTTATGGTTAGGGGTTATGATAATGGTTATGGGTTGTGTTTTGGGTTATTGTTATGATTTTGTTAACATTAGGGTTTGGGTTAGGGTTATGGTTGGTGATTATGGTTATGGTTATTGTTACGGTTATGGTTAGGGGTTATGGATAGGTGTTATGGTTAGGATTATTGTTATGGTTAGGTTTATGGCTATGGTTATGTTTACGAGTAATGGTTATGGTTAGGGGTTATGATTATGTTTATGGTTAATGGTTACGGTTATGGTGATGGTTATGGTTAGAGGTTATGATTATGGTTATGGGTTATGGTTTGGGTTATATGGTTATGGTTTTGTTAGGGTTTGGGTTAGGGTTATGGTTGGTGATTAAGGTTATTGTTATGGTTACGGTTATGGTTAGGGGTTATGGATAGGTTTTATGGTTAGGATTATTTTTATGGTTAGGTTTATGGCTATGGTTATGTTTACGAGTAATGGTTATGGTTAGGGGTTATGATTATGGGTATGGTTAATGGTTATGGTTTTGTTTATGTTTAGATATTATGGTTATGGTTAGGGTTATGGTTATGGTTAGGGTTACGGTTAGGGTTAATAGTTATGGTTAGGTTTATGGTTAATGGTTATATTTAGTGTTATCGTTTATGGTTATGGTTTTGGTTACGGTTAGTGTTGGGGATATGTTTATTGTTATGGTTAATGGTTATTGTTAGGGTTATGGTTAGGGTTTATGGAAAGGAGTTATGTTTAGGATTATGGTTATGGTTAGGGTTATGGTATAGTTATGTTTAGGAATAATGGTTATCGTTAGGGGTTATGGTTATTGTTATGATTAACTGTTATGGTTAGAGGTTATGGTAATGTTTATTTTTATGGGTGATCCTTGATCATTATGGTTATGGTTATAGATAGGGGTTATCGTTGAACTTTATGGTTATGGTTATTGTTATGGTTATATTTATGGTTAATGTTTGTGGTTAGAATTATGGTTAGGGTTATGGTTCATCCTTATCTTTATGGTTATGGTTTTGGGGTTATGTTTATGTTTCGGGTTATGGTTAGTGGTTAATGGTTTTGGTTTTGGTTATTATTATGGTTAATATTCATGGTTATGCTTATGGTTAGAGGTTATCGTTGAGGGTTATGCTTATGGTTAATGTTTTTGGTTAGGTTTATGGTTAGGAGTTGTGGATAGGCATTATTGTCATGGTTAATGGTTATGTTTATGGTTATGTTTATTGTTAATTGTTTTGTTTTGGTTGTTGTTATGGTTAGCTGTTACGGTTAGTGTTGGGATTATGTTTATTGTTATGGTTTATGGTTATTGTTAGGGTTATGGTTAGGGTTTATGGATAGGAATATGTTTAGGATTATGGTTTTGGTTAGGGTTATGGTATAGTTACGGTTGGGTGTAATGTTTATTGTTAGGGGTTTTTGTTTTGATTAACTGTTATGGTTAGGGGGTTATGGTAATGTTTATTTTTATGGGTTATCCTTGATCATTATGGTTATGGTTATGGTTATGGATAGGTGTTATCGTTGAGCGTTATGGTTATTGATATTTTTATATTTATGGTTAATGTTTGTGGTTAGGATTATGTTTAGGGTTATGGTTATGGTTAATCCTTATGTTTATTGCTACGGTTTAGGGGTTATGTTTATGTTTCAGGTTTTGGTCTTGTTTATGGTTACTGTTCATGGTTATGTTTATGGTTAGAGGTTATCGTTGAGTTTAGGGTTATTGTTAGGGTTAAAGGTTATGATTACTGTTAATGTTTTTGGTTAGGGTAATGGTTAGGGGTTATGGATAGTCATTATTGTCATGGTTAATGGTTATGTTTATGGTTATATTTATGGTTAATGGTTATGTTTTTGGTTGTTGTTATGGTTACCTGTTATGGTTATGGTTAGTGTTATGGTTATGGTTAATTTTTATGGTTATGGTTAGGGTTATGGTTATCGTTAATAGTTATGGTTAGGGATTATGGTTAGGGGTTATGGATAGGCATTATGGTTAGGATTATGTTTATGGTTAATGTTATGTCAATAGTGATGGTTAGGTTTTATGGTTTATGGTTAGTGGTTATGGTTATGGTTAGTGGTTATGGTTATGGTTAAGTTTATGGTTAGGGGTTATCATTGAGCATTATAGTTATGTTAGGGTTATGTTTATAGTCATGGTTAATGGCTATTGTTAGAATTATGGTTGGGGATATGGTTAGGTTTAACGGTTATGGTTATGATTATGGTTATCGTTAATGATTATGGTTAGGATTATGGTTAGGGGTTGTGGATAGGCGTTATGGTTAGGATTATGGTTATGGTTAGTGTTATGTCAATGGTGATGGTTAGGTTTTACGGTTTATGGTTAATGGTTATGATTATGTTTATGGTTAGTCGTTATAGTCATGGTTAAGTTTATGGTTAGGGGTTATCGTTGACCATTATAGTTATGGTTAGGGTTATGTTTATAGTCATGGTTAATGGTTATTGTTAGAATTATGGTTAGGGATATGGTTAGGTTTAACGGTTATGGTTATGGTCAATCGTTATGGTTATTGTTATGGTTATGGTAAATGGTTATGGTTATTGTTATGGTTAATGTTTATGGTTATGGTTATGGTTAATGATTATGGTTATGGTAAGTGTTAATGGTTATGGTAAGGGTTATTGTTAATTGTTATGGTTAGGGTTTATGGTAATGGATAGTGTTATGGTTATGGTTAATGTTTCTTTTTATGTTTATGGTTATGGTTGGGAGTTATTGTTGTTCATTATGGTTATGGTTATGTTTATGGTTAGGGGTTATCGTGAGGGTTATGATTATTGTTAGGGTTAATGGTTATGGGTTAGGGTTATGCCTAAATGGTTGTGGTTATTGTTACGTGTTAGAATTTATGGTTATGGTTAGGGTGATGGTTATGGTTCATGGGTATAGCTTTTGTTATGGTTATGATTAATGGTTTTGTTTAGGGTTAATGTTATTGTTAGGGTTTGTTTAATTGTTATGGTGAGTGGTTATGGTTATGGTTAATTGTTATGTTATGGTGATGGTTTTGTTTAACGGTTATGGTTATGGTTTGTGTTTATGGTTGTAGTTAGGGGTTATGTTTATGGTTAATGGTCATGGTTATGGTTTTGGTTATGGTGATGGTTATTTTTAATGGTTAATGTTGTGGTAAATGATAGTTGTTTTGATTATGGTTATGGGTTATGATTTGGGTTAGTGTTATGGTTATGGTCTTTCTTAGGAGTTATAATTAGGGGTTAAAGTTAATGTTAGGTTTATGGTTATGGTTAATGGTTGTGGTTATGGTTTTTGTTCTGGTTCTTGTTAATGGTTATGGTTATGATTTTTCTTACGGTTATGGTTAATGGTTATGGTTAGGGTTATGTTTATGATTAATGGTTATGGTTATGTTTATTGTTAGGGGTTATTGTTGAGCGTTATGGTTATGGTTAGGATTATGTTTATAGTTATGGTTAGGATTATGGTTACGGTTAATGGTTATTGTTATTGTTATGCTAATGGTTACTGTTATGGTTACAAGTGAGAGGTTATGGTTTAGGTTATGGTTTTGGTTAATGGTTATGTTTATCGTAATGTTTAGGGGTTAAGGTTATAGTTAGTGATTATGGTTATGGTTATGGTTATGGTTAGTGTTGTGGCTAAGGTTAGGTTTATGACTATGGTTATGGTTAGGGGTAATGGTTATTGTTAGGGGTTATGGTTAATGTTTATGGTTATGGTTATGTTTATGGTTAGGAGTTATGGTTATGGATAGGGGTTATGTTTATGGTTAATGATCATGGTTATCATTTTGGTTATGGTGATGATTATTGTTAACGGTTATGGTTTTGCTTATGGTTAGGGTTTATGATTATGCTTAAGGATTATGGTTTGGGTTATTGTTATGGTTATGGATTTTGTTAGGAGTTATGGTTAGTGGTTATGGTTATGTTTAGGGTTATGGATATGGCTAATTATTATGGTTATGGTAATGGTTATTGTTAGGGTTATGGTTATGATTAGAGTTATGGGTATGATTAATGGTTATGTTTAATGGTTATGGTTAATGGTCATGGTTATGGTTAGGGTTATGTTTAGGGGATATGGTAATGTTTATGGTTAGGGGTTATCGTTGATACTTATAGTTATGGTTATGGTTACGTTTACGGGTTATTGTTGATCCTCATGGTTATTGTTATGGTCATGTTTAGGGGTTACCGCTGAGTGTTATGGTTATGATTAGGATTATGGTTTTAGTTATGAATAATGGTTATGGTTAGTATTATGCTTATAGTTAGGGTTAATGGTTAGGGTTATGGTTTAAAGATATGGTTACGGTTTTGGTTACGGGTTAGAGGTTATGGTTATGGTTATGGTGATGGTTATGGTTAATGTTTATGGTTATGTTTAAATGTTATGGTAAGGATTATGTTTAGGTTATGGTTATGGTTATGTTTATCGTTATGGTTAGGGGTTATGATTTTGCTTATGGGTTATGGTTTTGGTTAAGGTTATGGTTATGGTTTTCTTAGCGTTAGGGTTTGGGTTAGGGTTATGGTTTTTGACTATGGTTATGGTTACAATTATGGTTAGGGCTTATGGATAGGTATTATGGTTAGGATTATTGTTAGGGTTAGGTTTATGGCTACGGTTATGTTTACGAGTAATGGTTATGGTTAGGGGTTATGATTATGTTTATGGTTAATGGTTACGGTTATGGTGATGGTTATGGTTAGAGGTTATGATTATGGTTATGGGTTATAGTTTGGGTTATATGGTTATGGTTTTGTTAGGGTTTGGGTTAGGCTTATGGTTGGTGATTATGGTTATTGTTATGGTTACAGTTATGGTTAGGGGTTATGGATAGGTTTTATGGTTAGGATTATTTTTATGGTTAGTTTATGGCTATGGTTATGTTTACGAGTAATGGTTATGTTTAGGGCTTATGATTATGGGTATGGTTAATCCTTATGGCTTTGTTTATGTTTAGATATTATGGTTATGGTTAGGGTTACGGTTAGGGTTAATAGTTATGGTTAGGTTTATGGTTAATGGTTATGGTTAGGATTATCGTTTATGGTTATGGTTACGGTTATGTGTTATGGTAATGGTTCAGGTTAGGTTTAAGTTTAGGGTTAATAGTTATGGTTAGGTTTATGGTTAATGGTTGTGGTTTTGGTTATGGTGATGGTTATTTTTAACCATTATGGTTATGGGTAAGGGTTATGATTATAGTTAGGTGTTATGGTTTGGGTTATTTTTATGTTTTGGTTTTTCTTAGGGGTTATGGTTAGGGGTTAAGTTTATGGAAAGGATTATGGTTATGGTTATTGTTATGGTTAGTGTTAATGGTTATGGCTAGGATTATGGTTAAGAGTTATGGTTATGGTTACGGGCTAGGGGTTACGGTTATGGTTAGGTTTATGCCTATGTTTAATGGTTATGGTTATGGTTAGGGTTTATTATTGTTCATTATGGATATGGTTATGTTTATGTTTATTGTTTATCATTGAGGGTTATGGGTAGGGTTATGGTTAGGTTTACGGTTAATGCTTATCGTTACATGTTAGGGTTTATGTTTATGGTTAGGGTTATGGTTATGTTTAATTGTTATTTTTGAGGCTTTGGTCATGGTTATGGTTAATGATAATGGTTATTGTTATGGTTAGGATTATGGTTAATGGTTAGTGGTTATAGTTATTCTTAGGGTTATGATTATGTTTAATGGTAATGGTTATGGTCTTGGTTATGGTTATGGGTATGGTTAATAGTTACGGGTATGTTTAGGGATTAGGGTTATGGTTATGGTTATGGTTATGGTTAGTGGTTATGATTATGGTTGGTGATTAAGGTTATGTTTATGGTTACGGTTAGTGTTGAGGTTATGTTTATTGTTAGGGTTAATGGTTATTGTTAGGGTTTATGGATACGAGTTATGTTTAGGATTATGGTTATGGTTAGGGTTATGGTATAGTTATGGTTAGGGGTAATGGTTATCGTTAGGTGTATTGTTATTGTTATGATTAAATGTTATGGTTAGGGGTTATGGTAATGTTTATTTTTATGTGTTATCCTTGATCATTATGGTTATGTTTATGGTTATGGTTATGGATAGGGGTTATCATTGAGCGTTATGGTTATGGTTATTGTTATGGTTATATTTATGGTTAATGTTTGTGGTTAGGATTATGGTTAGGGTTATGGTTATGGTTAGGGTTATGGTTAATCCTTATGTTCATGGTTACGGTTTAGGGGTTATGTTTTTGGTTCACGTTATGGTTAATGGTTTTGGTTTTGATTATGGTTATGGTTAATGTCCATGATTATGTTTATGGTTAGAGGTTATCGTTGAGGGTTATGCTTATGGTTAGGGTTATTGTTAGGGTTAAAGGTTATGCTTATGGTTAATGGTTTTTGTTAGGTTTATG
>CAWTZC010000992.1:0-38358 GCA_963919715.1 Microtus obscurus | reverse complement strand
GATCTAGGGAATCTGGGTCCAGGAGTAGGTTGATCCCGAATTTCCTGAGAAACCGAAAAACCGATTTCCAAAGTGGTTGCACAAGATTGCATTCCCACCAGCAATGGATGAGGGTACCCCTTCCCCCACAGCCTCTCCAGCAAAGGCTATCATTGGTGTTTTTGATTTTAGCCATTCTGACAGGTGTAAGATGATATCGCAAAGTTGTTTTGATATGCATTTCCCTGATCGCTAAGGAGGTTGAGCATGACCTTAAGTGTCTTTTGGCCATTTGAACTTCTTCTGTTGAGAATTCTCTGTTCAGTTCTGTGCCCCACTTTTTAATTGGGTTAATTAGCATTTTAAAGTCTAGTTTCTTGAGTTCTCTATATATTTTAGAGATCAGGCCTTTGTCTGTTGCGGGGTTGGTGAAGATCTTCTCCCAGTCAGTAGGTTGCCTTTTTGTATTAGTCACAGTGTCCTTTGCTGTACAGAAGCTTCTCAGCTTTAGTAGGTCGCATCTATTCAATGTTGCCCTTAATGTCTGTGCTGCTGGGGTTATACATAAGAAGCGATCTCCTGTGCCCATTTGTTGTAGGGTACTTCCCACTTTCTCTTCTATCAGATTCAGTGTGTTCGGACTGATATTGAGGTCTTTGATCCATTTGGACTTAAGTTTTGTGCATGGAGATAGATATGGGTCTATTTTCATTCTTCTACAGGTTGACATCCAGTTGTGCCAGCACCATTTGTTAAAGATGCTTTCTTTCTTCCATTGTATACTTGATGATGGAGTGTCCTATATCAATCTGTTGATTTCATTGGTTAAAATAAAGAAACTGCCTGAGCCCATTGATAGGCCAACCCTTAGGTGGGTGGAGTAGACAGAAGAGGATTCTGGGAGAAGGAAGCTGAGTCAAGGAGTCGCCATGATGCCCGCATTCCAGACAGAAGCAGGCTAGAATCTCCCCGGTAAGCACACCTTGGGGTGCTACACAGATTATCAAAAATGGGCTAGTCCAGGTGCAAGAGCTAGCCAATAAGAGGCTAGAACTAATGGGCCAGGCAGTGATTAAAAGATTACAGTTTCCGTGTAATTATTTCGGGGCATAAGCTAAGCCATGCGGGCAGCTGGGTACAGGGAACACAGCCCGGCCGCTCCTCATTTCAACAGGTGGCGCCCAACTCAACTGCCAACTGAGATGACCCTGACACACAGGTTATACCATGAAAGACCTAATTAACGACGCCCCCGTTCAGCAGGAAGCAGTTTGGAGACAAAACTGCGCCCATGTTCCCAAAACATTGTTTATAACTGTTCTTTTACATTTAAAGGGGGATATGATATAGATATGAATAATTTGCATTGGTGTGGATTTTAAGGTCAATTTTGTTATATGTGTATGTATTTCTGATCTTGATTAAGGTATTGTGATTATATAGTTCATTTTTAAAATGTAATGTATAATTAGGAAATATAGGTTGTTGTTAAATAATCGTAAATAATAGTCAAGCTTGTAGTCATGTTAGATTTTCTAGATATATGGAGATATATTTCAATTAGATAAGCATTCTTCATATCTTTCAAGGACTGCAGGATATGGCATTTAATGTTTTAATAACCTAGGGTTTTGCATGACAATGAGACACGTCTGCTCCTGGTAGCACCAATCTACTTTGAGATGAAGATGGGCATCGAAGAGGATCCTTATGGAATTGGATAGCCATTTGGGCAAGAAACTGCTCTTGCCTGGACTATTGCATAAACTGGACACAAAGAACCCACAGAGAGAGGACTGCTGAACGTGCCTAAAGGTGAGATGGTCTTTCTGGGTTCCTGATTCATAAAAGAGTCTACGAGACATTCTGCAGGACACAGCAGAAAGTGACTGAACTGTCTTTGAAATTTCCTGCTTCATAAAAATGTCTGCTGGATACTGTGGGCCTGAAGGCCGAAGATAGATGCCCCAACGGTACAAAAGAACTTTGGGTGACTGTCCAGGCAGCGAGATGTCTCTGTCATTACTAGAGTTTTCTTATTTCTTGTTTAGTATTATATCCTTCTGGAGTCTTTGATGGAGTTGAAGAATGGATACATAGTTGTAGTTTTCCTTAGTTATGATAAAAGATAAAATAGATATAAATATTGTAACTGTAATTCTTACTTGATAACTGTTTTGCTATATGTAATTTTACTATGTTAAAATGATAGCCTTCCTTTTTGTTTAAACAGAAAAAGGGGAAGTGATGATGGAGTGTCCTTTATCAATCTGTTGATTTCATTGGTTAAAATAAAGAAACTGCCTGAGCCCATTGATAGGCCAACCCTTAGGTGGGTGGAGTAGACAGAAGAGGATTCTGGGAGAAGGAAGCTGAGTCAAGGAGTCGCCATGATGCCCGCATTCCAGACAGAAGCAGGCTAGAATCTCCCCGGTAAGCACACCTTGGGGTGCTACACAGATTATCAAAAATGGGCTAGTCCAGGTGCAAGAGCTAGCCAATAAGAGGCTGGAACTAATGGGCCAGGCAGTGATTAAAAGATTACAGTTTCCGTGTAATTATTTTGGGGCATAAGCTAAGCCATGCGGGCAGCTGGGTACAGGGAACACAGCCCGGCCGCTCCTCATTTCAACATATACTTTTAGCACCTTTATCGAAAATGAGGTGTTCATAGATTTGTGGGTTAAAATCCAGGTCTTCTATACGATTCCATTGGTCGACTTCTCTGTTTTTATGCCAATACTACACTGTTTTCATTACTGTAGCTCTGTAATAGAGTTTGAGGTCAGGGATGGTAATGCCTCCAGAAGTTCCTTTATTGTATAAGATTGTTTTGGCTATCCTGGGTTTTTTTGTTTTTCCATATAAAATTGATTATTGTCCTCTCAAGATCTGTGAAGAATTTTGATGGGACCTTGATGGGAATTGCATTGAATCTATAAATTGCCTTTGGTAGAATTGCCATTTTTACTATGTTGATCCTCCCAATCCAAGAGCAAGGGAAATCCTTCCATTTTCTGGTATCTTCTTCAATTTCTTTCTTCAAAGACTTAAAGTTCTTGTCAAATAGATCTTTCACATCCTTGGTTAGAGTTACCCCAAGATATTTTATGCTGTTTGTGGCTATTGTGAAAGGTGAAGCTTCTCTGATTTCCCTCTCTGCTTCCATATCCTTTGTGTATAAGAGGGCGACTGATTTTTTGGAGTTGATCTTGTATCTGGCCACATTACTAAAGGTGTTTATCAGCTGTAAAAGTTTTTTGGTGGAGTTTTGGGGGGTCACTTATGTAGACTATCATATCAACTGCAAATAACGAAAGTTTAACTTCTTCCTTTTCAATTCAAATCCCCTTGATACCCTTATGTTGTCTTATTGCTATTGCTAGAACTTCAAGCACTATATTGAAGAGGTATGGGGAGAGTGGACAGCCTTGTCGTGTTCCTGAGTTCAGTGGGATGGCTTTGAGTTTCTCTCTGTTTAATTTGATGTTAGCTGTTGGCTTGCTGTATATAGCTTTTATTATATTTAGGTATGACCCTTGTATCCCTAATCTCTCCAAGACTTTTATCATAAAGGGATGTTGAATTTTGTCAAATGCTTTTTCAGCATCTAATGAAATGATCATATGGTTTTTTCTTTCAGCTTATTTATATGATGGATTACATTGATAGATTTTTGTATGTTGAACCAGCCCTGCATCTCTGGGATGAAGCCTACTTGATCAGAATGGATAATTTTTCTGATGTGTTCTTGGATTCGGTTTGCCAGTATTTTGTTGAGGATTTTTGCATCGATGTTCATGAGTGAGATTGGCCTGTAATTCTCTTTCCTGGTAGAGTCTTTGTGTGGTTTTGGTATCAGAGTAACTGTAGCTTCATAAAAGGAATTTGGTAATGACTCTTCAGTTTCTATATTGTGAAATACCTTAAGGAGTATAGGTATTAGGTCTTCTTGGAAGTTCTGGTAGAATTCCGCATTGAAACCATATGGTCCTGGGCTCTTTTTGGTAGGGAGGTTTTGGATAACAGCTTCTAATTCTTCGCGACTAACAGGTCTATTTAGGTTGTTCACCTGGTCCTGGTTTAACTTTGATATGTGGTATTTATCTAGAAAAGTGTCCATTTCTTTTACATTTTCCAGTTTTGTGGCATACAGGCTTTTGTAGTAAGATCTAATGATTCTCTGAATTTCCTCTGTGTCTGTGGTTATGTCCCCCTTTTCATTTCTGATCTTATTAATTTGCATATTCTCTCCCTGCCGTTTGAGTAATTTGGATAGGGGTTTATTAATCTTGTTGATTTTTTTCCAGGAACCATCTTTTTGTTTCATTAATTCTTTGGATTGTTTTCTGTGTTTCTATTTTGTTGATTTCAGCCCTCAGTTTGATTCTTTCCAGTCTTCTACTCCTCCTAAGTGAGTCTGCTTCTTTTTTTTCTAGAGCTTTCAGGTGGGCTGTTAAGTCTCCAATGTGTGCTTTCTCTGTTTTCTTTAAGTGGGCACTTAGTGCTATGAACTTTCCTCTCAGGACTGCTTTCATAGTGTCCCATAAGTTTGAGTATGTTGTTTCTTTATTTTCATTGAATTCAAGGAAGACTTTAATTTCTTTCTTTATTTCTTCCTTAATACAGGTATGGTTCAGTAGTTGAGTGTTCAGTTTCCATGAGTTTGTAGGCTTTCTAGGGGTAGCGTTGTTGTTGAATTCTAACTTTAATCCATGGTGATCTGATAGGATACAGGTGATTACTAATATTTTTTGTAACTGTGGAAGTTTGCTTTGTTACCGAGTATGTGGTCAATTTTCGAGAAGGTTCCATGAGCTGCAGAGAAGAAGGTATATTCTTTCCTATTTGGGTGAAATATTCTACATATGTCAGTTAAGTCCAATTGATTCATTACCTCCTTTAATTCTCTAATTTCTCTGTTAGGTTTCTGTCTGATTGACCTGTCACTTGGTGAGAGAGGAGTGTTGAAGTCTCCTACAATTAGTGTATGCAGTTTGATGGCAGCCTTGAGTTTTAGTAATGTTTCTTTTATGTACGTGGGTGCTTTTATATTAGGGGCATAGATATTCAGGATTGAGACTTCCTCCTGATGAATTGTTCCTGTTATGAGTATAAAATGTCCCTCTGCATCTCTTCTGATTGATTTAAGTTTGAAGTCAACTTTCTTTTTTTTTTTTTTTTTTTTAAATTCATTTATTATGTTTTCCATTATTTAAAACATTTTTCAAATTCAAATACACTTTGATCATATTCTTCCTCTCCCTCAAGTCCCTTCAGATCTTTTCCCCCATCCCTACCCACCCAACTTTAAGTTCTTTCTTTAACAAGAAGCAAAAATCCTGTACAACAATAAAATCTTCCAAAACTTAGAAACAAGAAAGTCATACCAAGAAAAGAAAGAAAAAAAGATTGAAAACAATCAAAAAGCCCAACTTGTAACCAAATAAAGCACAGACAAAATCCTGTGGAGTCCAACTATATGTTGTTGGTCAATTACTCCTGAACATGAGGCTTGCCCAGAATTAGTTGACATGCTCAGTGTCGCTCATCGTAGAAAACTGATTGTCTCTCTCCTAACTGGTATAAGTGATAGTTCAGTTGTTAACCTTTTTTTTTTTTTTTTTTCTTTTTTTTTTTTTAGTCAAAGCCTCTGTTTATTAGGGACAGGGTAACGACTTATATACCCCCTGAATGAGGGCTTGGGGAGTAGGGCACAGGAGCATGGAATCTGGCCGCGTGGTCCCAGTCACGTAACCTACATCCGGTCAGGTAGGCCAAGAAGTCAGGAGTTGCCACACCTAGTTCCCTGGATAGCTGGAATTTAAGGCAGTTCCGCTATCAGATTAGGGTTCGTTAGCAATTAGCGAATAGCTAATTGGGTGTGGGGCAGGTTTTGCCAATAGGACTATTCTTAACATAATTATGGGTTTGGGGTTCCCTGCAGGCTCCCCAAGGTGATGGTTTCTGTAACAATCTTTAGGGGGGGGAAACGGCTCCCAACATATTCCTCCTTTCTTATATAAAGGCAAGTAGTTATAGGTGGAGGGCACCAAGACAGAGTCAACCATGGTGTCAGATCTAAAGGAGAGGGGACTGGGACAAGGAGAGACCCTCCTCTCGACTGGTGAAGCAATTAACCTCTCCTGGGAACAGAGGGGTGCCTTATGAGTAGCATTAGTTTCTTGGAGCTTCTCAAATAAAAGGTATCTAGTAGGATTAAAGTAAGCAGATCACAGGGCACCCTGTCTTAGGCTATGTGGAGAGCGCCCTCGTACCTAAAAACCATGCCATGTTGAGCCGGCCTGTACGGCCTCTGTATGGTTTGAAATTTAGGTGAGGATCCACACTAACTCCCGTCATTGGGCCCCTGTATCTATCATTAATGAAAAATCTGTGAGGTGCTCCTTAAACAAAAGATATGATATAATTTTGGCACCAATAACTCCATCTCCAGACAAGAAGAAAGGGGCACCTTCCAAACCCAGTATTCACCTTTTAGTCTGGCCCATGGTATGTCCTCCTTCCTAAATGCCTACTCCACAAAAAAGTTACGTGTGCTTGCCTGTCATCAATTAGGGAGGTGAAAAAAGGGATCAAAATCTAAAATTCTTAACATATGCATTAAACCCAAACACTTTACAGCATGTGTCAAACCTTTCCCAACATCTATAAGCAGTTACAAATATCATTAGATCAATTTCAGTAAGAGTACAATGACATACATTGTTGTCAAATACCACCATTTCCAGACTCTGAGCAACAGTCACAGGAACCCCAATCTTTCCCCTTCTTAAGTGAAGAGGTTAGTATTTTAATTAAAATGAGTTCTGTGTCCCAAAGATTAAAACAGTCTGATGTCCAGTCTGCATCTCAGCTCCAAAGCAGACCAGAGTTCAAGCTGCAGAAGCAGTTTAGCACTTGTGCTTCAGGGCCGGTGGGATTCCTGGGTGAGGTGAGCTGGATTCAGCTATCTGAAGCACATCCTGGCATTATCTTAGCCGGGTCTCCCTGGACTCAGGAGGCAGAATTGACACCCTGTAGAGTGGAGCAGCAGGTTCTGTTATCAGGGACTCCTCTCCTTGAGGGCAGGAAAAGCCAGACTAAGGACCTCTCTGCAATCGCCTCAGGAACTCCTCTGTGTCCGCAGCGCAGCCTCGACATCAGGCCCAGCTTTTATTTTCTTTCTGTGAAAAAAAGCATAAACATATCCTCGACCCCAAATATATATAGGTCGGGTTTTTTCATAATGCATTGCAAGGGCTTTTCCACCTTGCCCTAGCAAAGGTCAGCTTGGTGTTATCATGTCAGATCCGTTTGCATCTGGATCTACTTGCAAGTTTCATAAGCTGCTTACAAGGAGCCTTATTATGCTCCATAATATTTTTTTTATTATTATTAGCCATATATGCAGTTCCTCCATTGGAAGAGCCATTTGTAAAATTTAGCATAAAATCCTTTAAGGGATTTTTTTTGCTATAACATTAGCAAAATACATTTGTGTGAATTGTAGCAATAATCATCTGGGGATCAAGCCATTTTTTAGCTTTTATCCTGCCCTTTTGTACCAGACAGGCTACTGGTTTAAATTAAGAGTTTAATATCTTAATTGGCAAAACTTGAGAAGATTTTTGCCATAAACAGCATTTTTTCATAAAAATGTTGTAGAATAAGTTTTATATTTAATATGCACACTTGCCATAGCTGCATTATAATTAATATACTGTATTTGTTGATTATTGTATACTTTACCTGTTGATTTATATTTTACCTGTTTGAGTACCTGTTAGGCAGCTTTAAGCTCTCTCTATTGGAAACTGTTTTTTTTTTAATTTTATTTTATTTTTCTATTCTAAGATGGCTCCCTTAATTAAGATGTGTGCTTCTCTGCTCCCCTAACCAACCTTCCTTTATCCCAAACATCCCGTTTCCCCCAGGTTCCCCCCCATCCTCCCCTTCTCACATTTCTCTCCCCTTCTCCCCTCACCCCCCCTCCCACCACACCCCCAAGATCCCAAATTTTTGCCCGGCAATCTGGTCTACTTCCCATAACCAGGAGGATAGCTATATGTTTTTCTTTCAGTTCACCTTCTTATTTAGTTTCTTTAGGATATCAAATTATAGACTCACTGACCTTTATTTATCTCTAGAAACCAATTATGAGTGAATACATCCCATGTTCATCCTTTTGGGTCTGGGTTACCTCACTCAGGATAGTGTTTTCTATTTCCATCCATTTGCATGCAAAATTCGCGAAGTCATTGTTTTTTACCGCTGAGTAGTATTCTAATGTATATATATTCCATACTTTCTTCATCCATTCTTCCATTGAAGGGCATCTAGGTTGTTTCCAGGTTCCGGCTATTACAAATAATGCTGCTATGAACATAGTTGAACAAATATCCTTTTCATATGATCGGGCATCTCGTGGGTATATTCCCAAGAGTGGCATTGCTGGGTCCATGGGTAGGTTGATCCCAAATTTCCTGAGAAACCGCCACACTGCTTTCCAAAGTGGTTGCACAAGTTTGCATTCCCACCAGCAATGGATGAGGGTACCCCTTTCTCCACAGCCTCTCCAGCAAAGGCTATCATTAGTGTTTTTGATTTTAGCCATTCTGACAGGTGTAAGGTGATATCTCAATGTTGTTTTGATTTGCATTTCCCTGATCGCTAAGGAGGCTGAGCATGACCTTAAGTGCCTTTTGGCCATTTGAACTTCTTCTGTTGAGAATTCTCTCTTCAGATCAGTGCCCCATTTTTTAATTGGGTTAATTAGCATTTTAAAGTCTAGTTTCTTGAGTTCTTTATATATTTTGGAGATCAGACCTTTGTCTGTTGCGGGGTTGGTGAAGATCTTCTCCCAGTCAGTGGGTTCCCTTTTTGTCTTAGTGACAGTGTCTTTTGCTTTACAGAAGCTTCTCAGTTTCAGTAGGTCCCATTTATTCAATGTTGCCCTTAATGACTGTGCTGCTGGGGTTATACCTAGGAAGCGATCGCCTGTGCCCATCTGTTGTAGGGTACTTCCCACTTTCTCTTCTATCAGGTTCAGTGTGTTCAGATTGATATTGAGGTCTTTGATCCATTTGGACTTGAGTTTTGTGCATGGTGATAGATATGGGTCAATTTTCTTTCTTCTACAGGTTGACATCCAGTTGTGCCAGCACCATTTGTTGAAGATGCTTTCTTTCTTCCATTGTATACTTTTAGCACCTTTATCGAAAATGAGGTGTTCATAGGTTTGTGGGTTAAGATCCGGGTCTTCTACACGATTCCATTGGTCGACTTCTCTATTTTTATGCCAATACCACACTGTTTTCATTACTGTAGCTCTATAGTAGAGTTTAAAGTCAGGGATGGTAATGCCTCCAGAAGTACCTTTATTGTACAAGATTGTTTTGGCTATCCTGGGTTTTTTGTTATTCCATATAAAGTTGATTATTGTCCTTTCAAGATCAGTGAAGAATTTTAATGGGATCTTGATGGGGATAGCATTGAATCTATAAATTGCCTTTGGTAGGATTGCCATTTTTACTATGTTGATCCTCCCAATCCAAGAGCAAGGGAGATCCTTCCATTTTCTGGTATCCTCTTCAATTTCTTTCTTCAATGCCTTAAAGTTCTTGTCAAATAGATCCTTCACTTCTTTGGTTAGAGTTACCCCGAGATATTTTATGCTGTTTGTGGCTATCGTGAAAGGTGATGCTTCTCTGATTTCCCTCTCTGCTTCCATATCCTTTGTGTATAGGAGGGCGACTGATTTTTTTGGAGTTGATCTTGTATCCGGCCACATTACTAAAGGTATTTATCAGCTGTAGGAGTTCTTTGGTGGAGTTTTTGGGGTCGCTTATGTAGACTATCATATCATCTGCAAATAACGAAAGTTTAACTTCTTCCTTTCCAATTCGAATCCCCTTGATCCCCTTATGTTGTCTTATTGCTATTGCTAAAACTTCAAGCACTATATTGAAGAGATATGGAGAGAGTGGACAGCCTTGTCGTGTTCCTGATTTAAGTGGGATGGCTTTGAGTTTCTCTCCGTTTAATTTGATGTTAGCTGTCGGTTTGCTGTAAATAGCTTTTATTATATTTAAGTATGACCCTTGTATCCCTAATCTCTCCAAGACTTTTATCATAAAGGGATGTTGAATTTTGTCAAAAGCTTTTTCAGCATCTAATGAAATGATCATATGGTTTTTTTCTTTCAGTTTATTTATATGATGGATTACATTGATAGATTTTCGTATGTTGAACCAGCCTTGCATCTCTGGTATGAAGCCTACTTGATCATAATGGATAATGTTTCTAATGTATTCTTGGATACGGTTCGCCAGTATTTTGTTGAGGATTTTTGCATCGATGTTCATGAGTGAGATTGGCCTGTAATTCTCTTTCTTGGTTGAGTCTTTGTGTGGTTTTGGTATCAGAGTGATGGTAGCTTCATAAAAGGAATTTGGCAATGACTCTTCTGTTTCTATATTGTGAAATACCTTAAGGAGTATAGGTATTAGGTCTTCTTGGAAATTCTGGTAGAATTCCGCATTGAAACCGTCTGGTCCTGGGCTTTTTTTGGTAGGGGAGGTTTTTGATAACAGCTTCTAATTCTTCGCGACTGACTGGTCTATTTAGATTGCTCACCTGGTCCTGATTTAACTTTGGTATATGGTATTTATCTAAAAAAGTGTCCATTTCTTTTACATTTTCCAGTTTTGTGGCATACAGGCTTTTGTAGTAAGATCTAATGATTCTCTGAATTTCCTCTATGTCTGTGGTTATGTCCCCCTTTTCATTTCTGATCTTATTAATTTGCAGATTCTCTCTCTGCCGTTTGATTAGTTTGGATAGGGGTTTATCAATTTTGTTGATTTTCTCCAGGAACCAGCTTTTTGTTTCATTGATTCTTTGGATTGTTTTCTGTGTTTCTATTTTGTTGATTTCAGCCCTCAGTTTGACTATTTCCACTCTTCTACTCCTCCTAGGTGAGTCTGCTTCTTTTTTTCTAGAGCTTTCAGGTGGGCTGTTAAGTCTCCAATGTATGCTTTCTCTGTTTTCTTTAAGTGGGCACTAAGGGCTATGAACTTTCCCCTTAGGACTGCTTTCAAAGTGTCCCATAAGTTTGAGTATGTTGATTCTTTATTTTCATTGAATTCAAGGAAGACTTTAATTTCTTTCTTTATTTCTTCTTTAATCCAGGTGTGGGTCAATAGTTGACTATTCAGTTTCCATGAGTTTGCAGGCTTTCTGGGGGTAGCATTGTTGTTGAATTCTAACTTTAGTCCGTGGTGATCTGATAAGACACAGGTGGTTATGGATATTTTTTTTGTAACTGTGGAAGTTTGCTTTGTTACCGAGGATGTGGTCAATTTTCGAGAAGGTTCCATGAGCTGCAGAGAAGAAGGTATATTCTTTCCTATTTGGGTGGAATGTTCTATAGATGTCTGTTAAGTCCATTTGATTCAATACCTCCTTTAATTCTCTTATTTCTCTGTTAGGTTTCTGTCTGATTGACCTGTCCATTGGTGAAAGAGGCGTGTTGAGATCTCCCACTATTAGTGTGTGCGGTTTGATGGCGTCTTTGAGTTTTAGTAATGTTTCTTTTACATATGTGGGTGCTTTTATATTAGGGGCATAGATATTCAGGATTGAGACCTCATCCTGATCAATTGTTCCTGTTATGAGTATAAAATATCCCTCTCCATCTCTTCTGATTGATTTAAGTTTGAAGTCAACTTTGTTAGAAATTAGTATGGCCACACCAGCTTGTTTCTTAGGTCCATTTGCTTGATAAACCTTTTCCCATCCCTTTACTCTAAGTAGGTGCCTATCTTTGTGGTTGATGTGTGTTTCTTGTAAACAGCAGAATGTTGGATCCTGTTTGCGTATCCAATCTCTTAGCCTGTGTCTTTTTATAGGTGAGTTGAGTCCATTGACATTAAGGGATATTAATGACCAGTGGTTGCTAACTCTGGTCACTTTTTTAGTCATAGGGTTTGTGTGTTTGCTTTCTTTTAGTTGCGCTGGTAAAGGGTGTCTAGAAGTTTGAGTTATTGTGGTCATTGTTGGTCTCCTTGGTTTGTGATTTTCCTTCTATTACTTTCTGTAAGGCTGGATTTGTGGCTACGTATTGTTTAAATTTGTTTTTATCCTGGAAAATTTTGTTTTCTCCATTTATAGTGAACGAAAGCTTGGCTGGGTATAGTAGTCTGGGCTTGCATCCATGTTCTCTTAGCTTCTGCAGTACATCTATCCAGGACCTTCTGGCTTTCATGGTTTCCATAGAGTAGTCAGGAGTAAGTCTGATAGGTTTACCTTTATAAGTAACTTGACCTTTTTCCTTTGCAGCTCTTAATATTCTTTCTTTATTCTGGATGTTTTGTGTTCTGATTATTATGTGGCGAGGAGATGTTTTTTTTCTGGTCCAGTCTATTCGGTGTTCTGTATGCTTCTTGAACCTTCAAAGGAATATCTTTCTTTAGGCTGGGAAAGTTTTCTTCTATAATTTTATTAAATATATTTTCTGAACCATTGAGCTGTACTTCTTCTCCTTCTTGTATCCCAATTATTCTTAGGTTTGGTCTTTTTATTGTGTCCCATATTTCCTGAATGTTTTGTGATGAGAATTTGTTGGTTTTGCTGTTTTCTTTGATCAGTGTGTTAATTTTCTCTATGGTATCTTCAGTGTCTGACATTCTTTCTTCTAACTCTTGTAATCTGTTGGTAGTACTTGTCTCTGTAGTTCCTGTTCGTTTATCCAGATTTTCCATCTCCAACCTTCCCTCGGTTTGTGTTTTCTTCATTACTTCCATTTCATTCTTCAGGTCTTGAACCATTTCCCTTACCTGTTTGATTGCATTTTCTTGTTTCTCTTGGTTTTCTTGGGTATCTTTGAGCGATTTATTCATTTCCTCTACCTTTTTGTTTGTAATCTCTAATTGTTTATGGCAGTTTTTCACCTCCTGTTTAAGGTCTTCTATTATTTTCAAAAAATTCACTTTTGGGTCGATTTCTTCTACTTCTTCTGGAGTAGGGTGTACAATTCTTCTTATTTCGGGATCCCTGGGTTCTGGTGATGTCATGTTGCCTTTCAGGTTGTTGGAGGAATTCTTGCATTGGCGCCTTCCCATCTCCTCTTTCAAATGAAGCCAAGAGAGGCCTGGTGTCTTGGTCCAGTTTTTGCTGTGACTGAGCCTCTGGGTGTATCTCTTCAGTGTGGAAGCAAGGTCCGTCCTGCTGAGCTTGATCTGCCCAGTGATGTCTCTCCTGGCACCTGGATCTGATCTCCCTGCTGCTTAGGTGTCTCGCAAACAAAGGGCCGACCTCGCTGCCGCAGGGCAGGCCGGCCACCTAGACAAAGGAGCCACCACCCTCCCGAATGCCCTCCCAATTCGGACCCTGTCCCAGCGCCCAAACAGGCTGAGCTGGGAGTTGTTGTGTGGTTCAAAGAGGGGAGGGGGGTCAGAGGTAGTGCGGAGGGCCTTGGGTGCAAGTTGGGTGGGACAGTAATGGAGAAGAGGTATCAAGGAGTACAGCCCCCGCAGACTGACCAGGGAGTGCAGGAGGGGTGGGGAACGTCTGAGCTCCCTGTCCCGGGCTGCCGCCGCGGCCAGAAACTCACTCACCCCAGCGATGGCCCTCCTGGAACCCGGATCCGATCTCCCCGCTGCCTGGGCGTCCCGCGAACAAAGGGCCGGGCCCGCTTGGTGCAGGCCGGCCACCTAGACAAAGGAGCCACCACCCTCCCGAATGCCCTCCCAATTCGGACCCTGTCCCAGCGCCCAAACAGGCTGAGCTGGGAGTTGTTATGTGGTTCAAAGAGGGAGGGGGTCAGAGGTAGTGCGGAGGGCCTTGGGTGCAAGTTGGGTGGGACAGTAATGGAGAAGAGGTATCAAGGAGTACAGCCCCCGCAGACTGACCAGGGAGTGCAGGAGGGGTGGGGAACGTCTGAGCTCCCTGTCCCGGGCTGCCGCCTGCGGCCAGAAACTCACTCACCCCAGCGATGGCCCTCCTGGAACCCGGATCCGATCTCCCCGCTGCCTGGGCGTCCCGCGAACAAAGGGCCCTGAAGTCAACTTTCTTAGAAATTAGTATGGCCACACCTGCTTGTTTCTTAGGACCATTTGCTTGATAAGCCTTTTCCCAGCCCTTTACTCTGAGTAGGTGCCTGTCTTTGTGTTTGAGGTGTGTTTCTTGTAAACAGCAGAATGTTGGATCCTGTTTTCGTATCCAATCTCTTAGCCTGTGCCTTTTTTAGGTGAGTTGAGCCCATTGATATTAAGTGATATTAATGACCAGGGGTTGTTAACTCCGGTCACTTTTTTAGTAGTAGAGTTTGTGTGTGCATCCCTTCTTTGAGTTGCATTGGTGAATTGTCTCTAGATGTCTGAGTTGTTGTGATCATTGTTGGACTCCTTGGTTAGTGATTTTCCTTCTATTACTTTCTGTAATGCTGGATTTGTGGCTACATATTGTTTAAATTTGTTTTTAGCCTGAAAAATTTTGTTTTCTCCATTTATAGTGAATGAAAGCTTGGCTGGGTATAGTAGTCTGGGCTTGGATCCATGGTCTCTTAGTTTTTGCAGTACATCTATCCAGGACCTTCTGGCTTTCATGGTTTCCATAGAGAAGTCAGGTGTAAGTCTGATAGGTTTACCTGTGTAAGTAACTTGGCCTTTTTCCTTTGTGTCTCTTAATATTCTTTCTTCATTCTGTATGCTTTGTGTTTTGATTATTATATGGCGAGGGGATGTTTTTTTTTTTTTTTTTGATCCAGCCTATTCAGTGTTCTGTATGCTTCTTGAACCTTTATAGGTACATCTTTCTTTAGTTGGGAAAGTTTTCTTCTATAATTTTATTAAATATATTTTCTAGACCGTTGAGTTGCACTTCTCCTTCTTCTACTCCAGTTATTCTTAGGTTTGGTCTTTTTATTGTGTCCCATATTTCCTGAATGTTTTGTTATGAGAATTTGTTGGTTTTGCTGTTTTCTTCGATCAGTGTGTTTATTTTCTCTATGGTATCTTCAGTGTCTGATATTCTTTCTTCTTTCTCTTGTATTCTGTTGGTAGTATTTGTCTCTGTAGTTCCTATTCATTTACTGAGATTTTCCATCTCCAACTTTCCCTCGATTTGTGTTTTCTTCTTTACTTCCGTTTCATTCTTCAGGTCTTGAACCGCTTCCCTTACCTGTTTGATTGCTTTCTCTTGTTTCTCTTGTTTTTTTTTGGGTATCTTTGAGCAATTTATTCATTTCCTCTACCTTTTTGTTTGTAATCTCTAATTGTTTATGGCAGTTTTTCACCTCCTGTTTAAGGTCTTCTATTATTTTCATATAATTCACTTTTGAGTCGATTTCTTCTAATTCTTCTGGAGTAGGGTGTACGGTTCTTCTTATTTTGGGCTCCCTGGATTCTGGTGACGTCATGTTGCCTTTCAGGTTGTTGGAGTAAGTCTTGCATTGGCGCCTTCCCATCTCCTCCTTCAAATGGAGCCAGGAGAGGCCTGGTGTCTTGGTCCAGTCTTTGCTGTGACTGAGTCTCTGGGTGTATCTCTTCAGTGTAGAAGCAGGGACCGTCCCATTGAGCTGGAACTCCTCAGCACCCTAGCATGGACAACTGTCCAGATGGAACTCCTCAGCACCCCAATGATGTCTCTCCTGGTGCCCGGATCGGATCGGGTCTCCTTGCTGCTTGGGTTGATCGTAAACAAAGGGCCTGCCTTGCTTGCTGCAGGTAGGCTATTGAGACAAAGGAGCTACCACGCTCCCGGATGCCCTCCAGATTCGGATTCCCAGAATACTTACTTAACCTCCTATTTTGGCACTTATTCCATTTGTATTTTTCTGACAGTCTTGTACTCATGGATATTAACTTACCAAGTTAAACTGCGAACCTTTTGAGATTAGTTGCCTTGTAAAGTATCTCTGCTATATCCACACTAAATCCATCATCACAGTGTTGCAGACACACAAAAGTAAAAACCAAATTATATAGTTTTTATACTTTAATATTGCATTCTGTTTACAGCGGACATCCTAGCCTTAAACTCTCATGTAGGGAGAGACAATCATTCTTGGTATGTGAGAGTGATACATGTTATGAGTGGGACTACCATATGAATGACAGACACCTGGCTCCCCTCTTGCTGTGGGAGTTTTTTGTCATCTGACTGATGTCTTGCTTGTTTTGATTAAGGCTCTGTAACTTGGTATTGAGCAGTTTATACATTGTCTCCTTTAGGTGGAAACTTGATGAGAATCAGTTTGCAAGAATGCTTTCTCTAAGAAATTCTTTTTTTTCACTTCTTAGTATTTTGTCTCTCAGTCTTTAAGTTTTTTTATTTTATTTATTTATTTATTAAATATTTCTGTCTCTTCCCCACCGCCACTTCCCATTTCCCTCCCCCTCCCCCAATCAAGTTCCCCTCCCTCTTCAGCCCAAATAGCCATCAGGGTTCCCTGCCCTGTGGGAATCCAAAGATCACCCACCTCCATCCAGGTCTAGTAAGGTGAGCATCCAAACTGCCTAGGCTCCCACAAAGCCAATACATGCAGTAGGATTAAAAACCCATTGCCATTGTTCTTGAGTTCTCAGTAGTCCTCATTGTCTCTATGTTTTTTTTTTCCCCAAGACCAGTTTTATCCAAGAAATTCTTATCACAGGCAGAGATGAGAAGCAGTTTGTGTCATCTTGATAAAAAAGCACCAATAGGTGTGAGGCCAAGATCATGATCTAGAGACAGATGGTACTGTTCTAGCATGCAGGAAGATGATGATGGTCAATCATTACACTTGTTATCCCAACAAAAAATTATTTTAAGTATCAATTACCATAAAGTGCTAAGAAAAGGGGTACCTTTTGCCTAAAATATAAGTATTTTAGTTGTTCCTATCATGTAGTATTCTTTTCTGCTCTCTCCATCTCTACCCCCACCTCATATGTGTGTATGTGCATGCATGTCTGTGTGTATAGCTTCTCTGTGTATATGTTTAAATTGTATAGTTGAAACATTCTCAGTTGAAATATTATATTTTTGTCATAATCTAATTCTAAGTTTTTCTCATGCATAATTGAATCGACATGTATAAAGTTACTGAAAAATTAAAGCAGGGTACCTGCCTTGGTAGCTTCCCTCTCTGACTTTCAGCTTTCTGTGTTAACTCCTGGAGCCTTACCTTGATATCTCAAGAGCTAAGCCTGCGTGTTTACAGTGGTGCTCCTTGAATACTATCTAGGAAATCTTGGTGTCTTGAAGCTGGAGAATATTGATATTCTTTATATTCCTTGAACTAGAAAGTTTAGTCTCTCTTATATTCGAAGAGTGTTTTCTTTATTTGCATCTTCTGGATTCTGGGATTTTAACATGCAGGCATCCCAGCACCAAAGCCAAAGAGAATCATGGAAAAAGAAGTTGATGCTAATTGAGCTCTCAAGATGACCCTACCATCTTCACCTGTTGGCTTCTGAGGTGCTCTTCCTCTTGAGCTGTGCTCTGCTGCCTTGGAAGTGTGAGACATATGTGGGCTGCATGGTTTCATTTCCATCTCTAGCTCTTCAGGTCTTTGTGTTCCCAGCTGTTCCTGTTCTCAGGTTGCAATACTCGCAATCCCTCAAGTTCAGCTCAGGCTCAAAATAGTTCAACCTCAGTGTGAGGAGACATGGAATGGGTGGATTATACCCTTGCTAAGGAAACTATGTTCTCAGAAACTCCATACTCCATCTGAGGAATACCGTGGTGTTTCCTGTACAACACACTTACCCCTTCATCTTCTGCTTTTCTTCATCAGTAACATACTTCCTCTCCCTATACTAGACAACAGTTATTTTAACCGACATCACAGTCATAAAGTGAAAAGTTATGCTAACATCATATTCGCTTTTGGAAAATGTTCTAGTCACATGGTTAGTTTCTGGGAAGACTGAACATATCAATGCTATATCTTATTGTTTTAGCTTGGTATATTCTAAAGTAATTATGAATTCTTAGCTGCCTTTCATTGTAAGCATCCATATGCAAATGTAGACACACACATCATTTACGTATTTTCAAATCTGCTATAAGTTGAAAGTCATAACAAAATGAAAATTATGTTCAACTGAATAACGCCTCCTGCCAAATGAGTGTCCTGACTCCCAGAACTCATGGGTGTATACCCTTGTCCTATATGAATGAATAAGCATGATTAAAAGGCTATCTTCATTATCTTTTTTAGTTCAATATAATACCAATAGTCTTTAAAGATGTGGCCACAAGCTGACAAATCTCCATTGGCCCCAGAATCAGGAAGCACTGAGCCAGACTCCATCTTGAGTCTGGAGGAGTAAGCATGCGGACATACTGATTTGAATCATTTGGATTTCAGTTCAGTCTCCCTTTTAAAAAAAATATTTTTTAAGCAGTAGGGGAATTTATTGCTCTTATTTAATTTATGATAATTTGATAGATATTAACCAAAGCACAAATTAAGAAGGCAATGTAAATAAAAATAAAGATAAATATTTCCTTTTTTTCAAAAATAAGAAATGAGAAAAACATAGTATATTAGTAGTATTAGTAGGCTACAACTACTATGATTTCATTATTTGTAAGAACTTCTGGATAATTTTAAAATAGCATTTCAAGGAGTGCACAACTATTCTTATTTTACAGAACCACAAGCATAGGAACAAATTTATTAACAGGGTGGAAGGCAAAGCCAAAAGTTGAATGTGAATCTATATGGTATCACTTTATTAACTGAACAACCTATATACAGAACTGAAACTAATTAAAATGATTTTTACATAGCTATTACAAACATTGAAAACATGATTGTTGCTCTTATGTGTTAAACTATGACCCTCAACAAATATTGTAAGACCTATTGTGTTACATTGTAATTACTTGTAGATTGTGACCTTACAGAGGAAGTAAAATTAAGAGTTCGTTAAGTTTATCCTATACCACTGTACTGCTTTCTTGGCAAAAAGGCGAAATGTAAGAGGGAACTGCTTTGAACACAGAGAAGACATTAGATAATGATTAAGCAAAACTTGGTGCAGTGACTAGAAGCTATGATCCTGGAACCCTAACAAGGTGCAGCAAGGGAATGTAGAAAGGACAGACATACAGACACAGAGAACAAGCATATAGGAAAGCTAGAATCAGGTAAGGATCTGCTACTGTGGCAACCTGGAAACTCAACTCTTTATTATGCATAGCACAGTGCAAGGCATTAGCTGGTCTCAGTAGGCAAGTAGCCTCAGGCTGTAAACATCTGCAATTGCCAGTTTTTGTTCATACACATCAGCTGTCCATGAATGCTCATACTCTGACTCAAGGATATCTTTGCCGCTACTCTTGAATCTGGTCTATATGGGGAAATGGCTTTGCTGACTTCCTATGGAGAGAAGCCTTGTAGTCCTTTACATGGCCGTGTTCATGTCACTAGTACACATTTGGTCAAGACATTACTCACTCGCATAGGGAGCTTCCTTCACTCCCTATAGTGTGGAGTGCTGCATACACAAGTCAAGAAGGTTCAAGGTGGCCAGAGATGCCACGAAAGAACAGGAGCACCTGGGTACTCTTCCACCAAGTGCAGAGACAATCAACATCTAGCAGTTCATTTCACACTACCGTTACTTCCAGCACCTCTGGAGAGTGGCTATAGCTGGAGGCCCCCAATTTGGTACTCTTTCACAGTATCCTAGCAGGGTAACTCAGGCAAGCAATTGTAACTAGGTGAAAAATTATTTTTACACTCATTATAGTTATAAATGTACAGATTTCACAACTCCTTGTTTTATTTTTATTAGTCTAGAAATTTTAACCATGACTTAAAGTAGGTCTTGGAATAAATATTTATCTAATTATATAATATAACTAAAGGAAAATAAATATTTTAAATTAGTGCAGATAGTGCATCCTATTTTGTTAAAATACTTCATTTTCCTATTAAACAAAAAATTTTAAACATTAATATAACTTTTAATTAATTAGACATACATATATATGCAATCCTAAATGGTATGGATGCTCCATTAATATATAAAAAGCCAAATTTCAACATAAAAATCACAAACTTGATATCAAGTCCTGAGTTAAACATTTTACCATTCAAAGGCCAGGCATGCCTTACATCCAAGGACTGGGAAGCAAAGACAGGGGAATAACTATGAGTTCAAGACCAGTCTCATCTACACAGGGAATTTCAGGACAGTCAATCAGAGCCACGTAGTAGGACATTTTTCCAGGGGAAAAATGAGGAAGGAAGAAGACGAAGACAAAAATAGAAAACAAAACAAACCAGCAAACAAAACCATCTAAACACATTAAAAACTAAAGAGGTACAAATTCCTTAACCCAAATATATAAAAAAAAATTTGAAGACAATTTTTACTACACTTAATTTTAAGTCTTTCTGAGGTTGAAACACATTTAAAAGTGAAATGGGTTTTTTGTTTTGCAAACCAATGATTTGAGTCAAACCTTTACTTACTTTTCAAGATAAAATAGGTTAGAACTAATTAGATAGCTGATTTAGTAAATGCACTTGCTGCAAAACTGATGACCCGGGTTCAATCCTCAGGGACAGCACGGTGGATGAAAGCATAGACTTCTCCTCTGACCTACGCATGCACGCACACACACACACACACACACACACACACACACACACACACACAAAACACATACATACATAAATGGTTTTAAATGTTAGTATTTGGATCCCCACCCATTGGACTATTCATATATGTCTTTTGCTACATTGGCCTTTTTGTGGGCTAGGGTGGGAGTCTCCTAAAAGTAAATATCATTGATATGTTAACAAAGTATCAAAAAAGAGAATAAGTGCTAAGAACAGCTCCCTTGAATCTGTGACCTGTGACTCAACTTCCAAGAGTATCTGAGTACCATATCAGCATTAATTAATAGAGGAGGAATGATAGCTCTCCCAGCTTAGTTTTTGTCACTGTGATTAAATGCTGTCCAAAAGCAGGTTAGGCGAAAGAGGCTTTATTTGGCTTAGAAAATACAGTCCAGCATTTAGGGAGGTCAGCGCAGGAGCTCAAGACAGGAATTAAAACAGCAATGATGGAGGAATGATGTGGGAGTGTCATATCAATCTGTTGATTTCATTGGTTCAATAAACTGCCTTGGCTCTGATAGGTTAGAACATAGGTGTGATGTGGGAGAGTCATATATGAATCTGTTGATTTCATTGGTTAAAATAAAGAAACTGCTTGGCCGGCCCTAATAGGTTAAAACATAGGTGGGAGGAGTAAACAGAATAGTATGCGGACAGGAAGAGGAAGTGAGCTCAGAATCATGCAGCTCCGCTCAGAGAAGCCAGACGCTCCTGTCTAGCGGGCGGACAGGATGGCCCAGCTCTCTGAGGCATGCTCGCGATGAAGCTCCGACCGACCCAAGATGGACGTAGGCTAGAATCTCCCCGGTAAGCGCACCTTGGGGTGCTAACACAGAATATTAGAAATGGGTTAGACCAGGTGCGAGAGTTAGCCCGTAAGAGGCTAGAGCTAGTGGGCCAAGCAGTGTTTAAATGAAAAAAAAAAAAAGTAAGTTCTTAAGAGTAAAAAAAAAAAAAAAGAAAGAAAAAGAGAAGTTGGTTGTGGTAGTACACGCCTTTAATCCCAACACATGGGATGCAGAGGGAGATTCACCTCTGTGACTTCAAAGTGTGGTAGCACACGCCTTTAATCCCAGTGCCTAGAAGGCAGAGACAAACAGATCTCTGTGAGTTCAAGGTGTAGTAGCATACGCCTTTAATCCCAGTGCCTGGGAGGCAGAGACAGGCAGATCTCTGAGAGTTCAAGAACAGCCTGGTCTACAGAGCTATTCCAGGTCAAAGATATACGCTCAAAAAGTTAAAGTAAAAATAAATGAAATAGAGGTTAAAATAAAGTGCACAAAAATGGAAAATACACAGAGAATCTTGATACTGTATGCTATTATGCTCTCTTTGAATTGTTTGAATGCTGAGGAAGGAGCAACAGATGTCAAACGGTATTTGCTTATAAATGCTGCTAAACTAACCCAACATAGATATTGTGAAAATGCCTTGACTTGGAAATTTGGATCTAAGGATATAATACTTTGGAAAGGAGTTTCTTGTTTTGTTTTCACAGAGGATGAGACCCTGTTCATTTCTTCTATTCCGATATGGTATGATGGACCACGCCCTCCTGAAGGGTTGCTGTGAACGCCTTCAGAAAATTGCTTTGCTCAACTGCCAACTGAGATGAAACTAGCACACAGGTTATACCATGAAAGACCCAATTAACAACGCCCCCATTCAGCAGGAAGCAGTTTGGAAAGATAACTGTGCCCATGTTCCCAAATATGGTTTATAAATGTTCTTTTACATTTAAAGGGGGATATGATATAGGTATAAATAATTTGCATTTGTATAGATTTTGTTTTATTGATAGAGATTTAAGGTCAATTTTGTTATACGTATATGTGTTTCTGATCTTGATTAGGTATTGTGATTGTGTAGTTCATTTAAAAATGTAATGTATAAAAGTTGTTAATGGATAGTCATCTATAATAGTCAAGCTTGTAGTCATGTTAGTTAAGATTTTCTAGATGTACATAGATATATTTTAGATAGGCATTCTTCATATCTTTCAAAGATTATAGAATATAGCATTCTAAATGTTTTAATAACTTAGGGTTTTTCATGACAATGAGACATGCCTGCTCCTGGCAGCACCAATCTACTTCAAGAGGAAGATGGGCATCGAAGAGGATCCTTATGGAGTTTGATAGCCATTTGGGTAAGAAACTGCTCTTGCCTGGACTATTGCATAAAGTGGACACAGAGAACCCACAGAGAGAGGACTACTGAACTTGCCTAAAGGTGAGATGATCTTTCGGGGTTCCTGATTCATGAAAGACTCTGCAAGACATTCTTCAGGACAAGCAGATAGTGACTGCCTTTGAAATTTCCTGCTTTGTGGAATGTCTGCTGAAAACTATAGGCCTGTAGGCTGAAGATGGATGCCCCAACAGTACAGAGGAACTTTGGGTGACTGTACAGGCAGCAAGATGTCTCTGTCATTTCTAGAGTTTAAACGTTGCTTATTTCTTGTTTGCTTAGGTAATATTGTATCTTTCTGGAGTCTTTGATGGAGTTAAGAATAGTTAGTTATAGTTATACTTTTAGTTATGATAAAGATTATTGTAATTTTTACTTGATAACTGTTTTATGTGATTTTACTATGTTAAAGTTAAAGCTTTTCTTTTTTGTTTAAACAGAAAAAGGGGAAGTGATGTGGGAGTGTCATATATCAATCTGTTGATTTCATTGGTTAAAATAAAGAAACTGCTTGGCCGGCCCTAATAGGTTAAAACATAGGTAGGAGGAGTAAACAGAATAGTATACGGACAGGAAGAGGAAGTGAGCTCAGACCGGACGCAGCTCCGCTCAGAGACAGCAGCCTCCTCTCTCACGGGCCGGAGGGGATCGCTCGGCTCTCTGAGGCATGCTCGCGATGAAGCTCCGGCCGACCCAAGATGGACGTAGGCTACAATCTCCCCGGTAAGCGCACCTTGGGGTGCTAACACAGAATATTCGAAATGGGTTAGACCAGGTGCAAGAGTTAGCCCCTAAGAGGCTAGAGCTAGTGGGCCAAGCAGTGTTTAAATGAATATAGTTTGTGTGTTGTTATTTCGGGCATAAGCTAGCCAGGCAGCTGGGGTGTTGGGGGACGAAACCCCGACGCCTCAATTTCAACATAGGTGGGTGGAGTAAACAGAATAAAATGCTGACAGGAAGAGGAAGTGAGCTCAGAAATCATGCAGCTCTGCTCAGAGACGCCAGGCTCTTCTCTCGCGGGCAGATGGGATAGCTCTGCTCTCTGAGGCACACTCGTGATGAAGCTCCGACCCAAGATGGACGTAGGCTAGAATCTTTCTGGTAAGCACACCTCATGGTGCTACATAGATGATTAGAAATGGGTTAAGAGGTTGAAGCTAATGGGCCAAGCAGTGTTTAAATGAATACAGTTTGTGTGTTGTTATTTCGGGCATAAGCTAGCCAGGCAGCTGGGGTGTTGGGGACACAACCCCGCCGCCCCTATTTCAACAGAGGAAGCTGCTTACTGGGCTGTGTTTTACGGTTTTCTCAGTGTGTATTCTCAGCTTGTTTTCTTCTACAACCCAGAGCCAACTGCCCAATGGTAGCATAACTCTCAGTGGCTGGGTTCTTCTAAATCAAGCAGTAATCAATAAAATTACCCACACACATGCCCACAAGACAATTGGATGGAAGCAATTCCTCAACTGAGGTTCTTTCTATTCGGGGGACTCTAACTTAAGTCAGAGTGACAAAAAAAAAAAACTGAACACCGCATCAAATTTTGCATGACAGAATTCAGTGGGGTGGAGAGCCAGATAGTTATCATTCCCAGAGTCAACGAATTAAGGCAAAAGAAGATAAGCTGTGATAACGTTAGAGGATTGAAGTTCCTAAACATCAGTAGACAGAGAACACTTGCTCCTACAGCAGGGGTCTATTTTGTTTTCCGACCTCCTAATTCTCTGGTTGAACATTCAGAGCCTGTCTCACAGGAGGCTGTTCAGGACTGATTCACAGTGGACATAGAGACAGAGTGGGCGTTCATGATGAAATAGTGACTCTAAATGGCTGTCCAGACCATGACTGCCATAGGTTAAATCACTATGTCCTTCATTTTTACCTTGCAACAGGGGTTTGGGAAAGTTTATAATACATGAATTAGATCATTTCAAAGTAGAAATATATTGTGGTAAACATTCTAATGATAAATATAAAATTCAATATTCACCTTTAAATTTTCCATTCAACATAGAACACAGTGAACTGAGTACATGTTTCAGGAAAGCTTTCTTATCTTCTAAGTTTACTAATGTTTTATATGATTCCTGTTTTAGGATTCTTATACAACCTTCACAGATTACAAAATAGGGAACTGTTTGTCACAAAAATAATTGAGACGTATGGTTAACAAGAAACAAAGTGTCTGTCATTCCAGCTCTGGGTGCCTAGAGTTGGGGTTGTGTCCTCTCCTCCCTGCCCAGTGATTTAACCAGCCTTTGATCATCACACAGAACCCCTGTTTGGGGTCTAGGAAGAAGACCTCTATTCAACTGTGCTCTGAATTAAAGGAACAAGAGCTGGCAGTTTTACACTGCTTGCTCCCCACCCGCAGACAGTGTTAAAAGGCCATGAAGATTTGTGTTCAAAAATTAGCAATATGGACAACAAATAAAATACCTTAATATATTAGTACTATAATGTTTCAGTTGAGAGGGAGGTTCATTTTCAAAAAGGAAGAGAGAGGGGAGGTGTTCCATCACGGTATTTCAAACAATCAGATTTGAGTAATGGCAACCTTTCTAATCATTGCTGCATAATGAGTCCATAGCTTGGTGCAAATCTCCCCATTATTGCAATGATTTAATGCATTTGGCATCACAGCCACTTACATTTTAATAAGATAACAATTTATGGCTCGCAGTTTTTGCTTAAGCTATTTTTACTTTTCTTGCATCTGTGAACTGTTGAAAATACTCCTATCAATCAGTATGTTCCATGCTTGCCTTGATATGGAAATAGTACGTGCTACTGAAGTTTATTCCTCTTCTTTCGTTTTAGTCAGAAAACTAAAAACTTCTCTGGATAATTTATTTTCATCATTACCTTTTTTTCTTTTAAATTTTTTATTCATTTTACATACTAACCACAGTTACACCTGCCTACCCTTCTCCCACTGCCCCTACCTTCCCCCCAAACCACCCCTAATCTAGTCCTCAGAAAAAGTAAGCGCTCCCATGAAAAGTCATCTCTTAAGAATTTGTGTTCATATTTATAGAAAAAAATGAAATTATATTTTCTACCATATGATCTACAAATTATAAACATACCTCAGAAGTCCCCAATATAGAACATACATACCTTTTACAAACTAAACTTAAAACTTTAGTGTATAAAATTTCCAAAACTATAATTCCCATATTTATTATTTTTATTATTTTAGCAGGTTTAATTTAAAACATTGTCAGGGTCAACTCAACATTTAACAGATTTAAAAATTATCCAGACTTGATTGTCCCCTTCTGAACATCCCCAGGTGTTGCTCCAATCTAATTTCAAAACATGATCAGCATTTTATTGCAGCTGAATCCCAGAATTTAGTGAATTTTGGCAGAACACTTGATGGGCAATGAAAACATTGAATAAAGATTCCCACATCAATAACCAATGTCTATTTTCTACATGGATCTCCTGATTGACACCAGACTCTTGCCTCTAATTCCTCACATAAAACTCATTGAATACATTAAGTGACTATTTGCAGTAAATTATATTATTTTGTTATAATTTTGCATTTTAAGTTGCATAGTAGAAAAGATTAATAATAAAATATATGTGGCTCAGAGTGTTTCATATTAGTCATGTGAAGCCATGGGTATTCACCAAATAAAAATAATATAAAATTGCCTATATACCATAAATTGTATTATGACTTAAAACTGTGACTATTGATGAAGTTTACATAAGGTTATTCATCTGCAAATATTTAGTCAAAATTTAATTAAATATTTATTAGTTTTCACTTTGTGTCTTTGAATCTCTCTCCCTACCCTCTCTATATCCCATCTCTCTTCCTTTGTTTGTCATTATTCTCTGGTATGCCACAAAATATTATGAAAATATAAATCTGATATGTATGACATTACTAGCTGTGTCCAGGTCTCCAAAATTCAGCTTGTGCAAAATTTCTCTCACCCAGCCACTGTTGGGAGAGAGCTCAGATACACCTTTAGGGCTGTCTTAAGGTAGAACTTCTACTTAGGCCATTGATTCCAACCTGAATAGTGTCCATATCCTCTTCCTTCCTCACAGCCAGGCTACAAATGTTCCTGTGTGTGCCGTGCTAGGATTACAGGCTCAGTTTCTTGCCAGAAGCTCTAGGTTTCTTTGATTTATAACTTTCATGGGGTGTTGTTTGTATCTATTCATCTTAATCCCTTGACTTTGGCAAACAACTAGAGAACGTATTAAGATGCTCTTCTCAAGGGCAATTCACTATCAGAGCCATGCCATGGTTTTAATCATAAATATCTGCTGAAGGTTTGTGTGCCAGATGACAAATTGTTAAGAATTCTTCATACAGTAAGGGCTCTGACATCATCAGTAGATTAATAAACCAATGGGACCTAGTCTGATGGCATTATCAACTAGAAGTACAAACATAGGGTAGGGCCAAGTTGGAGGAGGTAGTCAGTAAAGGATGCTCTGGAGATTGCTATCCTCAGAACACGCACACACATGTTCACGTGCACACACACATATACTTGCACACACACATGCGTGCGCACGCACACACCTGCACACAGGCACTAGAGCATGAAGCTACTTGGCCACCATGAGGTAATCATCTCTTCTCTGTCTTGTATTTTTCACCATGATAGCCTGGCCAGAATTCCAGAAACAACACAGCCAAACTAGCAGGAATTGACCTGCAAAACTGTGAGCCAAAATTCATCTTCCTTGACCTGGAAAACTGTGAGCCAGAATACATCTTCCTGCTTAAATTATTTATACCAGGTGTTTCCTGCAGAGACAGAAAGCCAACACAGCAACTTTCTTTTATCTAGATGTGACCATGTGATTAGGTATTTGGCTTTTGCAATCTTGCAACGTTTTGGAAATTGTAGGGATGAGCCCCACCCCCCTAGTGGGTGGGCTCGCCTGGGGCAGGCTTTGACTGTTAAATAAGGTGCGCAGACGCTGCGCGGGCCTTGCTTGCTTCCGCTCACCTGTGCTGCGCGGGAACCTTTGGTTGTGTGAGTTATTAAAGCTGTATAACATTATAATAATTTGTCTGATTTAATTCAAATCCCCCTTCAATTGGCACCCCACATTGGGCGCCAATCTGTTGAAAGAGGAGTGGCAGGGACTGGGTCCCCACACCCGGCCGCCCATATAGTTAGCTTATGTCCCGAAATAATAACACAGAAACTGTACTCATTTAATCACTGCCTGGCCCATTATTGGCTAGCTCTTCTCGGCTAACTCTCGCACCTGGACTAGCCCATTTCTTATAAGGTGTGTAGCACCCCAAGGTGTGCTTACCAGGGAGATTCTAGCCTGTGTCTGTCTGGAGTGCGGGCATCATGGCGACTCCCTGACTCAGCTTCCTTCTCCCAGAATCCTGTTCTGTTTATTCCACCCATGTAAGGGTTTACCTATCAATGAGCTCAGGCAGTTTCTTTATTTTAACCAATGAAATCAACAGATTGATATATGACACTCCCACATCAGGAAATTACTTAAAATTCTAGCTATGTTATTTTTTTTCTTAAAATATAAGTTTCCAGAGAATAGAGAAGGTGGGTTGCAGTTATGTTTATAATGAAATTTACTATATGGAAAATACATTTTATGGTATAACTGTAGTCTGTTAGAAGATGCTTGGCCAAACTTTTGGGTTTACTTGTTATCTGCATCCTTTCCTGTGGGAAATGGACTTATTTATTTATTTATTTATTTATTTGTCTCTCAGGGCAGGGGCATCCATCCAGACCCAAGTGTAAAAAGTCTCTCACTCGCAGTGGTCTGAGACCCTTAAGTCGGGTTTATGAGAGCTTTCTGGAGATAGTGCAATACTTTTGTGTTTTGTTCTGCTCCCTTGGAGTTTGCTGTCTCAGGCCTACTTTGGCCTAGGTTGCCAGCTTTGCCCGGTTTCTGTAAATGCCGGTTTGGATCCCCTCCTGCAGAAGTCCCTAGCATGGAGCTGGACCTGGAAAGGTTTCTGACTCCGCTCTACTGCCTTGGAGGTCCCAGGCTCGCATGTGCCTGGTATTTCAGAGGACCTGCTTACTCCTCAGAGGTTCCAGACTCACGCTTGGACCCACAGAGGTTCCAGGTTCCTTCCTATTCCCTTTGATATCCCAGACCAATGCCCGGACCCACAGAGGTCCTGGCTCAGGCCTGGTTCCTTGGGGGTCCTAGACTCAAGCCCTGATTCACATCTGGACCCTCAGTGGTTCCTGGCTCTGGCTAACTCGCTCAGCGGTTATTCCACTGTACCTGTTCTGGTGGCGATCACTGACTCTGGATCTGGTCACCTGCTCAATCCTGATATGCCAATGTCCCAGGACTGGGTTGGCTCCTGGGACTGACTGGAATTGCATCAGACTTCTGCTCCAGGTGAAGCTTGTTCCCTCTCTGTCCTAGGTAGCTGGTTCAATGCCACTCTGCTTCCAATGGAGATTACTGACTCTGGTCAGGTTGTTGGCTCTATCCTGATCTGCCAGTGTCCTGGGACTGGGCTGGCTGCTGGGACTGGATTTGTTCCTGGCTTCTGCTCCTGGTGGAGCTTGTTTCCTCAAGCCCTCAGTATTAACTTTTTGTACAGACATAAATGCAGGCAAATATGTATTCACATAAAAAAATGATAAATATTGGTGTGAAAACAAATTTTAATATGTAATATGCTTATAGTTTCTGTCAACACTCATGAAACTGTATTTTAGGAATAAAAGTTGAAATATTTCAACTCTGAAAAAATACATAATTGATACATGTAATTTTTAAAATGTAAAACTAGAATGGATTTTGAAAAGGAAGTTTACTGGTAGGTTTTTTTTTTTTTTTAAGTTGACACAGATCTTGACTTATCCTGAAAGTCCAAATCTAAATTGAGAAAACCTATGAAAGGTTGGCCTAGAAGCAAGCCTATGGGACTTTTGTTAATTGGTGATTGATGTGGGAGGTCCCATCCCACAGTGGGTGGTGCCATCCCTGGGTAAGTGGTCTTGAGTTGTATTAGGAAGCAGGTTGAGCAACAAAAGAGTGGTAAGTTTTGTGCTCAGCTCACTGTTGTTTTAACCAGTCTAGGGCTCCAATCCATATAATGATGCTGTGCACATTCAGCGTGGGCCTTTCCACTTCTATACACTCAATTTCAAAACTCCTTACATATATAACCACAGGTTTGTCTCCTAGGAGACTCTCCATTGTGTCAGGTTGACAATATTAATCACCAAACTTTTGTTCATTGTAATGTGGTGAAATTAGTTGTATAAGTAAAAGAATAGTTTCTGGGGTTAAGGCAGTAGTTTTTACTTCCTGTAAATGCTGAAGCTCCATAAATTAATCAATATTAACTTAGCTGGTGAAGCTGCTAGATGAAATAAGACTGTGGCTGTGGCATTTGCTCTGGATCCTAATGATTGGTTAAAGTGGATAAAATGATTGGTAAATGTATAATGCTGATAAGACAAGTCATTCAGGAGGAAATCTCATTAAAAGCTTAAACACAAAATGGACAGAGTTTCCTGGTGAACTTGAAAAACGATATATATATATATATATATATATATATATATATATATATATATAAAATGAGCAAAGACAAACATTTAAATGTGAATGTGAATTTGAAGGGTAGTTGTGATCAAACAATGCCCTGAGGAAGAGGTCCTAGAAAAGTACCTCACATTTAATGAGATCTTACAGATGTCTCAGACATCGAAGGCAACAGTTACAACTTCAATTTTATAGCACTCTCTTAAGATACAGATAATAATTTTACTAATATGATGATAAATGCTGATGAGCATATTCTAAACTATGTTTGATAAATGCTTCATTTTTCTTTTTGGGGACAAAATGCCTGTTTAAAGAAAAAAACTTAAAGAAAGGAGGGTTTGTTTTGCTTCCTAACTTGAGGGACTAGTCAATCAAGGCAGACAAGGCATAGTGGATAGAGCATAATAGTGCTGGTTAGCATTGCAACAGCAGTCACAAAGCAGAGAAATATGTATGCTGAGTCCTTCTCTTCCGGGAACCTACCTCATGGGTTGGTGCTGCCCATACTTGGGGAAAGTCTTCTCAAAACTTATACACAATCATGCCCCAAGTTTGTCTTCTCAGTGACTGTGACTTCTGACAAATTGAAAATCAATATTAACCATCACAAAGTCTCTAAAATGGAAGTAAAAATTGAATTCTAGATGCTTCATTTTTTAAAATACTAGATAGTTTTTAATGTTTGTTTATTTCAATGTACATAAAGAGAGTGTTTGGTATTTAACAAAACTTTTAGCATCATAGAACTATTCTAATTAAGTATTGAGACTTCTTTCATAGCTGCAGTTCACAGAATTATTTTCCAGTTTTACAACACTGCATAAAGGATGAACTGTTTATATGTGTGTATGGCTTCATCTTCCTGACATACGGTCCTAGAGACATTTATGATAGCACTGAAGAACTAATCTCGCATGTTGTGGATTTTCAACAGAGAGGAATATAGAAGGAACCTGAGAGTCCCAACCTTACAACAGAGAAGAGGTGAATTCTTCAAACATTAGATCACTATGGGAAAGAACCCAATATATTAATGAGGCCAACCCCTAACTTTGATTGCATCCTGAATAGAGTAGTTATTTAAGTTATGTCTGGTTACTTAATCAATACAAATGGTCAGATAAGAAACTAGCACTAAGATCAACAATTAATAAATACGACCTAATGACTGAGAAGCTTCTGGATGACAAAGGACACCATTATTCAGACAAAGTAGCGGTCTACAGAATAGGAAAAGATTTTATCAACTACACATCTGAAAGTTGGCTAATATCCTAAATATATAAAGAACTCAAGAAACAAGGTAGCAAGAAATATCTAGAAAACAAATAGCTCAATTTATAAAATGAGATATAGATATGAATAAATAAAAGAAACTCAAATAGTTGAGAAACACTTAAAGAAATGTTCAGCATCCTTAATAATCAGGGAAAGGAAATGAAAAACTATTGTGAGAGTTCATCTTATACTTGTGATAATGGTTAAGCTCAACAAAGCAAGTGACAACTCATGCTGGTTAAGTGTGTGAGAAACACTCATCCTCGGCTGGAGGGAGTATAAACTATTATGGACACCATGAAAATCAGTGTAGTGGTTCCTCAGGAAGATGGTTGCTTCTGGTAAGATTGCCATTTTTACTATATTAATTCTACCTACCCAAACTCATGGGACATCTTTCCATATTCTGGTGTCTTGTTCAATTCTTTCTACAAAAACTTAACTTTCTCATCATACAGGTCTTCCACTTATTTGGTTAGAGTTATTCCAAGATATGTTATGCTATTTATTGCTATTGAGAAGGGAGATGTTTCTCTGATTTCTTTCTCAGCCCATTTATTATCTGTATAAAGGGAGGTTACTGGTTTTTTTTTATTAATCTTGTATCCAGATATATTACTGATGTGTTTATGAGTAATAGAAGTTCCTTATTAGAATTTTGGGGTTACTTATGTAAACTATCATATCCTCAGCAAATAGTGAGAGTTTAACTTCTTTTCTGATTTATATCCACTTCATCTCCTTTTATTGTCTTAATGCTCTAGCTAAAGCTTCAAGAACTATCTTGAATATATGGAGAGAATAGACAACTTTGTCTTTTTCCTGATTTCAGTGGGATCACTTTGAGTTTCTCCCCATTTAGTTTGATTCTGGGTATTGGCTTGCTCTATATTGCCTTTATTTTTATTATTATTATACTTTAGAAGCCTGTATATCTGCTAATGCAAGACAGAAAGGAAGATCTGGATATGGTTGAGTCATGGGAAGGAACTACAAGGAGAAACTTGCAGGGAAACAATAATTAGAATAGATTATGTAAGAAAAGTATCTATTAAAAAAACAATATGATTTTCAACTTTAAGTAGAAAAATAGCTTTTATACAAATTTTAAACCTCAAAATGCCAGTAACTACAGGTTCTAAATGGAACTTCATGGTTGTTTGTTATTTTTACTTTCCCAGATTTTTTTCATTTCTAAGAAAGAAATGACAATGAAGTCTAATATCTGACATATATTTAAACCCTAATTTCTCTCCAGCCGAGAAGGTAATGATGAAAATGTTCAAAATGTTTCACACAGCCTGAGAGAAATGAATCAGCGAGTGCTAGAGAATAAGCCCAAATTAAATAGATTTTTCACCTTTTGGTTCAGAGAGACACTCTCTAGAGTTCTGGGAGAAACATTCTTCTAACCCCTGAATTTACTCTTGACAAAAGTAATACTCGGTAGCTTCCCCTGGTGAACTTCTCAGAGCACCCTGCTGAACTGGGCCAGCAAAGATGCCAGGTTGTTTCAGAAGCTCCAGGCCGACTCAGACCAAACCACGCATTCTATTAGGCAGCATTTCTGGGGATTGGGCAGGGAGTTTCTTCCTTGCATGTCCTTGCAGCAATGCTTATATACTCTGTTGCTCTTTTTTTCTCCTTTTATTGTTTAGCAAATGTCCATTTATTAAGCAAAGATGAGAATAAAGCTCTGAGAGTTGGAAGGGCTTCAAGAGAGGAAAATATTTAAAAAAAAAACAGTTGTTTAATAACAAAACAGTCTGTAAAAATGCTAAAATACTTTCAACTTTAGAGAATCATACATACACATGAGCAGTATTATCTGTGTACAATACATCTTTTAAGGAGATGGTGGTGTGCCATTTTTGGTGTCTGAAATACAGCATATAATTTCTATTCAATCATTTCTTCCCTGCTCTTGGGCAAAGCATTCTAAGGGTTTGAATGAATCAGAAGTTACCTACTTCCTTCCATGTTCATTTTGGTCTTTCAAGACCTCTCTGAAATTTTAATTTTTAAAAAAAAAATTAGAAATGAGGATGGAGAGTTAGCTCAGAGGTTAAGAGCACTGACTGCCCTTTGAGAGGTCCTGAGTTCAATTCCTGGCAACCACATGGTGGCTCAAAGCCATCTGTAATGAGATCTAGTGCCCTCTTCTGGCCTGCAAGGATACCTGCAGACAGAACATAATAAATATTTTTTAAAAAATTAGAAATGAGTGAAACGTACAAGAATAATAAAGTTCTGGTTAGCTTTACTCACCTTCACTGAGTGTCAACTTTGGTATAGTTTATGTGTCTTTCTTGATATCTGTATGACATAGTTCTGATAAATTTGAAAATTTCATTACCATGTAATTTCAATACACATACCTCCTAAAACAGTATACATCATTTTGTAGACAATATACTCGTAAGATTGGAGCAGTGATACTGGGGACACGATGCTATTTGTTGTAGCACCCATATGCAACTCTTACCAGTCACTTCACTATACAGCACTACACAGATTTTTTTCTGTGCTTATTGATCATATTCCTTTAATATGACTCATTCTGGTATGGTTCCTCACCTTTTGATCATCTACATTGCCCACATTTTCTAAAAAACTGGTGATTTTCTTAAAGTGTTTTTTCTTGCTTTCTCTGAATGTCTCTTAAAGACATTAAAGGCCACACATTACAGTGAGAGCACTGGAAATGAGTGCTCATGTTCAGAGCATCACGAAAAGCATCAAATGATAACAGTTTTGGTGACTCTTGGCAAGGTGTTGCCAGGTATCTGTACTAATAATGTAAAGTTTGTCCTTATAACTAATAAGTATAAAATTCTTACACACTGAGATTATAAATGTCTTAGTATACTTAAAAGTCATAGTTTTAGAGTACACTGAATGTATGGGATTGTTAGTTTCTCCAATCACAGAATGATTTTGAGTTATTGAGTTGTCTATATGTTACTGAAAGGAGGACTGTTGTTTGTTACCAGCCTGAACACCCACGTTATTTTGTATTATTTACCAATTTTTTTCTACCAGGTATTTTTTTTTTTTTGTATAATTTGCCTTGATTAAATTTCTAGACTTATCTTTTGGAACTTTGTGTCTTTCTTGACTATTTAACTTGCTGGAATCATCATATTCCCTCAAAATCTTTCTTGACAGGCTTTCAATTAACTGTGTCTCCACAGTTCTCTGACTCTCTTTAATGTGAACACTTACATTAGAAATGAGACCCTGTGCTCGTGGGCTCATCGCTATGGGTGTCTTTGCTCCTGGGCTTCTCTGTACCCAGAGCTCATGCCTATGTCTCTGATCATGCTCCAGGAGTTTCCCAGCCCTTTTCCCATTTCACATTCTCATCTCTTCATTTCAAGATGAGAATTCTAGATGCAAATTTATAGTTAGAGAAGCAGTACAATTAGGACACTGCACATTGCTCTCTAATGATAAAATGCAACTTACATACATCCTTGAAAAGGCTATGGGATGACTTGTTTACTTTAAGTCTGTTAATGTAGATTGGGTTCCATAAAGATGAATATTAAGAGGATACTACTGAATTTCTTTTTTCAGTACAGGAAAGAAAAAAATTCTAGCTTTCAAATGCTATTGTTTTGTTAATCAAAACTGGTTATTTTTTGTTGCTTCCTTCTACTCTAAGAATATCACATAAATAAAGGCAAAGGCTGATTTTATGACAGTTTCTACACTTCATTGCTGCCTTGTAGTAGTTTTCTATTTAGATATGTAAGCGGCACACAGTGTACAAAAACAAGCAGAATACTCGGCTTTCATACAAGAGTTTCACTAGTAAAAATAAGATAGCAAAATAAATTCCACTTACTAAAAATTTTCATATGTGGTAGTTTTGCACATTGAGAAATAAATATCTTATTCTACATACAATTCTTAGCTATTGAATTTCTAGAATTGTTTTTTTTCCAATAGTAAAAGTAAAAACTGCTACATTTCAAAATACTTTTTCTATTTCAACTTCACATCTATTAAAACTATTTTTTTTTTGAGTTGTTTTTGTACCTCGCTTTAATGAACTTTTTTTTTTTTTTTTTTTTTTGTCGGCCGTACAGGCCGGCTCAACATGGCATGGTTTTTAGGTACGAGGACGCTCTCCATATTAAAACTATTTTAAAGCTGACATTTCTGTCTCTCTTTGAATGCAAAAGTAACAATACACTTATATATTGAGCACTATATACAACGCAACACATGCTTTATAATATTTATTTCAAAAACAATTAGCTGTGAAAGTAATAATTTTTCATACTTGATAGTCACAGAACTTGGGGTTTAGAGACAGTAACTATATACTTTTTTTCTTTTCTTAGTCAGAAGATGAACTTTTCTCAGTACCAAGCTAGTGACCTGTCAGGGAACAGGAGGTCTTGCTAGTTAAATCTAAACACACACATACACTATATTAAAATTGGAAAATCCATCATGTTTAAAAATTTTGAAACACAGAAAACCTACTGCCTATAAATTTTGCTTTTATACTCATGAAAATGTTCATTTTAATTTGCTCCTCTCATATAACAACATTCTCTTAAATCTAAAAGCTAATGGTGAGTGTAATTTGCAATCTTTTGTTTTTCTTTTTTTATTGTAATTTTTACTTGATAACTGTTTTGTTATATGTAATTTATTTATTTATTTATTAAAGATTTCTGTCTCTTCCCCACTGCTGCCTCCCATTTCCCTCCCCCTCCCCCAATCAAGCATTCAAGTCCCCCTCCCTCTTCAGCCCAAAGAGCTATCAGGGTTCCCTGCCCTGTGGGAAGTCCAAGGACCACCCACCTCCATCCAGGTCTAGTAAAGTGAGCATCCAAACTGCCTAGGCTCCCACAAAGCCAATACGTGCAGTAGGATCAAAAACCCATTGCCATTGTTCTTGAGATCTCAGTAGTCCTCAGTCTTCACCATCTCAATGTAGAATAAAATGCTAAGTTACAATTAGGCTGAATCTGAAGTATGCTCTTTCTAAAGTCTATGTTCAGAAGCTATTTAACAAGAATCAATATTGAGTGAATTTATAGTGTGATTCTAGAAGCTTTGCACCAATATGAGTCTAGAAAGAGCAATTAGAATCAACTAACATAGATTTTTCTTTTCATTAACTTATTATTAAATTATTTTTTATACTTTTGCCTGGATATTAATAAATTTAAATCTAATACTTTGCTTTATGCAGAACTGCTACACATCTATAAGGCCCTTGCTGCCTTTCAAACACTCTCCAAAATGAGAAATCCTAAGCCATCTTGCCATGGGTCTTTCAACTCAGCATCTGGCCAGAAGAACACCATTTGTCATTTATCATTCTGGACTCAGAAACACCCTAAATTTCTTCAGCTAGATGGTACAGTTCTCACTTCAAGATCCTTCCCAGAACCAAGAAAACTTTTCTTACTGGTTTCTGAGAGAGAAGTTTTCATGTTCCTATGTGACTAAATTGTGAAATATCATAGTTAAAATAATTCTCAAAGACTAGTTTTAGGGTCTTTTCATAAACTCTCAAGAGAAAATGTGAGAACTCTACTAAAATCTAACCTCATGGCTGAAGTCTTTAACCCAAGAACCCAAGTGGCTAAGAAAGTTGAGGCAGGAAAATTACAGAAATACATGTGGGATTTATATTTTAAATTCCATGAAAATGTATTACTGATCTGGATATATCTCAGACACAGACCACCTGCCTAGCATGTTCAGTACGTTGAGTATGATCCCAGTATAAAAAAGAAAAGTTCCTTGGGGAGTGGACAGGTGGATTGATAAGTAAGATTTTTGTTGCTTTTGCAGAGTACTGGGTTTTGTTCCCACCTTGTATATACAGTGGCTGGCAAGTGCCTATAACTCTAGACAGAGGGATTGTCTGTCTCTGTCCTGTTCAAATACATGTATATATCTACATAGAGACAGTCACATGCACAGAGACATAATTTTGTAAATTATAAGTGAATAAAATAAATAAACAGAAATATATGTACTTAGAAATGCCTCGTTTTTTTTTTTTTTGGTATTGAGAGCTTGTTATCTTCTTTAACAATGCTACTGTGTGATGGACAATTTTTCTTTTTACTTTAATTGCTTTTATTGTTTATTGTTTTTTTGTTTTTTTTTGTTTGTTTGTTTTTTGTTTTTTGAGACAGGGTTTCTCTGTGGTTTTGGAGCCTGCCCTGGAACTAGCTCTTGTAGACCAGGCTGGTCTCAAACTCACAGAGATCTGCCTGCCTCTGCCTCCCAAGTGCTGGGATTAAAGGCGTGCGCCACCAGTGCCCTTTAATTGCTTTTAAAATGAGAGAAAAAGTAAATTCTTTCTTAATATAATAAATTTTATAATACAAAAGATGGAGAACAGCCACTGAGGAATAAGAGAGAATGAATAAAAAAATACAAGAGACCGTGATAGGGATAGCAAAATGTTCATTTTATAGAGTACAAGGCAGGTACCAGGTAGTGTGTGTGTGTGTGTGTGTGTGTGTGTGTGTGTGTGTAACTTGCTCCAGTTTTATGCACACAGCAGGTCTATGTTGCCATTAAACAAGTTGTAGTACATTGCCCACAAATACCATTTAAATGCTTGGCCTCCTGAAAGAGCCAGAGTTCACACTGGCAGTATGGCCCAGACAGTTGGCATTTCAAAATAGTGCAACTTTCTTTTCTGCTGCTGCTGAATCAGGAAAAACCTCTCTTAAAGGAGCTATGGCATGCCACTA
>CAWTZC010000991.1:0-20541 GCA_963919715.1 Microtus obscurus | reverse complement strand
TAGATCCAAGTCTCTTGCCAACCCTAAGATGGCTCCCTTAATTAAGATGTGTGCTTCTCACTGCTCCCTAACCAACCTTCCTTTATCCCAATCCTCCCGTTTCCCCAAGTTCCACCCAAGCTCCCCTTGTCACATTTCTCTCCCCTACTCCTTATCCCCTACCCCACCCCCAAATCCAAATTTTTGCCTGGCAATCTGGTCTACTTCCCATAACCCAGAGGATAGCTGTATGCTTTCTTTGGGTTCACCTTCTTAATTAGTTTCTTTAGGGTATCAAATTATAACTCACTGACCTTTATTTATCCTCTAAAACTGAGTGATACATCCCATGTATTCATCCTTGCAGGTCTGGGTTACCTCACTCATAATAATTATTTTCTATTTCCATCCATTTGCATGCAAAATTGTGAAGTCATTGTTTTTTACCCCGCTGAGTAGTATTCTAATGAATATATATTCCATACTTTCTTCATCCATTCTTCCATTGAAAGGGCATCTAGGTTGTTTCCAGGTTCTGACGATTACAAATAATCTTATAACATAGTTAACTCCTTGTCATATGATCGGGCATCTCGTGGGTATATTCCCAAGAGTGGCATTACCAGGTCCATGGATATGTTGATCCCAATTTTCCTAACCATATTTTCAAAGTGGTTTCACAAGTTTGCATTCCCACCAGCAGAATTGTGAAAGTTTCTATTTCTCCACAGCCTCTCCAGCAAAGGCTATCATTAGTGTTTTGATTTTTGTTATTCTGACAGGTGTAAGGTTATATCTCAATGTTGTTTTGATTTGCATTTCCTGATCGCTAAGGAGGCTGAGCATGACCTTAAGTGCCTTTTGGCCATTTGAACTTCTTGTTGAGAATTCTCTCTTCAGATCAGTGCCCCAGTGCAATTGGGTTAATTAGCATTCTAAAGTCCAGGACTTGAGTTCTTTATATATTTTAGATATCAACCTTTGTCTGTTGCGGGATTGGTGAAGATCTTCTCCCAGTCAGTAGGTTCCCTTTTTGTCTTAGTGACAGTGTCTTTGCTTTACAAACTTCTCAGTTTCAGTAAGGTCCCATTTGATAATGTTGCCACTTAATGACTGTGCTGCTGGGGTTATACCTAAAAGGAAGAAAGTCAGCCTGTGCCCATCTGTTGTAGGGTACACTTCACCACTTTCTCTTCTATCAGATTCAGTGTGTTAGGACTGATATTGAGGTCTTTAATCCACTTGGACTTGAGTTTTGTGCATGGTGATAGATATGATCTTGCCTTCTTCTACAGGTTGACATCCAGTTTTGCCAGCACAATTTGTTGAAGATGCTCTCTTTCCCCATTGTATACTTTTAGCTCCTTTATCGAAAATCAGGTGCTCATGGGTTTGTGGGTTAAAATCCGGGTCTTCTATCATTCCTTAATTATTATATTTTTATGCCAATACCACCCCTGTTTTCATTACTGTAGCTCTGTAATAGAGTTTAAAGTCAAGGATGTAATACCTCCACAGTTCCTTTATTGTATAAGATTATTTTGGCTTGTCTGGGTTTTTTTGTTATTCCGCCTAAAGTTGATTATTGTCCTTTCAATCAATGAAAAGAATTTTAATGGGATCTTGTTGAGGATTGCATTGAATCTATAAATTGCCTTTAGTAGGATTGCCATTTTTACTATGTTGATCCTCCCAATCCAAGAGCAAGGGGAATCCTTCCATTTTCTACAGTATCCTCTTCAATTTCTTTCTTCAAAGACTTAAAGAGTTCTTTGTCAAATAAGATCTTTCACGTCGCTTGGTTAGGTTACCCCAAGATATTTTATGCTGTTTGTGGCTATTCTGAATGGTGAAGCTACTTGATTTCCCTCTGTGCTTCCATATCCTTTGTGTATAAGAGGGCAACTGATTTTTGGAGTTGATCTTGTATCCTCTATCACTAAAGGTGTTTATCAGCTGTAAAGTTCTTTGGTGGTTGAGTCATATGTAGACTATCATATCATCTGCAATGTAATGAAAGTTTAACTTCTTCCTTTTTCAATTCGAATCCTTATCCCTTTACTTCTTTTCTTTATTGCTATTGCTAGAACTTCAAGCACTATATTGAAGAGGTATGGGAGGAGTGGACAACCTTGTTGTGTTCTGAGTTCCGTGGGATGGCTTTGAGTTTCTCTCCGTTTAATTTGATGTTAGCTGTTGGCTTGCCGTATATAGCATATATATTTATCTTAGCAACCCTTGTATCTAAAATCTCTCCAAGACTTTTAGCATAAAGCTATATTTGAATTTTGTCAAATCCTTTTTCAGCATCTAATGAAATGATCATATGTTTTTTTCTTTCAGCTTATTTGCTTATGATATTACATTTGATAGATTTTCGTATGTTGAACCAGCCCTGATTCTCTGGGATGAAGCCTACTTGATCAGAATGATAATTTTTTAATGTGTTCTTGGATTCGGTTTGCCAGTATTTTGTTTAGGATTTTTGCGTCGATGTTCATGAGTGAGATTGGCTATAATTCTCTTTCCTAGTGACTTTTATTATTAGTTTGTATCAAATAACTGTAGCTTCATAAAGAATTTGGTAATGACTCTTCGGTTTTACTATATTGATAAATACCTTAAGGAGTATAGGTGTTAGGTCTTTTTGGAGATTCTGTTAGAATTCCGCATTGGAAACCATCTGGTCCTGGGCTTTTTTTGGTAGGGAGGTTTTTGTATAACAGCTTCTAATTCTTCGCGACTAACAGGTCTATTTAGGTTGTTCTACTTGGTCTGGTTTAACTGTTGGTAGTACTTGTCTCTGTAGTTCCTATTCATTTACTGAGATTTTTTCTATCTCCAACTTTCCTCGATTTGTGTTTTTTCTGATTATTTCTATTTATTCTTCAGGTTTGAACTGCTCTTTACCTGTTTGATTGTTTTCACTTGTTTCTCTTGTTTTTTTTTGGGGTATCTTTGAGCGATTTAGTTCATTTCCTCTACCTTTTTGTTTGTAATCTCTAATTGTTTATACAGAAGTTTTCACCTCCTGTTTATGTCTTCTATTATTTTCATATAATTCACTTTTTGAGTCGATTTCTTCTAATTTTTCCATAGTAATGGTTCTTCTCCACTTTAGGCTCCCTGGATTCTGGTGATGTCATGTTGCCTTTCAGGTTGTTGGAGTAAGTCTTGCATTGGCGCCTTCCCATCTCTCCTTCAAATGGAGACAGGAGAGGTCGTGTCTCTGGTCCAGTCTTTGCTGTGACTGAGCCTCATGCAAGTATCTCTTCAGTGTAGAAGCAGGGACCGTCCCATTGGGAAAGCCTGAGAACTCCTCAGCACCCTAGCATGGACAACTGTCCAGATGGAACCCTCAGCACCCCAATGATGTCTCTCCGGGTGCCTGGATCGGATCGGGTCTCCTTGCTGCTTGGGTTGCTCAAGAACAAAGGGCCTGCCTTGCTTGCTGCAGGCAGGCTATTGACAAAGTAGCTACTACGCTCCTGGGATGCCCTCCCGATTGAGATTCCTGTAACAAAATATACTTAACCTATTTTTCACAGTCTTATACTCATGGATATTAACTTACCAAGTTAAATTGTGAACCTTTTGAGATTAGTTTGCCTTGTAAAGTATCTCTGCTATATCCACACTAAATCCATCATCACAGTGTAGCAGACACACAAAAGTAAAAAACCAAATTATATAGTTTTTATACTTTAATATTGCATTCTGTTTACAGCGGACATCCTAGCCTTAAACTCTCATGTAGGGAGAGACAACTATTTTGTGCAGAGAGTGACACATGTTATGAGTGGTACTACCATATGAATGATGACACCTAACTCCCCTCTTGCTGTGGAAGTTTTTTGTCATCTGACTGATGTCTTGCTTGTTTTGATTAAAGGCTCTGTAACTTGGATATTGAGCAGTTTATACATTGTCTCCTTTAGGGAAACTTGATGAGAATCAGTTTGCAAGAATGCTTTCTCTAAGAAATCTTTTTTTCACTTAGTATTTTTGTCTCTCAGTCTTTAAGTTTTTTTTTTATTTTAGTTTATTTATTTATTAAAGATTTCTGTCTCTTCCCCCACCCGCCACTTCCCATTTACCTCCCCTCCCCCCAATCAAGTCCCCCTCCCTCTTCAGCCCAAAGAGCCATCAGGGTTCCCTGCCCCAGAGGGAAGTCCAAGACCACCCACCTCCATCCAGGTCTAGGGTAAGGTGAGCATCCAAACTGCCCAGGCTCCACAAAGCCAGTCAAGATGCAGTAGACTTAAAAACCCATTGCCATTGTCTTTAAGTTCTCAGTAGTCCTCATTGCCCTGATGTTTTTTTTTCCCCAAGACCAGTTTTATCCAAGAAATTCTTATCACAGGCAGAGATGAGAAGCAGTTTGTGTCATCTTGATAAAAAAGCACCAATAGGTGTGAGTGTCAAGATCATGATCTAGAGACAGACAAATGTTCAGCATGCAGGAAGACAATGGTCAATCATCACACTGTTATCCCAACAAAAAATTATTTTAAGTATCACTCACTATGAAGTGCTACAGTGTTGGTACTTTGCCTAAAATATAAGTATTTTTTTTAGTTGTCTCAATCATGTAAGTATTCTTTTCTGCTCTCCACTTCTACCCCCACCTCATATGCATGCATGTGTGTGTGTATATGCTTCTCTGTGTATATGTTTAATATGTATAGTTGAAACATTCTCAGTTGAAATAATATATTTTTTTGTCATAATCTAATTCTAAGTTTTGCTCATGCATAATTGAATCGGACATGCATAAAGTTACTGAAAAATTAAAGCAAGGTACCTGCCTCGGTAGCTTCCCTCTGACTCTCAGCTTTCTGTGTTAACTCCTGAGTACTTTGATATCTCAAGAGCTAAGCTTCATGTTTACTGTGGTGCTCCTTGTAACACTATCTAGGAAATCTTGGTGTCTTGAAGCTGGAGAATATTGATATTCTTTATATTCCTTTGAACTAGAAAGTTTAGTCTTTCTTATATTCAAGGGTGTTTTCTTTATTTGCATCTTTCTGACTTGGGATTTTAACATGCAGGCATCCCAGCACCAAAGCCAAAGAGAATGACAGTGAAAGAAGACATAATTTGAGCTCAAGATGACCTCACCATCTCTTCACCTGTTGGGTTTTGAGGTTTTCCCTCTTGAGCTGTGCTCTGTTGCCTTGGAAGTGTGAGACATATGTGGGCTGCATGGTTTCATTTCCATCTCTAGCTCTTCAGGTCTTTGTGTTCCCCGGCTGTTCCCGCTCTCAGGTTGCAATACTCGTAAATCTCAAGTTCAGCTCAGGCTCAAAATAGTTCAGAACCTCAGTGGATACAAATAGGTGGATTATATCTCATAAGGAAACTATGTTCTCAGAAACCCATACTCCATCTGAGGAATACCGTGGGTGTTTCCTGTACAACACACTTACCCCTTCATCTTCTGCTTTCATCAGTAACATACTTTCCCTATACTAGACAATAAAGTTATTTTAACCGACATCACAGTCATAGCGGAAAGTTATACAATATCATATTCGCTTGGAAAATGTTCTAGTCACATGGTTAGTTTCTGGGAAGACTGAATACATCAATGCTATAACTATTGTTTTAGCTTGGTATATTCTAAAGTAATTATGAATTCTTAGCTGCCTTCGCTGTGGGGTGACCATATGACAAATACCGTAGAAAGAGACAATATCATTTATATTTCTCAAATCTGCTATAAGTTGAAAGTCATAACAAAATGAAAATTATAACCAACTGAATAACGCCTCCTGCCAAATGTGTTTCCTGACTCCCAGAACTCATGGGTGTATACCCTTGTCCTATATGAAATTAACAAGTACATGATTAAAAGGCTATCTTCATTATCTTTTTTAGTTCAATATAATACCAATAGTCTTTTAAAGATGTGGCCACAAGCTGGACAAATCTCCATTGGCTCATAATCAGGAAGGGGGCACTGAGCCAGACTCCATCTTGAGTCTGGGAGGAGTCAATAACAGATATACTGGATTTGAATCATTTGGATTTCAGTTCAGTCTTCCCTTTTAAAAAATTATTTTTTTAAGCAGTAGGGGAATTTATTGCCCTTATTTAATTTATGATAATTTGATAGATATTAGCAAAAGCACAAATGCAGAAGTAACAAAAAATAAAAATAAAGATAAATATTTCCTTTTTTTCAAAAAATAAGAAATGAGAAAAACATAGTATATTAGTAGTATTAGTAGGCTACAACTACTAGGATTTACTATTTGTATGAACTTGATAATTTTAAAATTAGCAGTTTCATGAGTGCACAACTATTCTTATTTTCATAGAACCACAAGCATAGGAACAAATTTATTAACAGGGTGGAAGGCAAAGCCAAAAGTTGAATGTGAATCTATATGGTATCACTTTATTAACTGAACAACCTATATACAGAACTGAAACTAATTAAAATGTTTTTACATAGCTATTACAAACATTGAAAACATGATTGTTGCTCATGTGTTAAACTATGACCTCAACAAATATTGTAAGACCTATTGTGTTACATTGTAATTATTTCATAGATTGTGACCTTACAGAGGAAGTAAAATTAAGAGTTCACAGTTTATCCTACACCATTGTACTGCTTTCTGGCAAAAAGGCGAAATGTAAGAGTGGAACTGCTGAACACAGAGAGGACATTAGATAAAGATTAAGCAAACCTGGTGCAGTGACTAGAAGCTATGATCCTGAACCCTAACAAGGCGCAGCAAGGAAATGCAGAAAGGACAGACAAACAGACACAGAGAACAAGCATATAGGAAAGCTGAACTGGTAAGGATCTGCTACTGTGGCAACCTGGAAACTCAACTCTTTATTATGCATAGCACAGTGGAAGGCATTAGCTGTTCTCAGTAGGTAAAAGTGGAGCTCCCAGGCTGTAAACATCTGCAATTGCCAGTTTTTGTTCATACATCAGCTGTCCATGAATGCTCATACTCTGACTCAAGGATATCTTTGGCTGCCACTTTTGAATCTGGTCTATATGGGGAACGGCTTTGCTGACTTCCTATGTAGAGAAGCTTGTAGTCCTTTACATGGCCGTGTTCAGTATGTCACTAAAGCACATTTGGTCAAGACATTACTCACCTGATAGGAGCTTCCCTTCACTCCCTATAGTGTGGAGTGCTGCACACACAAGCTCATAGTTCAAGGTGCCAGAGATGCCACGAAAAGAACAGGAGCACCTGGGTACTCTTCCACCAAGTGCAGAGACAATCAACATCTAGCAGTTCATTTCACACTACCGTTACTTCCACCTCTGGAGAGTGGCTACAGCTGGAGGCCTCCAATGTGGTAATACTCTTTCACAGTATCCTAGGAGGGTAACTCAGGTAAGAATTAAACACTAGGTGAAAAATTATTTTTACTCATTATAGTTGTAAATGTGTACAGATCTTAAAACTCCTGTTTTATTTTTATTAGTCTAGAAATTTTAACCATGACTTAAAGTAGTAGTCTAATAAATATTTATCTAATTATATAATATAACTAAAGGACAAGAAGATTAAATTAGTGCAGATAGTGCATCCTATTTTGTTGGTGCATTTTCATTTTATTAAACAAAAAATTTTAAACATTAACATAACTTTTAATTAATTTAGACATACATATATATACAATCCTAAATGGTATGGATGCTCCATTAATATATAAAAAGACAAATTTCAACATAAAAATCACAAACTTGATATCAAGTCCTTGAGTTAAACATTTTACCATTCAAAGGCCAGGCATGCTCTAAATCCAGACTGGGAAGCAAAGACAGGGGAAGTTAATCATGAGTTCAACACCAGTCTCATCTACACAGGGAGTTTCAGGACAGTCAATCTAGAGCCACGTAGTAGGACATTCTTCCAGGGGAAAAAAATGAGGAAGAAGACGAAGACGTAAAATAGAAAACAAAACAAACGAAAAAAAAAAACCATCAAAACACATTAAAAACTAAAGAGGTACAAATTCCTTAACCTAAATACAGAAAAATTAAATATTGTTTTTATTATGTGATTTTATTTCAAGTCTTTCTGAGGTTTGAAAGACATTTAAAAGTGAAATGGGTTTTTTGTTTTGCAAACTAATGATTTGAGTCAACCTTTACTTACTTTTCAAGATAAAATAGGTTAGAAATCCAATTAGATAGTTGATTTAGTAAATAACTTACAACCAATGACCTGGGTTCAAACTTTCAGGGCCAGCATGGTGGATGAAAGCAGGATCCCCTCTTGATCTATGTGTGTCAAGCACGCACACACACACACACACACACACACACACACACACACAAATACACACACAAAAAACACATACATACATAAATGGTTTTAAATGTTAGGGCTTCTGATCCCTACCCATTGGACTATTCGCACCATTCTTTTGCTACAGTCGGTCTTTTGTGTTTATAGGGAGTCTCCCAAAAGTAAATATCATTGATAACAAAGAACAAAGAGACAGGCAGAATAGCTCCCTTTGAATCTGCACAGACCTCCAACTTCTTATCTGAATACCATATCCCAGCATTAATTAATAGAGGACAAATGATGGCTCTCCAGCTAGTTTTTGTCACTGTGATTAAATGCTGTCCAAAAGCAGGTTAGGCGAAAGAGGCTTTATTTGGCTTGTGAAAAATACAGTCCAGCATTTAGGAGGTCAGCGCAGGAGTGTTCCTGTGTGTAGCTGTGCTAGGATTACAGGCCCAGTTTCTTGCCAGAAGCTCTAGGTTTCTTGATTTATAACTTTCATTAAGTTGTTTGTATCTATTCATCTTAATCCCTTGACTTGGCAAACAACTAGAGAACGGACAAGATGTTTTCCTTAAGGTCAATTCATTATCAGAGCCATGCCATGGTTTTAATTCATAAATATCTGCTGAAGGTTTGTGTGCTAGATGACAAATTGTTAAGAATTCTTCATACAGTATAAGGGCTCTGACATCATCAGTAGATTAATAAACCAATGGGACCTAGTCTGATGCATTATCAACTAGAAGCACAAAACATAGGGTAGGGCCAAGTTGGAGGAGGTAGTCAGTAGAAGGATGCTCTGGAGATTGCTATCCTCAGAACACGCACATAAATTGGGCGTTCACGTTACACACACATATACTTGCACACACACATGCGTGCGCACGCACACACCTGCACACAGGCACTAGAACATGAAGCTACCGGCCATCTATGAGGTAATCATCTTTCTTTTCTGTCTTATTTTTTTCACCATGACAACTTGGCCAAGAATTCCAGAAACAACACAGCCAAACTATGGAAATTCGACCTGCAAAACTGTGAGCCAAAATTCATTTATGACCTGGAAAAACTGTGTCAGAACACATCTTCTGCTTTAAATTATTTACACTAGGTGTTTCCTGCAGAGAATGTAAGCCAACACAGCAACTTCTTTATCTAGATGTGACCATGTGATTAGGTATTTGGCTTTTGCAATCTTGCAACGTTTTGGAAATTGTAGGATGTGAGCCCCACCCCTAGTGGGTGGTCTCAGCTTTGGGGCAGGCTTTGACTGTTAAATACAGAAGTAGAGCCATGCTGGCTCCTGCTTTGCTTCCGCTCACCTGTGCTGCGCGAACCTTGGTTGTGTGAGTTATTAAAGCTGTATAATATAATAATTTGTCTGATTTAATTCAAATCCCTCTTCAATTGGCAATTCCCACATTAGCGCCAATCTGTTGAAAGAGGAGTGGCAGGGACTGGGTCCCCACACCCGGCCGCCCATATAGTTAGCTTATGTCCCAAAATAATAACACGATGTGAAAATCCACTCATTTATCACTGCCTGGCTCATTATTGGCTAGCCCTTCTGCCAACTCGCACCTGGACTAGCCCATTTCTTAAGGTGTGTAGCACCCTGGTTATGTGTTACTCAGGGAGATTCTAGCCTGTGTCTGTCTGGAGCAAGGGCATCATGGCTTACCCCTGACTCAGCCCTTCTCCCAGAATCCTGTTCTGTTTATTCCACCCACATGTAATATTTACCTATCAATGAGCTCAGGCAGTTTTATATTTTAACCAATGAAATCAACAGATTAAGTATGACACTCCCACATCAGGAAATTACTTAAAATTCTAGCTATGTTATTTTTTTTCTTAAAATATAAGTTTCCAGAGAATAGAGAAGGTGTAAGGCAGTTATGTTTATAATGAAATTTCATTATATGGAAAATACATTTTATGGTATAACTGTAGTCTGTTAGAAGATGTCAGCCAAACTTTTGGGTTTACTTGTTATCTGCATCCTTTCCTGTGGGAACACTATTTATTTATTTATTTATTTATTTATTTGTCTCTCAGGCAGTAAACGCATCCAGACCTAAGTGTAAAAAGTCTCTCACTCGCAGTGGTCTGAGACCCTTAAGTCGGGTTTATGAGAGCTTTCCTGGAGATAGTGCAATACTTTTGTGTTTTGTCTTGCTCCCTTGGAGCTTGCTGTCGTACTCATTTTGGCCTAGGTTGCCATCTTTGCCCGGTTTCTGTAAATGTCGGTTTGGATCCCTCTGCAGAAGTCCCGGTAGCATGGAGCTGACCTGGAAAGGCTTCTGACTCCGCCTACTGCCTTGGAGGTCCCAGGCTCGCATGTGCCTGGTATTTCAGAGGACCTGCTTACTCCTCAGAGGTTCCAGACTCACGCTTGGACCCACAGAGGTTCCAGGTTCCTTCCTATTCCCCTTTGATATCCCAGACCAATGCCCGGACCCACAGAGGTCCTGGCTCAGGCCTGGTTCCTTGGGGTCCTAGACTCAAGCCCTGATCACATCTGGACCCTCAGTGGTTCCTGGCTCTGGCTAACTCGCCCAGCGGTTATTCCACTGTACCTGTTCTGGTGGGCGACACTGACGGATCTGGTCACCTGCTCATAATCCTGATATGCCAATGTCCGTGACTGCTGGCTCCAGGACTGACTGAAATCACCAGACTTCTGCTCCAGGTGAAGTTTGTTCTCTCTGTCCTAGGCTGGTTCAATGCCACTCAGAAGCTCAATGGAGATTACTGACTTTGGTCAGGTTGTTGGTTTCATTCTGATCTGCTAGTGTCCTGGGACTGGGTCATTGGACTGATTTGTTCCTGGCTTTCTGCTCCTGGTGGAGCTTGTTTCCTCAAGCCTCAGTATTAACTTTTGTACAGACATAAATGCAGGCAACTATGTATCTACATAAAAAATGATAAATATTATGAAAACAAATTTTAATATGTAATATGCTTATAGTTTCTGTCAACACTATGAAACTGTATTTTAGGAATAAAAGTTGAAATATTTCAACCTGAAAATACATAATTGATACATGTAATTTTTAAAATGTAAAACTAGAATGGATTTGAAAAAGGAAGTTTACTGGTAGGTTTTTTTTTTTTTAAGTTGACACAGATTCTGACTTATCCTGAAAGTCCAAATCTTAAATTGAGAAAACCTATGAAAGGCTGGCCTAGAAGCGCTTCTATGGACTTTTGTTAATTGGTGATTGATGTGGTAGGTCCATGGCTGGTGTGTGCCATCCCTAGTAAGTGGTCTTGAGTTGTATTAGGAAGCAGTGGTTGAGCAACAAAAGAGTGGTAAGTTTTATGCTCAGCTCACTGTTGTTTTAACCAGTCTAGGGCTCCAACCATATAATGATGCTGTGCACATTCAGCGTGGGCCTTTCCACTTCTATACACCACTTCCAAAACTCCTCCCATATAAAACCACAGGTTTGTCTCCTAGAAGACTCTCCATTGTGTCAGGTTGACAATATTAATCACCAAACTTTGTTCATTGTAATGTGCGGAAATTAGTTGTATAAGCAAAAGAATAGTTTCAAGTTAAGGCAGTAGTTTTTACTTCCTGTAAATGCTGGTAAGCTCCATAAATTAATCATTAACTTAGCTGGTGAAGCTGCTAAAGAAATGACTGTGGCTGGGCATTTGCTCTGGATCCTAATGATTGGTTAAAGTGGATAAAATGATTGGTAAATGTATAATGCTGATAAGACAAGTCATTCGGGAGGAAATCTCATTAAAATGCTTAAACAATAAAATGGACAGAGTTTCAAGAACTTGAAAATGATATATATATATATATATATATATATATATATATATATATATATAAAATGAGCAAAGACAAACATTTAAATGTGAATGTGAATTTGAAGGTGCAGTTGTGATCAAACAATGCCCTGAGAGAAGAGGTCTCAGAAAAGCACTACATTTAATGAGATCTTACAGATGTCTCAGACATCGAAGGCAACAGTTACAACTTCAATTTTATAGCACTCTTTTAAGATACAGATAATAATTTTACTAATATGATGATAAATGCTGATGAGCATATTCTAAACTATGTTTGATAAATGCTTCATTTTTCTTTTTGGGGACAAAATGCCTGCTTCTAAAGAAAAAAACTTAAAGAAAGGAGGGTTTGTTTTGCTTCCCTAACTTGAGGGACTAGTCAATCAAGGTAACAAGGCATAGTGGATAGAGCATATTAGTGTTGCTTAGCATTGCAACAGCAGTCACAAAGCAGAGAAATATGTATGCTGAGTCCTTCTCTTCCGGGAACCTACCCTTGATATTGGTGCTACCATACTTGGGGAAAGTCTTCAAAACTTATACAATCATGCCTCAAGTTTGTCTTCTCAGTGACTGTGACTTCTGACAAATTGAAAATCAATATTAACCATCACAAATTGAAGTAAAAATTGAATTCTAGGAGCTCATTTTTAAAATACTAGATGTTTTAGAATGTTTGTTTATTTTAATGCATATAAAGAGAGTGTTTGGTATTTAAATAAACTTCTTTTAACATCATAGAACTGATTCTAATTAAGTATTGAGACTTCTTTCATAGCTGCAGTCTATACTATTTGGGGTTTTACAACACTGCATAAAAAAGATGAACTTATTTATATGTGTAAATGGCTTCATCTTCCTGACATACGGTCCTAGAGACATCATTATAGCACTGAAGAACTAATCTCGCATGTTGTGGATTTTCAACAGAGAGGAATACAGAAGGAACCTGAGAGTCCCAACCTTACAACAGAGAAGAGGTGAATCTCTTTAAACATTAGATCACTATGGTAAAGAATCAATATATTAATGAGGCCAACCCTAACTTTGATTGCATCCTGAATAGAGTAGTTATTTAAGTTATGTCTGCCTATTTAATCAATATGTTTACTGATAAGAAACTAGTGCTCATGACCATCAACAATTAACAACATGACCTAATGACTGAAAGCCTTGATGACAAAGGACACCATTATTCAGACAAAGTGATGTCCACAGAATAGAAAGATTTTATCAACTACACATCTGAAAGTTGGCTAATATCCTAAATATATAAAGAACTCAAGAAACAAGGTAGCAAGAAATATCTAGGAAAACAAATAGCTCAATTTATAAAATGAGATATAGATATGAATAAATAAAAGAAACTCGTTTAGTTGAGAAACACTTAAAGAAATGTTCAGCATCCTTAATAATCAGGGAAAGGAAATGAAAACTATTGTGAGAGTCTCATCTTATAATGCAGATAATGGTTACCTTATCAAAGCAAGTGACAACTGCTGGTTAAGTGTGTGAGAAACACCCATCCTCGGCTGAGGGGAGTATAAACCACGCGGACACCATGAAAATCAGTGTAGTGGTTCTCAGGAAGATGGTTGCTTCTGGTAAGATTGCCATTTTTACTATATTAATTCTACCTACCCAAACTCATGGTACATCTTTCCATATTCTGGTGTCTTGTTCAATTCTTTCTACAAAAACTTAACTTTCTAATCACAGGTCTTCCACTTATTTGTTAGAGTTATTCCAAGATATGTTATGCTATTTATTGCTATTGAGAAGGGAGATGTTTCTTCGATTTTCTCAGCCCATTTATTATCTGTATAAAGGGAGGTTACTGGTTTTTTTTTATTAATCTTGTATCCAGATATATTACTGATGTGTTTATGATAACAGAAGTTCCTTATTAGAATCTCGGGGTTACTTATGTAAACTATCATATCCTTTGTTAGTTATTTAACTTTTTTCTGATTTATATCCACTTCATCTCCTTTTATTGTCTTAATGCTCTAGCTAAAGCTTCAAGAACTATCTTGAACAGGTGGAGAGAATAGACAACTTTGTCTTTTTCCCTGATTTCAGTGGGAATGGAGTTTCTCCCAATTTAGTTTGATTCTCTGGGTATTGGCTTGCTCTATATTGCCTTTATTTTTATTATTACTGTACTTTAGAAGCTCAGTATTCTGCTAATGCAAGACAGAAAGGAAGATCTGGATATGGCTGAGTCATGGGAAGAACTACAAGGAGAAACTTGCAGGTAAACAATAATTAGAATAGATTATGTAAGAAAAGTATCTATTAAAAAAACAATATGATTTTCAACTTTAAGTAGAAAAATAGCTTTTTATACAAATTTTAAACCTCAAAATGCCAGTAACTACAGGTTCTAAATTGAACTCATGGTTGTTTGTTATTTTTACTTTCCCAGATTTTTCTATTTCTAAGAAAGAAATGACAATGAAGTCTAATATCTGACATAAATTTAAACCCTACCTCTCTCCAAAATGTAAGAAGGTAATGATGAAAATGTTCAAAATGCTTCACAGCCTGAGAGAAACTAACTACACGAAAAGTAAGAGAATAAGCCCAAATTTAAATAGATTACCTTTTGGCCTGAGAGACACTTAGAGTTCGGAGAAACATTCTTCTAACCCCTGAATCTACTCTTGACAAAAGTAATACTCGGTAGCTCTCTGGTGAACTTCTCAGAGCACCCCTGCCGAACCAAGCCAGCAAAGATGCCAGGTTGTTTCAAAAGCCCAGGTCGGCTCAGACCAAACCATGAATTCTATTAGGCAAGGCTTCCTGGGGATTGGGTAGGGAGTTTTTTCCTTGCATGTCTTGTATAATGCTTATATACTCTGTTGCTCTTTTTTTCTCCTTTTATTGTTTAGCAAATGTCCATTTATTAAGCAAAGATGAGAATAAAGCTCTGAGAGTTGGAAGGGCTTCAAGAGAGGAAAATATTTAAAAAAAAAAACAGTTGTTTAATAACAAAACAGTCTGTAAAAATGCTAAAATACTTTTAACTGGGAGAATCAAGTGTTATTATACAATGAGCAGTATTATCTGTAAATAATTAGATCTTTAAAGGAGATGGTAGTGCCATTTTTGGTGTCTGGAAATATAAAGTATATAATTTCCTATTCAATCGGTTTCCCCCTGCTCTTGGGCAAAGCATTTTAAGGGTTTGAATGAATCAGAAGTTACCTTACTTCCTTCCATGTTCTGTTTTGGTCTTTCAAGACCTCTCTGAAATTTAATCTTAAAAAAAATTAGAAATGAGGGATGGAGAGTTAGCTCTGGTGAGGTTAAGAGAATGACTGCCCTTTGAGAGGTCCTGAGTTCAATTCCTGGCAACTATATGGTGGTTCACCGCCATCTGTAATGAGATTCAGTGCTCTCTTCTGGCCTGCAAAGGATACCTGCAGACAGAACATAATAAATATTTTTTAAAAAATTAGAAACATAAACTTTACAAGAATAATAAAGTTCTGGTTAGCTTTACTCACCTTCACTGAGTGTCAATCTTGGTATAGCTTATGCTCCTTGATATCTGTATGACATAATTCTGATAAATTTGAAAATTTCATTACCATGCAATTTCACAACACATACCTCCTAAAACAGTATACATCATTTTAAAGACAATATACTCGTAAGATTGGAGCAGTGATACTGTGAACACGATGCTATTTGTTGTAGCACCCATATGCAACTCTTTACCAGTCACTTCTACCATACAGCACTACACAGATTTTTCCTGTGCTTATTGATCATATTCCTTTAATATGACTATCTCTGTATGGTTCCTCACCTTGATCATCTACATTGCCCACATTTTCTAAAAAACTGGTGATTTTCAAAGTGTTTTTTCTTGCTTTCTCTGAATGTCTCTTAAAGACATTAAAGGCCACACATTACAGTGAGAGCACTGAAATGAGTGCTCATGTTCAGAGCATCACTAAAAGCATCAAATGATAACAGTTTTAGACTCTTGCAAGGTGTTGCACAGATATCTGTACTAATAATGTAAAGTTTTGTCCTTATAACTAATAAGTATAAAATTTTTACACACTGAGAAATAATAAACCCATCCCTATTATCATCAAACCAAACTACCACAGGTTAAAGAAAGAATATGCAGAGCTGCACCAAGGACCCACAGTAACCAATCACTTGCAGCTTCTCCATAACTGAAACCGGGTCCTGGATAGAGGTTCCTGCAAAAACTAAGGGATCATGATACAAACCCACTCTCTGCCCACATACAGCTATTGTTCACTATCAATGGAGAAAACAAACTTCCCAAATAAGAACAAGTTTAAACAATATGTAGCCACAAACCCAGCCCTACAGAGAAAATAATGAATAATCATAACCTAAGATTTACTAACTCCCAGCCCAAATAGCGACCTTCCTACCCTCAAAAGAACACCCAACGCTACTACCAAGCCAATAACAATACGCCCACTGGTCATTATATCACTTAATATTGTGCTCTGTCAATTCCCCCACTATAAAACTAAGAGTTGAATATCAAAGCAGACCCCAACATTTTATTGTTTGCAAGAAGCACACCTCAACCACACGACAGGCATCTACTCAGTGAGGTTGGGAAAAGGTGTTTCAAGCAAATGTCTAACTACAGTGTGGCCAGCACTATATTTCTAACAATACACTTCAAATAAAATTAATCCAAGAGACCCAGGAATCAGACCCTTTATACTCTCAACAGAACAGTTCATCTGGGAAAGTCTCAATCCTGAATATCATCCTTAAAAATATTATTAAACTCAGGCAACATCAAACCCCTAGTAATAGGAACTTCTTTCCACCTCTTTCTCAATGGACAGGTCAATCAGACAGGAAACCTAATTAGAGAATTAAGAGAATTATTGGAGGTAATAACAAATGACTTAACAGACATCTATAGAACATTCCCCAAAAATATACCTTCTTCTCTGCAGCTCATGAACATCAAAATTACCACATATTGAAACAAACTCCACAATACAAAAAATTATCAGTGTCCTTTATTTTATCTTATCAGTCCACCACAGGCTACAGCTAGAAGAGCAATAACAATCTAAATCACAAACTAATGAAACTAACGTCTCACATGGTCAGAGAGTAAAATTAAAGTCTTCCTTGAATTTAACGAAAATAAAGAGGCAACATCTCTCAAAATATAAACACGTTGAAAGCAGTTTTCAGAGGAAAGTTCATGGCATAAGTGCCAACAAAACAGAGAAGCATGCAAGGTAGAGGACTTAACAGCACACCTGAAAGCCTTAGAAAAAAAAATATTCTTGGGAGGTTAGAAGACTGGAAATAATCAAACTGAAGGCAAAGAAATCAACAAAATAGAAACACAGAAAACAGTCCAAAGAATCAATAAACAATTGTTGGTTCTTTGAAAAATCAACATATAAACAAACCCTATTCCACTAATTAGAAGCTAACCAACGAAATAAATAAGATCAGCAATGAAGACACATAACCACAACACGTAATTCAAAATCATTAGATCTACTACAAAACCTATTTGCCACAAAACTGGGAAAAATGCAAAACAATGACAGTTTTTTAGATAAGTGCCACATGCAAAGACTAAAACAGGATGATTCACGATCTAAATAACCTGTATAATGAAAACTAAAACTGTTATCTCAAAATCTCCCTACCAAAAAAAAGCCAGGACCAGATGGTTTCAATGCAGTTTACACAAACTTCACGAAGAGCTATAATCTCCCTTGACACTGTTTCCCCAATATAGAAACAGAAGAGTCATTACCAAATTCCTTTTATGAAGCCACAGTGCCCCTGAAATGCCCACCACACAAAACCCAACCAATATCACATCATCATATATCTTAAAAATTCTCAATAATTCTTTGGCAAACCGAATCCAAGAACACATTAGAAAAGGTATCCATTATGATCAAGTAGGCTTCATCCCAGAGATGCAGGGCTAGTTCAACATCACATAAATCTATCAATGTAATCACATATAAATAAACTGAAAAAAAAAACCATATCAGTCATTTCATTAGATGCTGAAAAAGCATTCGTCAATCCGCTTTATGATAGAGTCATGTAAAATAACGAGATGTTACCTAAATATAATAAAAAATATAATACAGCAAGCCGACAGCTAACATTAAATTAGAGCAGGAACTCAAGCCCTTCACTAAAATCAGAACAACAGATATTTTTTCTCTCCATCTCTACTATAGTGCTTGAATTTATTAGACAACATAAGAGGATCATGAGGATTCGTGTTGAAGGAAGAAGTTAAAACATTTATTTTTTGCAGATTATATGATATATACGCAAGCGACCCCAAAACTCTGCCAAAGAACTCCTACTGAAAAAGCTGATAAACACCTTTAGCCAATGTGGCAGATACAATCAATCATACTAAGGATAAGGGAAGCAGAGGGAAATCAGATAGCATCACCTTTCCACGATATCAAATAACATAAATATTCTTTAAGTGAAAGATCTATTTACCGAACTTTAAGTCTTTGAAGAAAGAATTAAGATGACACCAGAAAATGAAAATCTCCTTGCTCTTGGATTGGAGGATCAACATAGTAAAAATGGCAATTCTACCAAAAGCAATTTATAGATTCAATGCAATCCCCATTAAAATACCATCAAAATTCTTCACAGATCTGGAGGGGCAATAATCAACTTCAACATGAAAAACAAAAAACCAGATAGCCAAAAGTTCTTATACAATAAAGGAACGTCTGGAGGCATTACCATCCACAACTAAACTCTATTACAGAGCTACAGTGTTAAAACAGCTTCAGTAATGGCATAAAAACAGAGAAGTCAAACCAATGGAATCCGAATATAAGCCCCTGACTTTAACCCACAAACCTATAGACACCTGATTTTTGGCGAGGAGCTAAAGTATACAATGGAAAAAAGAGAGCATCTTCAACAAATTGTGCTGTGGAAAAACTGGATGTCAATCTGTAGAAGAATGAAAATGGTCCATATCACCCTGTACACAAAACTCAAGTCTAAGTGGATTAGAACCTCTCAATATCCAGTCCAACAACCTGAACCTGATGAAGTGGGAATACTCTACACAGTGTTTTGAGACCACTTCCTACATATAACCCCCAGCACAGACATAAGAGCCCTCATCAAATAAATGGGACCTACTGAGACTGAAAGCTTCTACAAAGCAAAGGACACTGTATTTATGGACAGAAAGGCAACCCACTGACTGGCAGAAGATCTTCACCCCAACTGACATGGTCCCAGTCTCCAAAATATATAAAAGACTCAAGAAACTATACCATAAAGGCTAATCAACCCATTTACAGAAGAAGTTCAAGTAGCCAAAAGACACCTAAGGTCATGCTCAACTACCTTTGTGATCTGAATACAATCAAGACAACTTTAAGATGCCATCTTACACACCAGAATGAAGAAATTAAAAACACCAATGTGCCTTTGCTGGAGGGGTGTGGAAAAATACTCTTTCCATTGCTGGTGAGGCCCTGACTTGTGCACCCATGTTACTTTGGAAAGCAGTGTAGAGAGTTTTTATAGAAATTAGATCCCTAGGATCCAGCAATACCACTCTTGGGAATATACTCAAGAGAGGCCTTATCATACAACAAAAGTATATGCTCACTATGTTCATAGCAGCACTGTTTGTAATAGCCAGAAACATGAAACACCTAGATGCCCTTCAATTGAAGAATGGATGAAGAAAGTATGAATATATACATATTGTTTCTACTCAGCAATAAAAAACAAGGACTTCTTGAAGTTCAGAGCAAATGGATGGAAATAAAGAACACTATCCTGAGTGAGGTAAGCCAGACCCACCACGAGGGAGCATGGGGATGTACTCAACATACCGTTCTAGACATAAGCAAAGGACATTGAGCCTCTGTCTAATGTTCTTAGAAAGCTAAATATGAAGGAAACCCAACAAAAACATATAGGCATCCTCTGAATATTAGCAGCCCATCAGGCGATGAAAAGGAAACAGAGACAGAGACCCACATTGGAGAGCCTGGACCCTGAAATCTCAAGTCCAAGTCCCAGGAGGCTTGGAAGGAGGAGCTGTGAGCAGGAAGCTCAGGACCTGAGTGCACCCACACACACTAAGACAGTGGGGATGTTCTGTGGGGAACTCACCAAGGCCAGCTGGCCTGGGTTTGAAAAAGCCTGGAGTTAAACCAAGTGCCCGGAAAATCCTGCAGAGACAATGAGGACTACAGAGATCCCTCAGGGCAGCTGGCAATGAGTTTTATCTGCATACCTGTGCATTTGCTGGGAGCCCTAGGCAGTTTGGTGCTCACCTTACTAACTATGGATGGGTGGTGAGTCCATGCTGGACTTCCCACAGGGTAAAGGGGAACCCTAGCAGCTCTTTGAGTTGAACTTGCGTGGAAAATGGGAGGCTGGAGGTGGGAAAAAACAAATAATAATAATAATT